>CM029544.1:15627660-16227660 GCA_017141395.1 Laodelphax striatellus | reverse complement strand
AACGTGTTTTTAGAGTGCTGAGACTGGGTTTCATAGCTTTGATCCAACAACATAATCTTGTATAGACTATTAGCTCTTTAGTACACAACTAAGAACTTTGCGAGTCTGCGGCCTTGCTTAGACTCGATATATTATCAGTTGTGAATTAAAGATAGATAAAATATTATTTCCAATTACAGGAAAGCTGAATATGGAGTAATTATGAATAATACCAATGAATATACGAATTGTGTTGTCTTCCGAAATTTCCTATGTAAGGTTTAGTCTAAACTTATAATATAATATATTCAATTTGTTGTATATGTTTGAAAAATAATGTTCAATATGTGATTAAACAAAAAATAATTATGAAAAACTCAACTCGAGCTGACGGCGAAGGCCAAGCCTGTTTGAATATTATGTATTGTTTTGTTGAAATGAATTTGAAAATAAAACATTATTACTACTACTACTACTATATGAATACCAACTTAGCACAATAACATCGCATTTTTATAATTTGAAGGCTTGACTAATAAATACATCATTTTTTGCATTTTTGATAGCCTGTAACTCAATAACCTGTATATTGGATATTATTCACTGATTTTGGTGATTTTCTTCTCAGAGAATATTCTGGATAGTATACTGCAATTTTTTTAATTTAGCGGATGGGGACTGATGGCTATTTATACAATAAACAGCTGATGTTACGTCTGTTTCTGCATTTTTTATCAGCTGATCCACCCGCCAAATTGAAGAATCCTATTATAATTTTGGTAATTTTTAAGCACTACTCACACTTTGATAATTAAATCGCGGCAACCCAGCGACTGGGATAACAAACGAGTGTTTTTAAATGAGAACACTCAGACGGAGCTGGAATTGCCTGGTCTGAGCGTCATCATTTGAAAATACACGTTTCTTCTAAGAATCGCTGAGAAGCCCGAATCAGGTCAAGTAAAACTTCATATCACCTGATGATGAGAAGTAATTGTTATTTAGAAGTATAGTAATATTCATTTAATTTTGCGGATTGCATTACATAGACAGATATTATTTTTTGCCATCGGACTCTACGGTCATCAGCAACGTCAAGAAATAATATCTATCTAATGCCATCCGCCAAAATAAATGAATACTGCTATAAGAATGGAATTTTAGAACTAAGTATACAAAAAGTGGGAATTCAATAATATATTTGGCAAAAATATTATGGTAAAAGTATTTATAAACTACCACAATCCAATATTTTGTGAAACAACAAAAGATTAACAATGTATGACATCCACAAATTATAATAATGTAATATTTAAAGAATTTCAATATTATATGTTTAACAGAAACATCACATTTTTGCAAGCGTACCAGGAAATGAGAGACTGTTCTGGTGGTCATGTACCTAATTTCTCATAATTGACAAGATACTAGTATCATCCGAAGGAGTCTAGTGAAAACACTGTGTCTATGTCTATAATAAAATTGCATGATCAAACTGTACATGTACAATGAACATATTTGAGGGCTCTTGCAAATAAACCAGAATAATTGACAAGTTGTGATTCTTTTGATGATGATAGTTGAAAAATTCATTTCCATGTATGTGAATAGTTTAATAACATGGATGAACTTCTCATTTTGTTAGTCTATTTCTAGTTCCAAATTTTGCACTTTTATCAAATTGTTCAATAGTCTCTTGTCTCGATGGTAAATACAGTAAAATGAAAAATAATGTCACCGCTTTTGAAAATGTTGAATACCCGGTGAGTAGCAAGAGATAGTACTAACACAGTAATTGTAATGTATAAACAGTATTTTAAACTGCGGTGCAGCTGTTCTCATAATTGCACCACACTGAGAAAGTTGAGTTCTTATTGAAAACTTGAAATCGTAAATATTCAGTTTTCTTTTTTCTTTTTATTTAGTGGCTATTAGAACTGCTTCCATCATTCTATTGAACAAAGAATTTCAAATTTTACAGGTGATAGCATGGTTACATTTAGTGTTTCTAATAGATTAGGACACTAAATAAGTAGGACACAACGAATTAATAGATTCAAATTATTTACTATCAATTTTTGTTTTAGCTTATTGCATAATGCGATAGCAAACAAAATAGGTATTGCCAATTATTCAATCTTGAATAATAATTCATCACATGAGAGTCTTCGTAAACAGCTTACGAAGTTTTAGACTTTAAAATGATCAATATTTTCTTCCAATTTAGAATAAAGGATTACAATATTTTTTTATAGTGAGCATTGATGTGGTTTTAGACAATCATTACTATTAATCTGTTTCACAGACCTACCTCTATCCTCATCAATAGATTAGCCACTAAAAATTAACAAAATACAAAACCAAACTCCAATAGTCTTCTATCCCTTTGAGATACAGTTCTGTGGGTTGAGTGAAAGAGGGGGAATTCAGGCCTCAACTTCGCCCACAGCATCTTTGTCTATTATATTTCTCTGATCCCAATTCCTGCCACTGTACAAATGGAAACATCTGAGAGGAATATTTAGTGTTAGAATTGGTACCAGTTCTTCAAAATGACAGAAATTCTCTATTAAAAAAAAATGGAAGGTTTGAGCAGCTAGTTTGTAATTAACAAAGTGAAAAATAACGTCATTTTTCTATCTATATTAATATATTTTCTATTTTATTAATATATCTATGACATAAAAATAGCAAAGTTTCAATCACTATCGCTTGATCTACTCTTAATTTGTCTGACAGGCCTATATCTATCATCATGAACCCGCATATGTTGACTAAGATCTCCTTTGGTTTTCCAGGATTTTCCACATTCCCTACAAATAAAGTCTTTTAAATCGGTATGCTTACGTTTATAGTGTGACTTGTACTGATCCAATCGGTGGAAGGCAGAACTGCACAATTCACAGAGGTATTTCTTTTCCTTGTGAATCGATGAGTGAGACTTGAGCCGAGATTTGCTAGGAAAACTCTTTCCACAGTCTTTGCATTTCAGGTCGACATGTTCTGACTTCATGTGTTCTTTGAACTGTGGAATGTCTTTGCAACTTTTACCGCAAACAGCACAGTCATAGGATTTGATAAGATTGTTTCTGGCACGGACCACTTTGCACTTGCGACACCTCAATGGCAGACAGGAGCCAAAACAAAGATCACAGCTCGAGTGACGTGGCACTCCGAAACACCAGAAAATTCTCGACGATTCTGCGACGGTTTTCGATTGCTTCGGTCTCCTTCTGGTATTGCGAAGTGACTCTACTTCTTGTAATAACACTCTTTTGGCTCTACGAGACGGTCTCTCTCTTTTCTCTTCAGCTGGCGTAGTAGTTGCCGCTGACAGCAATTCTTCAGGCACTGCAATTGGATCTTCTTCCTCTTCTTCTACTTTCACTTTGACCTAGAAAGATAAATCAACAACATTACTTTGCAGCTACTGTATAAATAAAATAGAAAATTAAAATGAAATTTATTCAACCTTTAAAATTAAAAATAAAAACCAATATACAATCTTTTCATTCAGAATTATATTGACAGCAAGTTTGAGCAATTATTTTCGAATTCCCATTCGCTATTAACCTAGTCTGAAGACTGTAGTAATGACGAACCGAATCGAATAGGTTCAAAAATACATACATACTACCATTCAACAAATGCAGCTACTTGATACGGTTTAATTTGATTCTATTCGACTCTCTAGTCCTGTCTGCCAAATAAATTATATTTTCATTTCATTTAAATATTCGTAATCACGAAAATCCTCGGACCACTTTAATAGCGAATCGGAATTGGCATATATCAAAAACTCATCTAATAGGACAGTATCTTGTACAGTTCAAATTAAGCAATAACATCAAGATTACAATTCAGAACCCTTGGGATGTTCCGAGTCCATATATGCGATGGCATAATCTTATAAAATTTAGAGATTCAGTAATAAATATCGATCCTCAACAGACCATTCAATATCCGATAGATGATGATTTAGCATACAAAATATTTCCCTCAACTCAGTGCTTCTCTACAACAGGAAAAGAGTTGCGGTTCTTCCAATACTACACACGACAAAACTGTCTGTTAGAGTGTTTAAAGCGTTAAAAACGTGCGGTTGTGTCCTGTTCTATATGCCACATAATGCAACGACACGTATATGTTTGGATAATTTAGAAATCTCTTGTTTGCGCAAAGTTACATTGGTGGACTATTACGATGTGACTGACAAAAACTCTGTGAATACATGCGACTGTTTACAATCTTGCAATGACACCGAGAACAAAGTTAAGTCGATTGAAACAAAAAAAAAAATCAAGAGTTTCGTGGTTCCTAGACTCACTGAAAGTGAGATGAACCCACTACTCACACCTGGAAACTTGACATCGAAAAGCAACTCAGCGATGCAGCAGTTGCTTGTCATACTCACAGCCGCTACTCAAGTTGCCAGAGTTGCTGTTCGACTACTATCACAATATACTTATAACTTATCTACGATATTTTATAAGTTGAAGTGACCAAAAAATAATGAAATACTACTTTTTAAAGCAAATAATCCTACTTTTCCAGTTTGATGTGGTTAGAATATCACCTAACCTCACTTTTCTGTACATAGAATCTGTCCACATATCGCTCGGCGACCAGCATGTCAGATCGAAAAGCAAGGTTTTCGAAAGGAAATAAAGATATCAGAAATCACATTAACTTGATTGATAAGCCTCTCATCAGCTTCACTAGCTTTATTAGCCTTAATAAGCCTCTATAAGCCTCATAATGACTTTTATAAGCTTCATATTGATAAGCCTCTTTTTATTAGAAGCAAAGATTGTTGCAGAAAAAAAGAAAAAATCTCAATTTTCCAGAATTACGACCAATTTACAATTATTTCAAACTGGATTTACTTGATGCGGTTGATTTCATAAGAAATATTTGAAAGTATTTTCAAATTATTTAAAAGTATTAGAAGCTTTTCATTATCAAGAAAATCATATTTGACTTATATGTCGTTGAAAGGGTCCAATTTCGGACTATCTTTCTTTAAAAATACTATGTCAAACGGTCATAATAAATACATGATTTGGAGTATGCATTGATTATAAAAAATAAATGTGTAATATTATTTTGAGAGGATTTTTTCTTATTTTAATTATGTTATCTTTTCATGTTTTTTCCTCTTTTTATAATTTAAATATTCAATTTTTAATTAGTGGTTAAAAATCTTAGCCTACTATTGTTTATTATATTATCATGAATTTTCAACATTTTCATTTTCCTTCCATTTCAACTCTTCTTCATTAACAAAGAATGTTATATAAAAATTGATATATTCATTCATCAGTAGCATTTTGTATTTTATTTTAGTAACCACTATATTAAGCATGCTTTGAAACTTGAATAACAGGAAAATAGTGGCATCCCGACACATATTTTATTGAGGGGGGGGGGGGAATAAAATTCAATTGTACAGAATCCGGCACAGAAACTATCTGATTTGAAATGCGCGCCATTCAGGCGGCAGGGATTGTAGGGTACTGGGACCTATTTTGTTTGAAAGGTATGATTTTGAAGTTTCATTTCCGTCCATTTCAGACGCAATCATACCTCACAACAATGGGCAGCGTGCGTTTGTCGTCAAGTAGTCCCTTTTACACTGTGTTTGCGACCGTGTGCATCTTCCGAAATCACTCAAATAGGATTCCCCGTTATCCGTTAGGTTCTGTTTTGGTCCACAAGTCGATCATTACATTTGACACAATGTTCAGACAAAAAGTGAGGGTGACAAAACGAACAACAAGAGCTTAAAACATGAGGCAATTTCAAGTTTCAATCTTGCGTACCGCGACCGGGCGCGACGCACTGTGCGTGAACATGCGGTTGCTTTTTGACGCTTAGACATTCAGTTACCATTTAGTGATGAGAATTATCCTCCAAGACCTGAATTATTGCGGAATTACCACACGAATCACTAATTTCAGATTAATCAGGACTGTAATTTGCAGTGCAACGTAGCGATCGCAAAATTGAAGCTCTGACTGACTCAATGTTATCAGCTCTTTTGATACGCCGGACATCCATTCCATGTCTTCAATACTTCATGATCGATTTGCAGTCCAGGATAATCCGAAAAGTGACATCGGAAGGCGCTCTGGACAGCAATCACAGTGTAAAAAGGACTACTTGACGACAAACGCACACTGCCCAGTGTTGTGAGGTATGATGGCGGAAATAAAACTTCAAAATCATACCTTTCAAATGAAATAGGTCCCAGTACGTTATAATCCCTACCGCCTGAATGGCGCGCATTTCAAATCAGATAGTTTCTGTGCCGGACCCTGTACAACAATTTAAACTTAGATATAAGACTTCATATTCATGTATTTATTTGTATGCTGTATAATGTCTAATGTATAATGTGTTGAACTTCTTGAATAAATTCCTCTGGTGGTACTATACCTACGACCAGAGAAATATTTATTATTTTATCTAAATATGAATGATATTCTAATCTCTAATGCATGATCAATTCATGGAGAGAAAGCCCTTACCATTGCATCTTCGAATTTATCCTCATCTATAGTCATCTCTGCTTTTAAAATATCTTCACACTTTATAAAATCCATGCTTGCAAGTTGATGGTAATCCGTATCGGAGGCACATCTACATTCACAGGTAGGGATTCAACTGAAATCAGAAAAAAATGGTTAAAACAATAATTTTAGAAAGAGTATTGTATTGTGTGTTAACAGTTGTTTCGTACCTTATTTGATAAATTGTAATGACATTTTTAAAAATCAACACACGAACATCATGTTGAAGACAACATTTGGCGTCGCACAAACATTCAAGCAATAGGCTCGATAAAGAATCAAGAGTTTTTTATTGTTATAAACAGAATTTATCCTGCAAGGACAAAAGTAACTTATGATATAACTCATAAATATCATTAATGTCATTCAATATAAAGTGTATCAAAAAGTTCAATGATGAAATAAAACACTCAATAATATTGTCAATTCCACTATTTTATTCTTAACAGCACTGTACCGCGGTTTCGTGGCTTCACCAGTCACATTTTCAACAATACTTGTTTTATTTAATAATAATTCAATTAGATAATTAAACTGATAATCAATCTTGCCTCTCTCATGTTTTGTCGCAATATTCTCCTTTATAATACGTACTCGTAGAAGTATACATAGTAGGCTATCATTATAAAATTTCGAATAACAAGCTCGTCGTTCATCAAATGCATCGATTACGAGGATTTTTCGACTGTTTAATAAGTTTTGACTCCAATTCAGTAAATTATTAGTTTTTTAATTAATATAAAAGTTCCACAGGACTACCACAGAGATAGAGTTAACACATCAACCGCCCTACCCCGATCCAGCCTTCCGATTTTCGGTTGTTCCCAAAACTTGACCCTGAGGGATGCGCGCCGTTGTATTTTGTACAACAGTCAATAATTTTTTTAGTTTTAAACAAGTAATTTTACTCTGGAAGGTTTGAAGCTATTATGTATTCCTCAGTCACATCTTCCCCCACCCTAAACACCACTAATGCGTCTCAAGTAAGAGTCGGTCATTTTCTATTCAGTAGTGCACTAGTGAGTCATGTCGAGGTTTTTGTACTCTGTACAGCAACGCGATTTCCTGCAAAAAACAAGCAATGTGCTCAATCGGTAAGCGAGGCAAGGTAAGCGAACACAGCAATGCTGCCAATGCATAAATAATCAGAAGAGAAAGAACAAACCAATTTCTCAAACATTTTCCTACTCTAAATATCAAGTTAGAGCTATAGGTTGTGTAGGCCCTTGGCAACTTTTACTGTAGCGTACATATTGCAAGACTTTGTATGTACAACTTTGTTTTATGTTCTTTGGGATCTTGAATATAACTCATCATATAAAAAAATCACTTGCTAACATTAAATAGGCCTGAAATGTAACAAAAATGTTCTTACATAGGCAGAATGACATACGGGAGACGGACGATTTTCAATTGAATAATACTCAGCCAACTTTACAATCAATGCATGTTTATTTACACAAAATCGAAGCTCATTATTTGCCATTTCAGTTGAAAAAAGTTATTTGTGAAAAATAACGTCGTCAAGGTGATGTTTATAATTTTGAATGCAGGACTCAAGTCTCCTCTCAAAATCCTCCATCACACGGACTGAAATCTCTGCAGGGATGGCAGAAACTAATTGAATGATTGCATTCTTCAACCCGTCCAAATTCTTCAACTCGGCTCCAGAGCATCCACAGTCCACACCTTATCCACCAGCGTCCTCTACACTCAGAAAAAGTAACAATCTGGGATATGTTGGCATTATTTGACCTTATTTTTTTCAAGAGAACAGGGCCACAGTTACTGTTAATTCGGTTCGTTACATTCGTATGCTTGAAACATTCTTGAAACTAGAACTAAGAAGACGACGAATCCCTTTGAAGCGCGTTTGGTTCAAGCAGGGGCAACATTGCACACCGCAATCACTTCAATGACGCATGTTTCCTGGGCGGACTATCTCACGTTTTGGCAATTTTCCTTGGCCTCCCAGGTCTCCCAACTTGTCAGTGTGTGACTTTTTCTGTGGGGTTACCTTATAAGAACTGTTTGTATAACCACAACCACGAAATTTGGACGAATTGAAGAATGCAATCATTCAAGAAATCGCTGCCATCCCTGCAGAGATTTTAGTGAGTGTGATGGAGGATTTTGAGAAGAGACGTGAGTCCTGCATTCAAAATGATGGACATAACCTTGACGACATTATTTTTCACAAATAACTTTTTCAACTGAAATGGCAAAAAATGAGCTTTGATTTTGTGTAAATAAACATGCATCAATTATTGTAAAGTTGGCTGAGTATTATTCAATTAAAAATCATCCGTATCCCGTTTGTAACCCTATATGAATCAATAGAATCGCATTTCAATGAAAGATTGGCTGTTGTATAAAGTCACACGCGTCTCAGTGTTACAATCATAGGCGCGCGTCCCTGAAGGTTAAAGAACACACAAGTATTGACAACGAGGTTTTTGACGCTATTGGTAGCTGATGCAATTCAACAACAACCAATCTAATTCTTTTGAAAACTCATTCTCCATAAATCTGCAAACTCTAGTACATAGATGGTGGAAGTGCATATAATCGATATGTGCTTACAATCGATATGCATAGATTATATCGATTGATAACTTTGGAAACAGGATAAACTTATCTCAAGTTTCATTTTTAATTTTACAACATTGATTCCCAAAACTTATTCAACAATTATTATTCTTTGAAAACATTCATAGTGACTCACCTCATCACTCCCAAGACGACCGAAATATGCTGTCTTCATCCATGAAATGTTTCAGCCAGCAGGTTGTCCACATCAAGCGTTGGCTCGAGTGACAGAGGCAGATGGATGAGACAGATCGTTTCATCTCATTTAATAAGCGATAATCTGGGAAATAAAATAATTTTGAAATCCATGAATTCAAATAGCGATAAAATCAAGGATCATCAATCAACAATTTCATAATTATGATATCATTATTATAGCTGCCTTTGGAAAATATTCATTTTTAATGGATTTACGATACAAAATAGCCACAATTCGACTACTTATTACACCACCACTTGGAAAGGTAGAGCGATTCCAGTATTCTAAGAAACATTCAAAATTTACCTCAACCTTCCTGATCGTTTCCTTTTCTTGTGTACATCAAGTTAATTGATTTTTTCCTTACACTTTTATTTATCTATCTATTCAGGCCTATTCACAATGCGAGAGCATTTTGGGGGAAACCCCAGAATTGTTTGGCTTAGAAACCCTAATTTTTATGTTGTTTTGGCGCCTTTCGAAAGTTATTGACTAATTAATTTGTTATAGGCTACCTAATAATGCATCCTTTACCCGTACGACGGAATCGAGTGCGTAAAAAGAAAAAGAATTTCAAATTTTCTAAATTAGCAGTTAGTGTGTTGGCATTTGTGACATACAACTTAATCGTCTATATTTCTAATTTTAATCTCTAAACAGAATTTGATTTCATAACACTTACCGTAATAAATCGTATTTTCAGTTGAATACCAAACTCACCTTATCATTCACGCCTTGAAACTACAGCAGCGTTTCTTAAAACAATTAATCAGTACAATTTTTGTATAAATTGAACAGATTTCTGTACAGTTCCTTTCATACAAACCAAAACAACATTACTTACATAACCTATAAAAACACGAAATACCAAAGACTACAAAGTCATACAAGCCTGCATCTTGCTATGGAAACGTCACAAATCGAGGGTCTGCCATTAGAGAGAGACATTGTCAATATTCTTGACAAATTACATGGCTTCTTCTTGAACTCCAATTTCAAACCCCTGGAACAAAGCAATAATTTTTCAATCTGATGGTTTTTGATTAATTTATAAATAACAAGACCTCTAATGACAACTCTTCAAAATCACCCGCTACAGTTACAATGTTACCAATCCCCTTCAGTGCTTGACAAATTTTCTATTTGATAAAACATGATGAAAAATAAGAATTCACAGAACACATAAGTCTCCTTACCCATTACGGGATAAAAATAAATAGACTAATTGCTATTGATGTATAATTCAGCTCCACAAGTTTAAAGGTCTTAAATTTGTTTTCAATCAGGACCTGTAGGTAGTGCAATACTGCAGAGCTGGCTAGACTGCTTGACAGCGTCTGAAAGCACCTTTTTTAAACATTCAGATCTCTCAATTTTACAAGCTTTTTTCCAATTTTATGGAAAGTAGAGTGCTGTGAATCAATGGTTGCTGTGATAAATCGATAGTTATATTTTTTGGCTTTCTATATAATAATTCTTCATGTAAATGGATTTTATTAATTGAAAGATCTCAATATGTACGGTAAAATGAATATAATGCGAATAACAGATTGGGATTGTGATGTGAATTGGGTGAATCAGTTCATATATATCTTTTCAAATAATATGCTATGACATATTCTGGTAAAAAAACTAGAGAAGAACATTGCCTCTTCATATTTAATTGCTCACAATTTTCATCGCCGTTCTCAAAACCCTCCACTATATATTATTCTTACTATCATCATCTAGATATCTCATATTTTGAATGATGGACAATACCTATTATATTCATATCAAATGGTGGGACATCAATGAGATTGATATTAGAATACTCTATAGACACAAATCATAATCGCCAATGGCAACACAATGAATCTGTCTGGCAACTGGGTAGGTACTACTTCTGAAGTGAAGCTTGTAATGAAAATAATCTATTCAGTGTCAACAAGATGAGATGAGGCAACTGTTCAAGGTGATGGATGTTTGTTATAAATCCAAGTTGATTTCTAGTCGCGCTTGAACGTGAGATAATCAACAATCAACCTCTGAACTCATGATTAAAAGTTATATATTTACATAGTTTGCACGGGAATTCTACTCTTCTCCATGAGTTATAAGCATTTTTATCATGTTCAGTCTACAAACCAAGCAGCTTACTTTAAATGTCAGTCCCAAATTGGAAGAGATTTGAAAAAACAAACTATTCATCTTTAATAATACAAGTATTGAATGAGCAAGGCACAATAGTTTTTATCCATCGAATTTTTCTGTTCTACCAACAGAAAATGATAATGTGTTTATTGAATTACTTCCAGAAGTTTCATTAATTATCTAAATGTTCATAAATTGTCATGAAATAATTTCAGTTCTTTTACAAAATGCGAAAATGTAGCAATTAACAGAAATATTCATGTCTCAGACAGAGCAGCAACCATATCATCAACGATCACACTCAAGAGAAATTTGTCAATCAATTTAATAAATGTAATCAATTTTAATGTTGATTTACATCACTCCTAATGAGAGTTGATTCAAGTCCTGGCTTGACCAACAATAGCTATCTTTCCTAGTTGAATCAATCTTGCAAAAATTGAAAACTCTTGTGTATTCAAATGATATATTCTATAATTCTGCATATTCATTGTCAGTTGATCAATGATTATAATATTTGCAGCTGTTGTAAGCCCCTGAAATAAAAACTGCAAGTGTCAGTATTTCATACTAGTAAGAAAAAAATGGATATTGGTTGTTAGAGAATCAACAACTGAATTTCTGCAAAAGCTACAATAAGGTGAATTTCAAAGTGGAGCTCTAATAATAGGAGCAAAGGAACAAAGCTTCTAATATTATGTGGAGATGAATGGATTATAAAATATGTAGAAGCGAAAAATACTGAATTGAATTAATGGATTTTTATATTCAACAAATGAATAAGTACATAGGTCAATGGAAAGTTAACCCAACCATTACAATGTATTGAACACAGGTCATAACATACTGTAATTCTAGAGATTATCATTAGTATTATTTTAATAGTCGAGACCAGCTCGATTTATTTTTCCATTACATCTTAATCATAATAATCAAATAACAGTTCAACATTTAGTTGAATTTTTTCATCTAACAATACTATAACTACTTCCCTTGAATGGGTAAGGAGACAATCACTCTAAGAAAAATAATAACGCACATAGGTTAGATGCAAAGTGGAGGTATTACAAGGATCAACATCTTGGACCAGTATTGCACTTCAACGGAGTCAGTTGTCTTGATGAACCAGACAGCCAAGTATAACTAGAAAAAGTTGATAATTTGACTTACATACACAATTTTATTAAAATGTAAAGAATTCATACAAATTCTATACGGTAGCCTACCTGGAACTAGAACTAATTAAGTTTTATACCATTTTTCAACTTCCTGTACCAGTAGCACTATATCCATTCTTACAATTACCATTCCACTATTATGAAAATCATTAAAAAATTAATATTCTTATTACAACCAAAAAATAAACATAAGGAGAACCCCAATTATGTAGCACCATCTGCTATGCATACGTTCTCAACTATATAATTGAACTCGAGATTATTATTGCAGTTGAAAATAACAAGGGACTAGATCCAATACAATTAGACTAGATTGAGTCTTAAACCGATTTGGATTTGGTTTTGTTTGAGGAAAAAATAAAGTGGCACGTATCAATAAGATTGGAGAATAGTATCACGGCAAGTTATACTTGGTCATAATTACGTTCCTAATGTACCGTATTATACATATATATGCTTGTATTAAAGGATCTACTCGTCCCTATCTCTATATTTTATTTTCGTCGTATCTTCCTGTTACATGTTTGTAAAATTATTCATGAAGATATTCACTATGCTACTTATATAAACTATAATAACAGAATAATGATTGAACGAGGGAAGAGAAAACAAAAATAAAATTTACATATTTGTTTTAGAGGAATTGACGGGAAATAGGTTTACTACTTAGAAAATAAATGAAAATAATAAATGAAGATACAGGTGAGCAAAATTAGCGATGTTAAAACAATAAAATGAAGTTGGAAATTGTCAATATTAAGCTACAGAAAAAACGAAGATACTAATTCAAATAATAAATCAACAAGATAAGACTACATCAAAAGATATCAAAATTAAAGGACAGGAAAAAGGTCAGAAACTGAGAAATGATTGAAGATAGTAATAGAAATCAATGATGAAGGAAATATGACAATAAAGGAATCAAAAAGGAAGACAACAAGGAACACTAAAAATTCAGTGGAAGGAAACAATTGAGAATTTAAATACTAAAAGAAAATCTGAATTGGTTCAAATAAATCTATCTCATCTTGTAAGATTTTTCTCTAGATCACTATTGATATAATTTATTTATTTTTCATTAGCCCTCTCTTCCATTTATATTTTCATTTTTCTCTCTTTGAAATTTGTATAAAACCTCACCAATAAATTAAGCTGACAAGGAGCAAAAATAAAATCTGAGGAGGATATACAAATTATGAAATTTATTCAAGATAATGCCTTTAAAAAACATAGTAAACTCCATCGAAAAGAACTTGAGAAAAAGATTCTTTATTAAAAACAGAATAACTTAACTGAAATAATTATTATAAACCTTGAAAAATATTGCCAGCTTTATACGATTCTGTACTTGATCGGTGAATTAGGTTTTTTAGTTCACTCATTGAATTTCATCCAGATTTGTTGTTGGTACGATTTATCAGAATCGTCTTCGTCAAACTGTCTCAATTTTCATGTAAATATGTTTTCTCTAAATAAATGTAAAAAGATTCCATCTCAAAAGTTCTCTCATTGTCCTTCATTATTGAATACTTCTTAAAAACACTTTCCATACCAAAAACTTCAAATTCTTTCCAGTCTTTCGTAATTTCTTTCACATCATTTACAATATATCACCCCAGAGCTATCATATTAGAAGTAAGACATACTTTTATAGTTCACATTTTTATATCATTTGATTAATCTTTTTACAGAGTAGACAGTATATAATAATAATAATTGCAGACGATATAATTTTCTTGTCTGTGATTTGGCCCACAAGTCGAACATTCATAATGAAACATAAATATTATGTTAATTTTTTGAAAATTCAGGTCGGTGTGGTCAACTAAATAGAAATTAGGAAATCTATTGACTAGTTAAGGTCTTTAAGGTTACAATTGATCAATTTTATTACTTAATTAATTATGCCTTTTTAAAAATCATAATTATTCTTTAAATTTTCGAAAAATGATATTTGGAATCAAGACCTCACCCTTCATCACTATAAAAACTCATCAAGTATTGTCTTACTTCAAAATATTTTACCATTTCATTAAATTTCTTCTTATCTGTAATAAACCAAACTATTATGCACAACTTTCATTGATAGTACGGAGAAAATTGCCTTTCCAATCTACCAATTATACAATCTTTACCGAACCAAATGAGTATGACGATATTCACGTTAAAAAAAATCGTAAATGAAAAAAATTGTATTAACTTACGGTACTTATTTGAATTTCCACAGTTACATAATATATACTTTGAATAACATCAAAACATTCATAATACAATAAAATCATGCCACAAAAGAAGGCGCGAATGGTAGATTGTTATTTATATTACAAGTGGTCAATCTGGGAGATTATACGTTCAACTTTTCCAGTTCAACTCAAAAACATCGTAGACTAGTTGGGAGAAAATTATCTATCACTAAATGCAACAGAATAGATTGAACGAGGTTGCAAAATAATAATCAAATTATATATTATGTTTGCTGTATATAAACATAAATATAGAGATATGAGCTTCCTATGTCGAAATCAACAGCTTCAATTAACGAAATTCCGAATGAATATTATAATATAGTTTATTATTGTTATCAAATGAAATTCTATTGATATTTTTATAAAATAATTAGAGTAGGTTAATAGAGACGGTTCATGTAAAGTTAATTTTAGATGAACATAATATTTTATATTATTCCTCTTTCATCTACCGTACTGTCTATAGAAGCTACTAAAATCTGCATTTCCCATAATTTACTACCGAGGTTTGTGTATGTATTTGTTATTTCACATATTTTCAAAAGTGTCCTTTACCCTATAATTTTTATAAGAACAAGTTTTAAATTTTTGTTCGTCCAGGGGGAAAAATTCGTGGCTGTTGATGGGGATTTGAAAGCAAACAGTAAGTCAATGCTCACATTTATTATTTAAAAAAAAATGAAATTATTAATCCGGTAGGTAAGCAAGAACAAAATGTTCTATAGTTCACATTGCAGTTTGGGATAGATATAGAAAAACTTTGAAAACTTTTGAAAATAGAGTTCGGTCTATTATGTTAACCCTGTTCAACTTTGAAAATTTACAACTTTTAAAAATAATTTACGTTCTATGATATTTTCACTAGGTACTCAATTTTGTGATCTCTATCACACTCAATTTCGCATGATTGTAAGCAGTCGGATATGTTTAGAGAGCTCTTGAATTTCAAATGAGTTTCTGGATTCCGTTTTTGGATTGAGTAGGAAAGATGATACCTTTTTAGAACACAATATTCCATATAATTTGAAGACTTAGTCTACCAGATTGCCACATGCAATACTTAAGAAGACGCGTGTTTAGAAGAACATACAATAACGAGGGGAATTTACATAAAAAATATTGCAACAATCAAGCAATAAGACTGATGAGAGAAAAGACTACTCACTCTTTCTGTAATCCTTACTGCTTTGGCGGAGATACAAGAAATTCAATCAGCGCCTCAACCCTGCTGGTTCTATGACTCATCTTCTGGAGTATTCTTCCAGACATTCAATACTTTACGCCTGCTATAAAGTCTCATGCTGTTGATACACATCGTTATCGCAGTAGAAATGGGATAAAGTGAAATGGCAGGCTCAGAGACTGTCAAAACAATCTGCAATGATGCAACCACGGACAATATACTGAGTCCGCTACAGTATTAATTTGTGAAAGAGAATTGATATCGTTACTGCAAGAAATCGTTGAAGTGGGCTGTATAGAATTAACTAAAACCTTTCAACAAGCTCCTGATGAGCAGATATGAATAAGAATTTTCAAGCTACACTGAGTGATCAAAACTTATATGGATAGAAAAAGAGATTGACATTTGTAGAAGATTAAAATTTTTAAAATACGACAATGTATCACCACTTACATGCACCTTCTTTTGCGGCACTAACTATCATAACTATTATTTTCGAAACATTTTTCTCCATTAAACATACAAACACATACATATAATTCTGTTGATACTGGTTGATTCGTGTAATCACTGATACGTATACTGATGTTGAAAATAACTGATAGACAGCCACTGTCACAGTATGGTACGTCACTCCAAGTTAGAGATTCAGGATAATACACTAATTATTTTGCCACATTCATGAAATACAATGACTGTGGAAGGTTGATGAGGAAATACTAAGAATAACAATATTGTCTGATTATTCAGTGAGGGTCTGGGTAAACACTCATGAGGGGAGAAGCTTATTTAAGGATTCTACTTGAGTTTACACTCCTATATACTTATATGATTTCATAAACTCGAATCTACTAGTGATAGACAAATTTGAAGCATTCTCCAAAAAGCAGACATGATAAAAGATAGGAAACGGTTCGAGGATCACAAGAAGGCACACTGGGAAGTAGTATAATGGAAGGTATTTAGCGAAAGTTTGAAGGATGAAAGTTTCTGATTAATAAAAGAGAGACTTTACAGAGAATTGAAGTGACGATACAGTACGGCACATAACATATAGAGAACGAATTATCGATAGAACTGGAGAACATGAAAAGCTTTATGTCCCCGATTAGCTCGATAATCTATCTATACAGTACCTAGGTGCTAATACAAAGAATACAAGTATGATTTGACAATGATTATTTAAGAAAACGATAGAATATATCTCCTGGTAGTAGTATTCTGAGAATCGATACAAATTAGAGGATGTCTTAATTGATTAGATATATAGTATGAAAATATTTCAGAGTAATAAGCTTTTGAAGAGTTGATTAAGTAATACTTAAGAACTTAAGTATTTTGATTAAGTAATTAGGTAAAAACTTAAGTTCTTATTACAATAAGAATTTAACCCTTAATATAATGTTTAAAACTGAACTCACACCTTTCAATGGTAATTAAATTTATGATTTCTGCAAATGTTTGGGAAATTTGAATAAATAATACTAATTTTCAATTGACTCTCTCATAAAAGTAATATGAATCACAAATTTGATTGTAATTTGAATAAGAGAAAGCTTCAGAGACAGTGTAAAACTTCGGTTAACCGGCACCCTAGGGAGTGACCAGGCCTTGTGCGGATCAAAGATATTCTACTAAAAACAAGTACAGTAACATACATACACAGTAGCTTCTTAATAATTCGTGGTATCAAGATTATTAAACAATCTTAAATGTATGTATAACTTAAGTTACATATTTTATCTACAAGTTTGATATAAAATAGTGCCCTATTTATGTACAATCAATAAGTAGTTCAATATTTACAACCCTTGGGAAATTTATATTTATAAAGAATCCTTACAATTTAATTTGTTAGAGAGAAACGGCAAATGAAGTTTTTATATGCATTGAGAATAACTGATACAGATGTTGAAGCGCCAAATGATTTGAATGACATTGAAGTAATCCAACTGTGAAAGTCTGTGGGATACTCAATTTGGACAGCACATTTATAGCAGTAAAAGTGTGAGTTCAGTTTTATTCTCTCCAATTTTATGCCCGAAAATCGGACAGAAATACGCAACATCGAGATTATATCGAGCCTCAGAATAGTTAGAACACACAGGATTGATAACTGATCACAGAGTTTTGACATGGGCTTTGGACATTCCAATCCAAAGAGAAAAATTTGAAAAATAAAGGAAGGCCTTTAACTATTATCATGCACAAAGAGTATAGATCATGATAATAGAGGAGGCTTCAACATGCACGAATATACTAATTAAAAACATTTAGAACTCAATGTAGACAAGACAACCAGGTAGTAATACCATATACGTTAGGACGCGTTCAATTGAACAAAATTAATTAAAAATCAAGAAGCGTCAAAAATCAAAATTTGAATTTTCACTCCTTGGAAATGGTAAAATTATAATTAATAACTCAGAAGCTATTATTACAGAACTTGGCTGCACATAATACTACCTGCGTTGTCTTGGGATTCTTACAGCCTATGAATTATCTTCAAACTCAACACCCTCATCAAGATTGAGGAATATCAATAATTCGAAATAATACTAACATGACGGTAGGCTGTTTCACTTTTCGCTTTCTGGGTTTTCCATTTTAATTTTAAACCAGAAAGCTTGTTACACTTGAAGTGAAAAACTATAAATATTGTAGATATTTTTGGAAGAAGTGAATTATTTAAAATAATAATTACAGTAGAATAAATAATACAATAATAAATATCAGAATCCAATCGGAGTTCCGAATAATGAATAATATAATCCCTCTGTTTATTCTTGAGACATTAGAACCTCTACATTATGACTCAAGAATTTACAGTTCTGAGGGAACACTGTTCCATATTTCAATGAACACAATTTCAGTAGATTCACTATGCAAGGAAATCAGAGCTCTTATTGATTTTTCTAATGAATACTGTTATGCAGCTAATAGACTACTGTCTAGAATGATATTTGGTCTTGTTATTTTCAAACAGTGTTACAAAAAACCTGTTACACCTCACTTTTGTGAAAAATACACAACCAACTTATTATGCAAAATATTTTCAGATATCCACCATTTAAATCTCAATGATTTCATAATGTTCAGTGAATTGGGATCGATCAGGTGTGATACACCAAAGACTTAGTGTCTTAGCATGAAATTATTATCTAAAATTTATTTAGATAATAAGATCTGATTATCAAAATTTATTTATATTTACTATTGCCTTCAACCATTTCACCACCAGTAAAAAGTCATCATTGTGTAACATATTAAGAATTGGTTGAGATAATTATTTACATCAATTATTTACATAAACCAATAAAGCCCCAATTTACATTTGATCAAATTTTACATTTGATTTTGAACTGTGATAACAAAAAAGGTCAAAGCAGAGTCTTGAGAAAGGGAATTAGAGTGGAAAACATCCATACAATAGGTGAGATCCGCTAGGGCCTGTATTAAGCTTTGAATGCTATTATAATTATCAGCTCAACCCTTATCAACTCAAGTTGATCAACAGTTCAGTTTAACTGGACATTGTTGGTCGTATAGACGAGATTTAAAGAGATTTCAGCTGATAGTCTACACAAATCTCCATTTCTAGTATCTACTTTTACTCCTTGTAGACCTACGTTTGAACTGAGCGAGCAGAAAAATTGAATTGATGATACCATGCTGAGCTAATCTTCAAACGTCGTTCACGACTTTGAAATTATCATTAAGAATAAAAACAATGCGCCTTAGAATAAAGCGCAAGATAATATTTTATTACTGGTAGCATGAGGAAAAGGTTGAATAAGTAACTTTAAACTCGTCAAAATTTGGCGGTGAAATGTTTGAATGTTTCAATATGTGCAACTTCAAGGTTCATGTTTGAAAAACAGAGTATGATATTACAAGTATTATGCAACGTTCAGTCATCAATAAGTATAACTTCAAATATCGTTGACACTGAATCAAATTTGAGTCTTTACACAAAACCAATGACAATGCATATATCGTAAGTAGCCTACTTTATGTCATAATGTTTCCAATTAATATGCTCAAAGACGAATTGTTCACATTTTCCACACAATTTCTCAACACGTATGGTGAAATGCTTGAAATACAAATCTTTGATAAGTACATAACTTATACAAGTTCCCGAGTTAATACCCTTGCTTTATATTTTCGATTCGCGTAAAGCGAATGGAGTGTAACAGATTCCTTGTCTCGAGGAAAAGACAGAGTTATGCTATTCAATTATTCCGACTTCAGAAGAGAAAGTCACAGGTCACCTAGGCTTATCTTCACAGTCGAATACCTTACCACACCTCTCGACAAGGTTGTAATCGGACTCCATCTGAAAAAGTTTTCAAATAGAATTATTGTAACAAAGTGAATAGAAGACAGTAGTTCTCTTTTCTAATGAGATCAAATTCCTACTCTCCATTCACTTCATTTTCTAGTAAAGTGAATAGAAGCAGAATCTAGTTCTGGTCTAATTAGATAGTATTCTAAGTATTCTAGTATCTAATTACATAGAGATGCAGTGAGGGAGAGATTTATTGTTATCCATGATTATTGATGAAACATTACACGAATTAAAACAGATTTCTCAGAATCATTCTGTTACCCCAAGGTATATTTTTGACTCCAATAGATATGTTTGCTGAACAATAAACACTCACCAATTGCAAAAATTAAAATTAATATTAAATTAATTCAATTGATTCTTCAATGGTAGTCTCAACTCTAAATTTATTAGCTTGGCTTATCAACAGATTAAAAAATTAAAATTAATATTAAATTAATTCAATTGATTCTTCAATGGTCTTATCAACTCTAAAATTATTAGCTTGGCTTATCAACAGATTAAATTGATTTTCCAATTGGAATGTTAGCGTTATGAGACTGAAAATATGTACTTGATATTTTAGAGGTTTCCAATGATTGAAAAATTAAAAACTTGTTATTTATTCAGCGATTAGATTCAATTTTATAATGATATTATGATTGCTATTTATTTACTAATTTATTCATCCCACACAAACAAAAGCACACAGACACAAGCCTTAAAGAAAGCTCTATAACAAACCTTATTGATATTTTTAGTAGAAATAACAAGATGAAAAACAAAAGAGAAACAAAAAAAGATATTAGAAGAGACGAAGAGAAGAATCGTGCCTCAACACGATTTCAATGAGGTCACCTAACCACTTTTTCCAATTTTGTATTGTATTTATATGTTGATTATTGTATTGTTTTTGGAAATTGTGTGTAAATAAATGAAATGAAATGAATAAGGAAAGAAAATAGAAGAAAGTTAATATAAGAAAATGTTAATAAGGCGTTACCCACATGAAACGGCGTGATTAGAACTTATAAATGTTTGAACTTATATGTTCATAATATTACATGTTGTAATGGAAATTTAATGATCATCCTCAGAAAAGGATGTCCAAGGATATTATTACCATTTCTATTTGCCGTGAAAGCCTAGGAGACTAAAGTAGGGTAAAAAACCTTCTAAATTATGAGAATGAGTTACCTTGACGATTTGACCATCAGTGCGTGGTTTTCCAGGTCCTATAATTTGTAGAGTGATCAGCTGATCAACACCCTCAAGCGCTATTACAACGAATTGACCGCCGGATACTATTTCTGCTGCAGTAATCCGGCGATTCGGTGTGTAGACGGCACTCTGCTCTCCTGATAGGATACAAAATAATTATTGTAATTAAAAGATACGAATGAACATTTTCGGCACTAGTTTTATCACGTAGTACAAACAGGCTTCAGTCCTTTTTCACAGAATAAACTAAATAAAAATAAAACAATAAAATAAAAAAAGCTCAGAAAATCAATGCTCAAATCCTTTGTTCGAAAGTCAGGGAATTGTTTCGTATAAGTTGAGAGGTCCTTCAAAAATGATTATCTGATGCATATTTATTCAAATTATACATATGAGAGCACAAGGATGATATCCCATAATAATTTCCCCCTTAATGATGGATATCAATAAAGAGTATATCTATAAATAAAGAGATCTATCAATAAAGAGATATCAATAACAATATACAATAACGAGTACCTACTACAATGAAATACTAAGCAAGCACAACAATATTGCTCGAAAATTATTATTATTTTGTAGACTGTATAATTTGAATGATGGTGTTGGTGTCAGATTACAGACTAATATAGCGACCTTTATCTCCCACATAAGATATAAGATTTTTGTAATTTTTCCAGATGTATTGGTCGTGAATCATTCTGTATGTATGACGCTCTCACCCAATTTAACAAAGCCTATTTCCGGGAAAGCAAGTTTCATTGCTACTCCGAAAGTAGATTTTTAGAAGGATTGGACTCGACTCTAGAGATAATTTTTAAAGGTACGGTAAGCATCACTAGATTCGGCACAGGAGTGAAGATCATTACATAGACCTTCAAAAATATATAAAGAAGAGAATAAATCAGTGTCACACGATTTATTGCTCATATTTTTTTGATAAACTAACTATGTATGGAGATGGAAATTATAGTTCATGTAATAATTTCTAAATTTATATTGTCATAGTAAACAAATAATGAAAAATAACTCATATTTTGTTGATAGACTATGTATAGAGATGAAAATTATATTTTATGTAATAATTTCTAAATTTATATTCTCACAGTTAACAAATAATGAGAAATAACTCATTTTCAAGAAATCTCTAGCCTTTCAAAACAATAAAAAAACAAACGCACACTAGACTTATAAGTTATCCATAGTTGCCAATTCTAATGTGTGTCCTGTGTTTTCCTGTTGACCAGTACTTCTAACTTTCTAAAAACAGGTTCCAGGTTTACAATTCCTCAAAAAACAGTGTCTACATTACCGTAATCTACTTTCTATAGTTCCTTAAAATCGCACTTCGTCATGGAAATTTAAATTTCAGTTTAGAGTGAATCAACAATTCAACGAATTGATTCATTCTTTTGAATTATAAATCGATGAATTGAAGTCCAAAATCAGAATTTAAAAGTTTCGATATTCTGGAGGTAAGCCTTTAATTTGTGATTTTAATAATTTTATTTATTTATTTCATTAATTGACAATACATAAGCCGTGGGTGGGAAGAAACAACAGGCATTCGCCCAAAACTGTTTCAATCCCCAACTAAATATGTTCATTTACTTTTTCATTAATAATTGTACTTAGAATTTGCTTAGCGGCATAGACTTTATACGCCGTTTAATTGAAAAATTATTTGAATTCTACTGGAATAACTATCAATCAACGTAAGAACGTCTATAAATTAAATATATTCTTCTTCTTCTTCCTTTCACGGGTTAGGCATTACTGCCTGTTCCGAACCTCTGCACCTCTGAAATCAATCCATCTTTTCTTTTCATCTTTAAAAAAAAAAGATTAAATATATTATAGAAGAGAATTATCAGTTTGAATGCGATGTATAGTAGAATTTTTTAATTTGGCGGATGGCGAATGACTGTCATTTAACAAGTCCACGGTAACGGGTGATGTTCTGTTGAATAGTTTTTAAATATGTTTTTTATATGTTATATTCAGTATGTATGTAAAAAAATTAACATAACATTACCCGTTGGCCGGTTGCCATCGAAACGTTAAATAACAGTAATTTTCCATCCGCCTGATTAAAAAAAATCTACTATAATTACCTTTTGCGATGTTCCAAACTCTCATGGATCTGTCCCTGCTTTCAGTGTCGTAAGAGATGAATGTTCCACCACTGGGATCGAGTCTCAAGCATGATACTGGACCAGAATGTCCCATTAGCTTGCACCGGCAGTTTCCTTGATAGAAAAAAACCAATAAAGCTTAGAAAAACGTTATAATAGTGAAGATTATTGTATTAATTCTGAATTTTGTAAGAACAATAAGACACATTTTAGTGCGAAAAAACTGAGTATTATTATTCATCAACAGAAAAAACCTTTTGAGAATTGTAATAGTACATCATGATAGTAGGCTAATAATATATTAGTAGTATAATTTTGAGTGTATTTTAATTCACAAAGTTCATTATTTAGGCTATACTCTTTCATTGACGTATTTGAGGGTTGAAGTGTAAGAGAGGACCGACTACGTCCCAACTTCGCCCTCCCAGAAAAGAAATGAAGGCAGACATTCAATTCTATTTCTTTTGGTCATTCGCAGGAGTCAGATGTGGATGACTGAGGCCAAACAATAACTACTGGCCACGAAATAGAGAAGATAGAATTAATTCATTTCAGGGAGATTTGAATGAGCTGCATAAAGCTGCGAATAGATCCGGTGAAGGCTGAAACCTAAATGCAGAGTGTCTATGAAAAGACCTACTGGATTTTTTATAATGGAGAACAATAAAAACGATGAAACGAATTTGTCTTTATTGAAAAAATTGCAGCTCAGTTTGTGTTATTGCTTTCGCATGTTGTTCACAAGTTCAGTTGATGAAATTGACACAAAAAGGTACAATAGAGATGAAATTGATTTTTATTTAGAACAAATGGAAAGAGTGGCAAATGACACAAAATCGAAAGCAACACAGAGCCAATAAACATAAAACAGATATGGTAGAAATTGATCGGAATTTTGTAAGAGCAATAAGACACATTTTAGTGCGAAGAAACTGAGTGCAATTGAAAAAAAAGCCACAGACAAATAATACAACATGAGTAACAAGTTGGACAAATCAAAGTACGAATATATTGTTTGATAGGAATAAAAAGAATAAGCACAAATAATGAAGTTTGTATTAAGACTAAGATCTTTTTTTTGGAAAAGCTATAAGAAATGTGTGAGAGTCGATTAGTACGGAAACAAAACAAAATTGACACAACTGATCTTGATTCTGTTATAACGGACTAAAAGACAAAACTAACTGCAACTGAAAATCAATAGAAACTAAAAACCACAAACCAGGCATAATTGGAAAATAATTTACCATTAATGTATTTGAACAACAAGCAACAATAATTGTAAGTGACCAATATGATAACTGAAATAACATGAAATAGGCACAATTGGAATTAAACAAACCTACAACAAAAAATACTTTCTTGTGCAAGTAATAATCAATAAGGAAACGAAAACAACACAAAACAGTCACAAAGGAAATAAAATTTATTTAAATTGTTATAGAACGATAAACAATCATATTGCAAGTGCAACTAAGAGCCAATATGGGAACAAAAAGATCACAAAATAAGCCCAATTGACAATAGATTTGAATTGCAACAGAACAGCATATAATTGTAAGTGCAAGTAAGAACCAATATGAAACCGTAATCAACACAAAATAAGCACGATTAAGTAAAAATTGGCTCAAATATTGCATTGGAACAATAAAAAATAACATCGCAAATGCAACTGAAAACTGATAGGAAAACGAAAACAACACAAACCTATTGTTTTAGATTAAACAAACAGTAATATCATTATAAGTGCAACTAAGAACCAATAGAAATTCGAAAACATAGAAAAAATAATAGACACAATGAAATAGAAAGTAGCATAAATATTGTATTAGAACAATAAAGAATAATAAGTGAATGCAACTATAAACTGACATGAAAACGAATAATAAGTGAATGCAACTATAAACTGACATGAAAACGAAAACAAGACAAAATAGGGGAAACTGATTTTTTAGATTAACCAACAATAAGATTGTAAGCGCAACAAAGAACCATTATGAAAACGAAACCAAAAAAGAAAACAAAATTTGGCATAAATATTGCATTAGAACAATAAAAAATAATTGCAAATACAACTAAACATTGATAGGGAAACGAAAACAACACAAAATATCCACAACTGAAACCGATTGTTTCAGATTGACGAACAATAATTTTGTAAGTGCAACTAAGAACCAATTTGAAAACGAAAACAACAAATGATTGCAACACGACACAACATGCACAGATTGTCGAAATACCAGTGACAAGGTCCCAGAGCAGGATTCGGCCATCTTCGTGTCCGCTGAGGACGCATGCGTCCTTGGAAGAAATGTCCAGTGCCACGCAATCCACCCCTGCCTTCCATTTCTTGAACAAAGTGCCCGATTGAAGGTCGTAGACAACTATGAAGTTTGGACCCGGTTCATCCACTTCCTACAGTTGCATATCACAGACAAATGCAGACATTTATTTATTTATGAATTTTAAAATTTGTCCGGGATGATGACGAGCTTCTACAAGCCTGGTATGAATAGAAAATTTTCACAAAAATAAATAATAAAAATACATGTGAAAGGAAAGTAACAAAATGAAAAAATATGACTAATACTCCTCTTTATTCGCTGTTGATGATGCCCACATAAGTATAACACCTGTGCGTGGGTAATGAGGTGAAGGTTTACAGAAAAAAATTCTAGACGGAACGGGAATCGAACCCGTGACCGGTGCAGCGATAGCAGATTGAAGTTGCGACGCTGTATTCAACTACATTTCATTTTAATAATGAATTGTTCCTTCAAAATTGAAGTGAAATTAATGGAAACGTGTAAAAAGTGTAATTCAAGTTCTAGAAATTAATTTTAAAGTAAAAATAATGCAATACGTAGTCGAATTCTACTGAAATACTTCCACCTAATGGTTAGGACTGATATGATGACTATTGGATGGAATTTTCTATTAAACAGAAATATCTGTTTGTGTCTGAAAAGATGTTATAAATCGATAACTTTGGTGGCAGATAAAACGAAATTTTGAAACAATGCTATGGAATTGTAGGCAAACCATTTATTTAAAAAATCTGTCCTGATTTCCTAAATTTCTCTTCATTTTCTAGGCTGGATTACGATAGGAGGGCAGGCAGGTTAAAGTTACATGTTCCAAATCTTCATATGGGATATTTAGAAGTGAATATTGTACAAGTGAGTGCACAGAACAAGTAAATTGGAGCATAATATTAAGAAGATCAGGTAAAATACAGAGATTGATAACTGAAAAAATTGATAAAGCAAAATGGACAGGCAAATGAATATTAATTTTATACAAACTGCGAATAATAAATTCCTAAAATTAAAATTTTCGTATGCTGTATCACTAGAAGAAGACAATATATCTCATTCTTCTCGAAACCCAATGCAAATGGCTGAACAATTTGATGACATGGGAAAAAATTCGAAATTTTTTAAGATAAGTATAATCATACACAATTTCCCACTGTCTCAGTTGAAATTTCTTTTATAAGCCTATTTTGATGTACCATTATAATGATATCAATGCGACTAACTCATCTACACTATGATGTAGAACAAACAATATCTCGAATGACCAGATAACCTTTTCTTCCCATATCCTTTTTGACAAAATACCCCAGAATTCAAAAATACCGCTCACATAGACTATCCATCCCCACATTCTTCCATAGCTTTGAAATACAGTCAACTGTTCCTCAGACTGAAGAAGTCCAATACCAGGAGGAAACGATCGTCACTGATAAGTATAAAATGCCATCACCTAACCATAGCTTATTTCTCTCTCCTACAAATGTAGAGGGAGTCCAATCCATAATTAAAAGCATGAAGTCGAAGCACAGTAAAGGCT
This sequence comes from Laodelphax striatellus, assembly GCA_017141395.1. Taxonomy (NCBI): domain Eukaryota; kingdom Metazoa; phylum Arthropoda; class Insecta; order Hemiptera; family Delphacidae; genus Laodelphax; species Laodelphax striatellus. The sequence goes on along the minus strand of CM029544.1, from coordinate 16,200,040 downwards.
ACGATGGTTTAGCAATGTATGTTGTTGAAAAATGTTTCAATGAGTTGAAAGTCCTGTAGTTAACATTATTAATCCAATGCTGGTACAAGGAATTTTCCCTGATCGCTAAAAATCTCAAAGGTCACTCCTGTTTACAAAAAGGCTTAGAAAAACAATTTCTCAAATTATCGCCCTATTTCTATTCTTCCAGCACTCTCGAAGGTATTTTGAAAAAATTATTTATAAGCGGCTGATTAACTACCTAACTAAATTCAAGTTCATTCCCTCTTATCAGTATGGTTTTTTTAAGGGTAGATCAACTACAGATGCGGCAATTAACTTATATGAGAGGGTATTGGAGGAATTGGGCAGGGGAAATACCTGCACCAGGGACTACCTATCGATTGATATCCAATATCTTTCAGATTGCTCTTCTCTGGGGGCGGCGAGGGGCGGTTAACTGTAATTAATCATTCAGCTCTAGTGACCTTATTACTCGAGCCCAAAAATATTATGTGCGTGCCATATTATGATAGGTATTGCCCGTATATTACTTATTTGCAAATAGTTAGTGCAAAAACAAAAGAGAGTGTTGTTATTTTGCAAGAACAAAAGAGTAAACAGTAATGGGAGGGTAATGTTGAGAGATAAAGACTACTCTTTAGGCAACCATTTGAGATGAAAGAGTGGAATAGAGTGTAATTTGAATATTTAACTTAGAAATTTCATTTTTTTCCCATGTCATCAAATCACTCAGGTATGTGCAGAGGCTCTCAAAAAGAGTGAAAAATATTCTCTCACCCGAGCAACGCAACAAACGAAATGACCCTCAAATGTGATGGCCGCCAATTCAGTCATGAAATCATGGTGTGCAATCCGCAGATCATAGAGCAGTTTCCGCGATGTAAGGTCCCAAACAAGAAGCGGGAATGGCTTTTGAGTTTCATCACCGCATACCAAAATCCTAAAAATATGAAAACAATATTAGGATACATTATTATCAGAGTCATAGTCAAATGCGTTGATGATAGACCCAAAATAGTTCGAAACCCGTCCGAAACTCCCAATAGTAAGAACTTTAAGACAGCTATCTGTCATTTTGATTAGAATATAATAATCACGGACAATACTGACTAAAACTTGTTCAACTAACAATTGCATATTTATGACTGTAAAGCTATTGTTTTTGTCAGTTGTCACGTATGCAATAAAACTAGGAATGGAAGAAACCTAGGAGCATTCTCCAAGCGCCATATCAGTACTAGAATTCTAGCACTCAAGCACTTCTAGTGCTTCTAGTAATAAAGTGCTTTAAAACTGTAATTATGCACACAAGTCTTTAGAAACGGTTTCAGTTGTTTCAGAAAGGAGCTAAAGAAATATCTGAATTAGTGAAAGATAAGAAATAAGGAGTGAAAACTTCAAGAAGAAAGATCTTCTCTCTGAAGGAAGCCTTATTTTTATTTGGAACACATTATTCCAAAAACCTTTTCGCATGTGAACACTAGTTAACCATTCATGTACCGTACGGATTATTGATCTCTTCAATCTAGAAATTTTGCAAAAAACAACAGTTTTTCAATAATTTAACAATCTCTTGGGTTGTATAAATAAAGATGAAAAATATTCATATAGATTTGAATAATGTTGTGAAATCAACAGATCAACATATCAACAGAATAGCCTTAGAAAGCGCAGTGAATGCTCCAATTTGGAAGCTTTGTTTGAAACCACTCAATAGTGGTTAGTTAGATATAAGGCTAATATGTAATAATATTAAAATAATTATAATATTTTACTACTGACATTACAATAAATAATTTCTAGTCAGCTGATTCATCCTTGTAATGGAATTGCCGCATGAAACAAATAATGTATTCTATGTGTTAATGAACATGAAACAAATGATTTGTGAGATAATTTATTTCAGAAGATTGCCTCACCTTCCATCACCTGATACCAACAAAGAGTTCAGAAAACGGTCTTCACCCGCTTTGAATGTTGTTACAAGATCGCCAGTATCCAAGTTCATAAGATTGACATACATTCGATTACGAGACAATGCAACCAAATGAGAAGGATCATTTAGACCATAATACGGCATTTTCTGGTTCATCACACCTAAAACAGAATTTTTTCCATGAATATTAAAATCTTATTCTATGCCATAGAATTAGGAGAGTAACCCTCCAAACAGCGTTCCTCAATAATCTCACAATAACCCTTCATGTTGAGTAGGGAATCGATTTGTCTTCATTTTCCAATTTGTACAATACAAAAGAGCTGTGGACCAAGATAAGGCATGGACTATTAAAGATAGGTAATAGAATATTTACCACAATCTTTATCACAAGATATAAATTTAGCTATAATGTATTCTTTAGTGATCACTAAACAGGGAATATAGTTCAGACATGTAGGGGATATATTTTTCGGAGGAGAATATGAATTTTTTGACTTTAGGGTCTTTCTTATAACTATGTTATAACATGCACTATTTATTACTATGTTATAAGTATGTATTACTATGTTATGCAGTAACACCTGCACGTGTACATTTTTCATTAACCTTTAAAATTTTATCAATTTATTTAAAGAACATTCATTTGATATACATTTCATGATTTTTATCGATAGAAACAACACTAGAATTGAGAGGCAGAGGAAGATTCAGCCACAATAATAGCTTATTCAGCTTATTCTAACAAATTTAGAAGAGAAGATTCAAACTTTCATGTTCTTATTCTTTGTTATCTATGTATAAAGTGAAAATCCAAACATCACTAATCATTCCAAACTATCCTTCATTGAAACTTTATTGTTTCTTGTCATATTTATGTTGTTCAGGTATTATTTAATAAGAATTTATTTGATACAATTAAAACAATTCATACAAGAACGAAATATTAATTTAATATGAATAATTTGATTATTGCCTCAAATGAGCTATGAACTGAATTTTGGAATTGGAATCACCTATTCAACACAGTGGTCAAGGCTTTGAATTTTTACAATATCAGAAAAATAAAATTTCAAATTGTATAGTGACATTCATAAATGGATCATTTACGTCATAACCCCTTTGAACTATGAGTATAAAAATTTGTTACTCCATTCAAGAAATGGAATAACAAAAGACGCTGGAATTGTAGAAATTAACTTTATAATTTTCTTTGCTTCTTGTCTACCTTCTAGTCCGACTAGCTTAAGGTAGTTTAATAAGCTATTGCATACATGTGATACTCTTCTCAAGTTACAATAGGCTGGTTCTGTTTCCTATCCATTCCCAGTGTAAAATTCAATAATATTTATTGTGCTTCAACACGATTTTATGAGGTTACCTTATTCTTTCCCATTATATTGTGTCTAAATTTTGTATATTTTTTTTTTAAATTGTGTGCCAATAAAAAATAACATGAAATATAACGACATTAATGTCCGGTTTCTCAGTTGTTCAATAAACTATTGAATATCAATATTTTTTGCATTTGAAAACACATGGTTATTGATTCAATACCACGAATTGATTATTGGATCCATAAACTGTTTATTGAACGACTGAGAAACCGGGCCTCAGACTGTGCAATAACGTCACTGAACAGTTGCATAACGTGGAGTAGCATTTACTAGTTTATTTGCGATAAAACGTCAACAGTATCTCACCTTTAAGCTTGGATATAAGGTGCCCTGCATTGAGATCATATGTTCTCAACTCCCTCTTGCAGAGAACAACGCACTGGTAATCATCGATCATCACCAAACTTAACGGCTGAGTCACTTTACGTAGAGTACGCACTCTTGTACACCTAGAAAATAACATTTAAAAAAATAAAGTCTTGAAAAGAACATGAACAACAATGTTTACTAATGTCTTAGTGAAAAAAATTGTATTTTACAGGAGGTCTTGAAAGAGTGAAGCTTCAAAGCGATCACGATATACTAAAACGAAAAAAACTTTACCAGGAAAAATTGCCTTTTAATTTTCATGTTGAATTCAGTTTAAAAAAAAATCATACTATCATACATCATATGATACTATCATATATCATACAATCATATTATCTTGTGAACGGTCGAGAAATTTGCTCTGGAATTTGGCAGAGATACTAATCAATATTGTGATGGATAAAAACATTTTAATAACTATCTCTGAATATGACTTATCCATCTTCCATCAGCATTCAACCCATTACCCAGCATCAACACTAGTTAAAGACTCATGTGGGCATCTTTGCAAGCAACAAATCAATATTTCAACATAGATAATATAGATTGAAAAGCCTACACTGCCTAAGCGAACTATCAGAAAAATCTGGAACATGGCAAAGCTTCAATTACAGAAAGATGAACAATTTAAAAATCAAACGAACAACATTCAGCTGTCTTCTTTGAATGGATATTTTCAGTTGAATCATTTCCCAATCAAGCTCTAGAATCCCTTGCAATTTTAAGGACTTTGATTTTGAATTGTATTTAACGACCGTACACAAGTATTGAATTTGGCGGATGGCGAATGACTTTCATTTAACGTTTCCATGGTAACGGTTGATGATCTGTTGATTTCTGTTTTAAATATGTTTTTACATGTTATATACAGTATTTATGTGAAAAAATTCTACATAATATCAATCATTACCATAGAAACGTTAAATTTGATAAATTTGATCTGTCAAATTAAAAAAAAATATAGTGAATAACTCGAAGTTACATTGAATAACTCGAAATCTAGTCCAAATTTTTTTTAAATTTTGGTGATTGAAATTTCAATTGGTGAAATGGCCTAAGGAAATTACTTGTACAAATTATTATGATAATTAGGCAATAGTAGAGAAGATAAGAACCAATAAACTTAGGGAATCCCTGAATAATAGACTCAATATTTTAAAAAATTATGGAAGCTTACTTGACTGCATCCCAAACACAGATTTCTTCGCGGTCTCCGGATGTTGTAATAACGTAGTCGCAACTTTTTGGTAGTCTGTATATGTTATCGAAATACGTCTTCGATAAGAGTTCCATGTTGCTTTCCTGGGAATCTCTACTGGAAGTACTCAGAGCTCTTTCTGTTTAAGGAAAATTACCAAATTCATAAGTTTTTGAAATAAGTAGCAATCAAATGCAAGTATGAAGAAAATTTCAAGAATGCTTTCATGGGATGATGAATTAATATTACATTAAATATCAGCTGTCCCAGTAGCAGAAAATTTTTCAGTTAATATACATCGTAATATTTATTAAAAAATTAGATACAGTACTCTCGAGAAAGTAAGTCTATGTGGGAGTTGAAATCAAATGATTGAATATCTGAATATTTTCACTGATGTTAATAAACAAAGTAGCCCCTACATAATATTTAATATTTTAGCAACAAAACTGAAAAGTTGGATGAAGGAAATTAAAAAGCATCTAATGTGAAATGAAAGCAAAAAATTCAATTATGATCAATTATTGTTGTTATTCATTACTGTATTTTGCAGAATTCATCTGTGTTGAAAGTGATGCATCATATTCCTATGATGATTGGAAAGAGTAACATTTTTCAATCATTCTCTATCATTATTATTGAAATTCAATACAATTATTTCTAGTTCATGCCCAATAAATTGACTATTTATAACAGTGTTGTAAATGTTATTACACTTTGTTGAATTTATAACCAGTAAATTGACAGTTTATTATTCTGTAATGCAATGGAACTTCTCAGAGCAATATTTTAACCTCTAACAATCAGACACTTCACTTCAATTCACTTAATATGATATCTGACGAACAATCGACTGAATCTCTCTAAACGTTTTAATCAGATATTTAAAACATATTTTTCTTCTTTCATACGTAAATAATAATCTATTAATAAATCAATGAACTAATGAGCCAAAAATTGCTATCTAAATAATAATTGATTGGTTTTGAAATGGCTGCCTGATCATTAAGGCAACTGGTACATCAAACCTGGTGAGTTATAAAAACAAGGTTAGAATAGCTGACTTACAGATTCTTCAACTGGTGAAACCAAACCAATGCCTTGAAAACCCTCTGAAAAAGATAATATTTTCCCCAGCTGTATGTTGAAATAAAGCTGATATAAGATGATGAAAGTAAGTAGACGACTATGCTGGAGTTAAGTTGATATAATGAAAATAAGTAATAGTTTACCTCTGGTTTGTGGTAGAATGGTAAGACAAGTTACAGGAGGATCAATAGCTAATTGCGACCAAGCTACACACAGCTGACTGTAAGATGATCTGTACAGATCCGGAGCACCTAGAAGCGTAAAGAATTGGCGACCGTCTACTCCCAATCCAGTACTATTTATCTCCAAAAACGTTCGAAGCCATGATATATCATGCGATATTGCACAGTCGTTTGGAGCCATTCGAATGTCTTCTAGAACCTGAGAAATAGAAATCAATTTATTCATTAATTTAGGTTTTCAGACAATTTATTTTTAAAAATTATAGAACACTTTCAAGTACCTATAACAGACAATTTCAAACTGTGGCATTTTATTTCATTACATTTAAAAAAAAAATACTATATTGCGAGCATGTTTTCAGCCTTATAAGAATGAAGCTTATAAAGAATGAAGCATATAAGAATATAATAAGAACAAGCATATAAGAATGAAGCATATTATGTTCTTAAGCAATGTTAAAAAGCATATAAAATGTAAGAAGTTGAAAATAGGCACAGGGATCAAATTGTGATTGCACTTTTCCAAGGTTTGTAAAAACTGTAATTGAAATAGAATTCCTTCATAAATATGTTTCCATGTATATTTCTCACCTATACCTCAATATTTATATTTTCTATTGTATGTGTTTTTTGTGTACATAAATCAATGTTTATGTCCAATAATGTCCAATATAATAATATCCAATAAAGTGTACAATAAGAATTCATAAGTCCTGAAAATTGTACACACACTAGACATATATAGCACAGCGTACTATGTGATAAATAAAATATTTCATTTCACTTTCCATCACTAACTTCTGGTTGATAATTTACTTGAATATAATATTTCTAACAACTGATTCAATTATAATTTTATATAATAAATTATTGTCTGCTATGTCGTTTAAATTCAAGTGAATAATAAATGAAAGTCTGATGTGTGAAAGTATTCTCCCTGTATTGCAGCGCTTGTAATTTTTTATAAAACAGGCCTCCCAAGGTGGTAATTGAATAAATCATAATATATTATTTTTGTTGAGAAACAAAAAAAAAAAAACATTTTGTTGAGTTCATACTTGGTAGACTGATGTGCCGCACAATTTATCATAGATCCAGATATGATTGAAAACATAGTCCCTAACGTAGTTCTTGTCATTCTGCTTACAGCAATGGTATGGCAATTCTTCCAACCGCCTGCAGTTGTAGCGGCTGTAAAAAAATAAAAATGATCTTAGTCAATCTTAAGAAGAGAAAAAATTATTATAGCCTATTAATGATAAAGTTTACATCAAAATTGCGAAAGCTTTCTATGACTCAATTCTTCAACTAAATAAGTTGAACTAAATAAGTTAAACTGAATAAGTTGAACTAAATAAGTTGAACTGAATAAGATAACTCAGTCCTCTGTTAGTGAGAACTATTATTATTTGTCTATATTTCATCTACCAGTTGCTCAAATATCAAACAAAGTTGATCTCCTATCACTTCAGTGATCTTTAATTTTTTTCCTAAGGATTGATAGGTTGATTAAATCATCTTTATTCAACAAAAAATGTACAAGTACATTAAAAAATGTCACATAGCTTACAACTTGAAAGTTGTAGCAAAAATAACACGTAAATACAATTAAATAAGAATCAAGAGGGTGATGCCCACATAAGCTAGGATGATGATAACTTTGATCTGATATAATGCTTTGATTGCTGATCATACTACTGGCTTAAAAATTGTATAAGTTTCCCATTTGAAAATGGCTGACATCTAATGTTCCTGTAAAACTATAATATTGTTGTGAAAAGTTTTCAGCCCATTGGTTTAACTTATTAGTGGATTGAGTAAGTCCAACAAGGCACAAGAAATAATTGAATAAGTTTCAATTGAGTGAAACACATTATTCTGAAGGAATTTGAAGCCATAGGATTTTTCAAGGATATTGATGGGGCGAGTGATAAGAGTGTCTTGAAAATATTATATTATATATTATTATACATTATATATGAAGATAATTTAAGAATAGATAAATCTAAAAATAATCTTCTTATGGTTGAATTCTATCAGGCTTACAAGAGAAAATGAATTGAAATGAAATTTAGGAATTGGGAAATACTAATTTAATCTCTTTGAAATTTTCACTGATTGAAATTTATTTATAAATTTTACAGTATTACCATAAACCATACGTTTTGTCAATCATGGTCAGGTTAATTGAAATTGATTCATGATCATCTTGATGGGTTTTATATTTAAGCAATATTAGATATTATACTCACCCATTACCAACGCTGTTAGTCTGATCAAAGAAGCGTGCGTCAAGCCTATCTTCTCCTCTTTTACACAATTCGCCCTAAAGCAACAACATCGAATTTGAATTGAACATTCCAACGCATCTTGATCCACAAATATTAAATATATCCGAGAATTGTGCGAATTTAGTAGATTTGAGAACTTTAAAAAATAATTTGAAGATGTAGTTCAATCATAACACATTGAATTCATCAAGTTCCTCTTTCTACATTAAGTTTTATTTTTTACATTATTTATCCTTCTTCTCATAACCCATAGAAACAAAACTAATTATATTACTGTATTTAGTTATGTATTTTGTAGCTATTAACATTGTAAGTTAGTTTGTAATAACGCTACTATACAACTCACTCCTCTCTCACAAGCATGTGCCCATAAGAGGAGCCTCCAATATATTGTATTTTTCAAATGTAATTATTATTGTTGTAATGTTGTAGAATAAAGTATTTCAATTTCAATTCTACTTATCAATAATGAATTACTAATTTCCATTTCCAATTTAATATTAGAGAAGCATGAAACTCTTGTTAAAGCAGGTAAATTGTATAAATGGACAGTACAATTCTCTGTAAAATTCACTCAGTATAGTCTCATCAATGGAATACACTTTCTGTTTAGGCAAGCAGTTCTTTAACGATTTCAGATTATTATGATAGAGAAAGCATACGTCAAGATGACGTACGCTTTCTCTATGTTATTATTCTTAATATTCTTCCTCCCAATGTTAGAATTTACAATATGAATCGCGGGATTATTTAATTTATTCGATACTTTACTCCTAAGTTATATGTATATGTGATTAATATTACTACTCCAAAGTTAGCCTATAATTTACATTAGGAATCGTTATAAATAATAATTATTACAGTATAATTCAATCGATAATTTGCATTACGTTGGATTACAATAAGTTGTTAAATGTAGTTAAACCTATAGTTAAATTAGTTTAATTACCTTGAAGTAGTCAGCCAAAATACTGTGCGCCCATGACATTCGATTAGAGTACTTTTTGCGCACTATGTGGCGTATTGCAGCATCACGCCACTGTATCACGCAAGTGCCTCCAGCTGGAAGCCAGGTTAGGAACGGCCACATGCGTTTCACAAATCTTGCCCAGAACAAGCAAGCTGGTGCCCATTTCACTGCAAAAAGATGAAAAGAAAATTAATGAAATAATAACAGTGTTGTAATTGTAAGTTTCTTCGTGAATTCCAGTTATAATTGAGTCGTTTCTCAAGTACTGTATAATATACTCAATATTGTTATTAGAGGCACACTATATCGCAAGTATTCTACTTTTTTCTCTTGTTATATAGTCTGTTCACCGAAACTTAATTAAGCTCAATTGTTTGGTATTAGAATGATATGATTATTTCAAATTTGATTGAAATTTACTTCTATAGTCCGATTCACGTCAAGAAGTCAGCATTGTTTATATGAGGAGCATTGATGCCAAGTTTCATTGAGAGAGAAAGAGAAAACTGCATCAAACGTGTTTGTTGGGACTGTGTGCGACAACAATGCACAGTGCGGCAACTATGCACAGTGCGAATAGGATAGAGACATCAGAAACTACCTTGTGCTGAACAAGGATAGCAAACTCCCATCTAAGCAATGCTGACTTCTTGACGTGAATCGCACTATAACAAGGTTATGACTCCAAAACGTTTGTGGACATCTCATCATTCTCAATAACACATAGTTTTCTCATTACCTTACAAGTGGTTATAAAATTTTAAGCAGTCATATTGTAGCCCACTAAACGTTTGAAATAATAATGACCAACAATGGTTAGAAACTGTTCACCTATTCTATACAATACAATAATTGAGTGAATAATAAACTCACAATAGGTTGATGTGCTATGGAAAGCTGTGTCATGAGCTAATACATCCAGCATTTCAGAATCTGAGAGACCAAATTTGGAAGCTACCAGCAAAGCCATTGCTATGGCGACCTGAAAAAATAAAACACATGAATACATCATAAAATGTACTATATTACATAGTCTATGTACTACTTTAAGTCATAAACCTCAACTACTGGACACATATATACACCATGAATCATGTGAGAATCCTAACCAAACATTCAGAATTTCTCATGTTTTATGTGACAGGACCTTATCTAAGTGGTATGCAGTTCTACGTTTCTAATTATTCATGTAATTTCTACAGTGCATGGGACATATTTTGGGCCACTTCCGTTTCTGATGGTCAGTATAGACCGAGCAGGGCCCAATAGGCTATATTCAACATTCTTGAATCATCGAATTTGAATTTTCTTGAGTAAGTATTTCATTTAGAAATGAGTGATTCCTGTATTTAGAATTCTCTTTCTATCCATGCGAGGCGGAACACCCGAGAGGGTCTCACCACCAAAAAAGCCAAGATCATAATAATAACAATCTCTGAATTTTACTGATTTCCAAATGTCCAAGACATTAGCGTTGATGTGACATATTTCATGTTTTTCAACAAAAAATGATTTGTTCTGTTACAGCACATCATATACTATCTATTTTGTTGGACACTTGCTCACCTGTTCAGTACCCAACAAAGTTTCAAGCTGCTCTAACATGAGCTTCACTTGCTTTTCAACGTTTCCCTTCGGTATGACCTCAATCTCAGATCCGGGTACTATCCAAGATGTATGCCAAGCCAGAACCTGAAATTCAACAATACAGTAATCAAGACATTGTTGAATTGAAATTGAATTTTTAAAATCTTTATTCATTACAACGTACAAGTACATAATAATAGTGTCAAGAATTTCAATGTTATACAAAACTAGGCATAGCCTATATAATCAAGACTAAAAAAAAGAAAAGAGATTGTTTATTTAATTAAAAATAGACGTCAAACTCTTGTAAAGAGTACAGCGTTTATAATAGCTTACAATAATCGAACAGTTTCAATCTATTACATGGATTAGATATACACTATCGATTTTCTCACTCAAACGATTAGAAGTCTTGAACCATCAATGACAATTGAATACTGAGTTGTGCTTCAATATTATTGGTAATATAGCAAATAGGGGGATTAGAGAGGGTGGTTCTGGGTTGCACCAACTATTTTGAATCAGCTGATCAAGCCTACTTAACATTGTGCAGATCCTCAATTAAAATTGATCTCGCTTGGCGTAACCAAGTGATTGCTCATAATCTCATGATCCTTGTCTTAATTACCCAAAATGACAAACATTTCTTGAAGAGATACCAGCATCCCATTCTGACAACTGAATTGAAATATGAACTTTAATGTATGCAATAAAATGGAGAAAAGAAACCTACTGTATTTCTCCGTTCCATATATTGTCTACAGTCCATTCATAGGACTGCAGACCTACTGTTACATTATCTGAAAGTGAGTCTAATATTGTACATGATTTTGAATTTATACTAATCTTGTTTCTACTGCTCTTGATAAACTCTTCATCTAAAACTTGTAGTTATTTTTTTACCTGTTATTTCGTAATTTTCATTATATATTCTATTTAATACGAGGAAGTGTTTTTCTATAGTGTTATCTTACTGTTCTTTATCAAGATATGTAATCATTTTGAAAATAATTATACGAAATTCTATTTCCTATATTTCACAATCTATTGTTGTTTATACATTGAAGTTTTATTTTTTCATAATGTTATCTTCCTGTTTTTTGATAAGTAATGTGTTTACAAGGTGATTGATAGTGTAATTATATCATATAATAATGCATTTTCCATTGACAAGAGCTCGGTGTCGCGCACAGGGATTCCACACCCAAGGGAGAGCAATTTTTTTTACAATTGTATGTAAATTTAAATTTCGTTAATAACCATTTCAGGATCGTCAGTTGATATGATAATTATTGATGTGACAAGAAATGATGAATATTCTATGAAACAAAATGCTATCAAATCGTTTCAAGTACTGCTTAAAAGCATGGGCCTTTAGTTACTTTCTTGAATCAATATTTTATTTCAATATTTATCCAAGATATAATTTTTAATCAATGTTCAGTTTCTTAAAACTTCACTCAATTCGTTTATCTTATTCAATGTTAACGGAAACTGACATTCAATTGAAATTTAATTGGAAAATTAAATTAAATTAATTAAAGACGGAGGAAAATATTGGAGAAGATACTTTTGCTTGAAATTGCCCAGTGTCGCGATGATTCAAAGAGTACCGGTATATAAAAGCTAAATTCAAAATCGAAACAAAGTTTTGGTTTCCTTAAATACAGTGCACTAGCCTTCTGATTGGCGAATCATTCAAAGCTAAAATTTATGCTTCACTCAACAAAAATATCGATCAGAACTCAGAAACTATGTCATTATGTAGTTTTTCTTTATAAAAAGCTCCAAATCGATTGAAATTATGAAGCTTCCTTTTTTTATCTCGTCAAGGAAAACTCCTATGTTGGGCAGAGTGTGCCTCATAGTTATAACACTAGAGGTAGGAATAAACTGGTCTTAGAGTAACTAAATGTAAATAGGCCTTTTCAGAAAAAGTTTTATTATATCTCTGAACTTTTTATGCCTTGCCTCAGAATATAAAGAAACCTAACGCCATATTTATACTTATTTTTATACATATTTATACTAGAGTATAGTTCCTATGTAGGAAATAAAAGAGTGTAGAATATGCTTGCTTAGCAACTATTCTCATAAGATTAATTTTATGTTGTTTTAATAATCATGATAAAATTCTTGATATGTTTCTAAACCTATTGAAAATGACTGTTTACTTGTGATTATGAACATGTGATCTTTAGGCTATATTAACTTTCTGTTCTTGAAGTTTATTGATGGAAGTAACTAAGCAATCAAGTTAGTATGATGTAGGTAATTACTTTAAGGGTCATTCCATTTTTTGTTATCTTATTTTTATATTACTATTATGTACTATATTATTATAGTACTATTATTTAACATTGTTCAAGGCCAAGAAGTTGTCAAAAACAATAAGTAAGTTTTCTCACAAATAAAATGTTTTGGTCATTGTTTTCTTCGCACTCTATTCTCTAGGAATTCATTCTAATTTCTCATTAGAATTCTTTCTAAATTCTCTGTATCACTTTATCAAATATTTTTTGTGTGTGATTTTTTAAATAAATCGAGCTTATTATAAATAGGGAAATAGGACTTACATTACTGGCAATACATTACTGGAGCAACTATGCCAATTACTGGAGATAATGTAATATATTTTTATATTATTTTTTCAAATCTAATTTACTTTTATAGGCAAGGTGAACCTTGCCTATAAAAGTCAAACTAAATGTGTTGCATCGATATAAGTGTTGCTAATGCATGTTTGATGTAACATGGAGTTAATTTTACTGTGGTGATGCCCACATAAGATCTTGGCTTATGCGTGGGTAAATAGTAAAGATGATGATTATAAGAGAAAAATTGACCTACAGCTTCAAGTGGGTTCCAAACAATCGGGAATCGATTTTTGGTTCTCATGATGTTCAGCTGAGAATGTCTTGAGCGGTCACCCTCACAACGGGACAAGCAAGTGCACGTCTCTTATTCAATATGAAGTTTAAAACAATTTTTAGAGTTATTGAGTCGTAAGGAACACAAAGCCTACCACTTACTACTGACCTACAAGTTTCTCAACGTTCAACTTAACTTGCCATGTTTCAATTGAACTGAAAGTTGGTGGTTCAACTCAACTACCGTCCGTTACTACCATTTCAGCCGTAATTTATTTGATTCAACTTAATATAATTTAAGCATATGTCTATTCTTACCTTGATGTATAACGGTAATGTACATTCGGCTACCGATGCTTTTACACAATCCTGTACGGTACTATTGACACTATGATTGTATTCGATAACAGAAGACATCAATATGTTCTGTGCTTCCTCTTCGTTAAGAGTTGGCATCTGAAAACAAAACACATAGGCAACATTTTCATATTTATTGATACTCTTCACAGAAACTTCGGTTACAACTAATTCCTGATGTGCCTTGGAACCAAAGCAATATAATATTGAGTTCTAGATTTGTGCATGGGTAATAGAGGGTTGGTGTTGATAAGATTGCATTATTCGTGCAGATAATCTGCATTGATTCTCGATTACATTAGTTACTAATATAAGTAATGAGGGCATTCTATGAATTTTATAAATTACGAACTTGATAATTTTTCAGAGATGTGAAAGACTATGTTGAAAGATGAATTTATTAACAGTTTTAGGTGTGCATGGATTCCAAATCACTGGGAAGTGATTTTGAAAGGACAAGTGAGTGATAGTGGTCCCGTCCACGAACGGTCACCCATCCAACAGGAGAAACAAGCATTCGCCACTTATCTACAGCCCAGTCCAAACTCTACAACTTATCGTACAACACTATTGTCGTTCTGCAAAATGTATGGAACGTCCACACGTCAAACTTATCGTTTAACCATTTTTAATGTGATTGAACGACTTCCAAACCCATCCGATTGGGCGTCCTAAAACTGCAGTTTGCACGAAGACAATAGATATAAGATTGTCTAAGTTAAAGTGTTTAGAATAACGGGCAAAAACAATTCTTTTTTAATAAAAAATAGAATTGTCTTTGATGTTTTTTTCTGAGGGTGATGATGAGAGATGACTGGTTTTAGGCAGTCGGGACCGATTGCTTTTCGTCTCCTCCGAAAGACGGGAGTGGCCGTTTTTGTTGTCAAAATCCGTTCCATCAACTGTAGGAACCTATGGATTATAAGACCGGCGCTTATCTCCCTCGGCTACGGACCACCCCTATTATTTACTGATTGATGATCCCAACATATTTTTTATCGTTCAAACAAATTGATAACTTTTTGTTTGCTACACTAAAAATCATCAGGCTATAAACAAAACTGTTAGGCCATAATCATGTGAAATGTTTCTACAAGTTGTCTCATATGAGTTGTCTTATGACAGCTTCACATTACGGTGGTCTATGTCGCAAAGCAGCTAGGGCAATACAAATGAAGTTGTTATTTATTTAAACATATCTAATCGACTCGATAGGAAAGAAATACAAACTGGAACTTGTCTTTCATATTTGATAGATATATTAAAGGAAAGTTATTCTCACATTATGAACTCGACTAGATGAGTTACTAAAGAGTTGATGTGATTAGTTTCTAGTGCAGCCGTTGCACCAATTTCTTCCCACATGAAACTGGTTCGCATAATCAAAGCTCGCAAATCTAATCTTGTAATAAGTTCGACTTCATATTTCCTACCATAGTATCTATTCGTACCTTCACATAATAGCCTCCAGTTGATCCGAGTCGTCTCTCAATTCTCTCCAAATGATTCACTTTATTATCATCGTTGGCAGTCACTATCATTCGGACATTGGAGGGTAAAGACGTAGGTAGCCAGTCATAATTATCACTACCAAAATCATGGACCTGTAAAAAGTGAAAAAACCAGCATTAAAACTTGTTTAGGAAGAATGATAATAATTGATATTTACATAAGCATGATGCAGGGCACGATGCTCAAACCATGCGAGGTGATTATGATGATGATGATACTTTATCTTTGCCATACCTTTACCGATTGAGATTCATGAAAGAGAATTGTCATTAGTGCAGAGTTCATAATTTTACAATAGAATACTTGCAAATCATAAAAAACGTGTGTTTCATAATGAGTGATATTGAATTATAATAACCTGATGAACATTGCTCAGATTATATAGTTTTTCTTATAGAGTTTGATTAGTGCAGGTTTCTATTATTAATTAGACTAGATTTTGATATTATTATTAGTTATTAATTAATTACAAATTTTGGTACTGCAGTGTTAATTGTTTTCATTAGATTCAGTTGAAGAGGATAAATCAATTATACATTCGTTTATACATTCAAATCAAATCAAATTCAAATAACTTTATTATCCTTCAAACATGAATACAAAATACAGTAGGTATAGGCCGCGAGGTAAGACATGGACCTTCGACTCCCACTACATGTGACCAAAAACTGAAATTTTTAGGGTGGGGGTAGAAGTTTGGTCAGTTCGTTCTCGGCAGCCGATACCTTAGCTTCGAGTCCGGGTGGGTTTTATTGTCTGTAAAGAAAACATAGGCGAGAAAAGGGCAGTGACCTGAGTGTCTCGAATCCAGCAACAGCTGAGGGGAAGGCGAGCCGAAAGTTTTCTACACTGACCGTATGCATGCAGAGTGAGAGCGGATGATTTGTGAGAGAGACATTCCCATCCCTACCATGCCAGTCACTCTTCAACCGTTTGAGGGGTTGAGGTCCATGTTTCACCTCGCGGCCTATATTCCTTCATAAGCATAAGCCTGAGTTGAAGGGAGTTTGATACGTAAGACCTCAAGTTGATACTTTGATAACACAATAATCTATGCGTTAATAATCAAACTATTTTATTTTCTAAGCTTGAGTTGCAGCATTTTGATTTGCAAGAAAATTTGAACCTCATTTTACTCGCAAATAGTTTGTGACTAAGCACTAATTTGTGTTGAATTGATAGTAAACGGAGGATAATTGATCAAACTATTCATCACTTGTGAAAGTAAGTGTGAAGTTTCAGAAATAAAAAGTAAAAGAAGCTTCAAATGAATCAATCAAGGATGAGACCCACCTGATCAAGTCCATCCAATATAATAATTATAGCCCTTTGCAAGGCAGTTGTAGCCAGAGTATTGCGGAATATTTGTGCGTAGGTATCTAAACTCTGAAAAATAGAAATCACTATTAGCGTATTATTCACATTCATCTTACTCTAAAATATACGAAATGTTATCCAATTATATGTTTGCGCCCTCTTTTACTTAACAAGAGAATGTAGCAACATCATACTAGCCCTTCAGAAACACACTTATAAAAGTGGAACATAAAAGACATTTATGTGATCTTATACATTTTTATCAAAAATTAGATTTTACTACTCCAAATTTTAAATTGTTTACTTGAATTTTGATTGTTCATGGCTAACAAAAATGACATTCAATATTTAATTCAAAAACATTTTCACACAGAAATATATATTCTAGTATAATCAATACTGCAGGCAAAGTTTGTGTAATGTGTATGTTTGGTAGAGCTTTGCTGACCTTGAGAAAATTTTAATGAAATCATAAAAGGTTCAAATAACCTACTTAATTTGATGAGAAAGTAATGTATTTAGAAGAAAATAGTGAAATTGAATAAAGAATGAGAAGCTTTTCTTATGCAGACACTTCTTTGTAGGCAATTCTCTATTCTTCTCATACACTTATTTGGTAGTACAAAATAAGTCTGCATCACTATCATCTTCACAAAAAAACTGCTAACATCAGTATCATCCTCTTCGGCAAGAACATCTGATCTCATCACTTCCTAAATCGATTTTGGATTGAGAGAAGTCTCTAACAATACAACTAATTGTGACATGAACAACACACTTGGGTGAACATAGCCCCGTAGTCTTTTATGTTTTATTTAACCTTTGGGGTTATGTTCACCCAAGTGTGTTGTTCATGTCACAATTAGTTGTATTGTTAGAGACTTCTCTCAATCCAAAATCGATTTAGGAAGTGATGAGATCAGAAATGTTCTTGCCGAAGAGGATGATACTGATGTTAGCAGTTTTTTTGTGACTACATGCTACTGTTCGGAGCTGAAATGATGAGCCCTGCAAGGCATGCGCTGCGTAATCAATAACGGTGCTGTGGGCGTTGCTTTCATATTCAACGCAAGGAAATTGGACAATAAAGGCGCGACCACACGATGCATTTTTGCATGCATACCATGCATCGTATGGATGATATTTGCAATACAATTAAATTTCCACTATTCCATAGTATGCATGCATGCATCGTGTGGTCTCTCCTTAGTGGTCAATATCCTTTATTACATATTGTTGTTGTAGCTATAGTTGTTGAACATATTATAATAATTATGGTATCTTAGAAAATAGGAAAGATAGTCTCAAAAATAGATATATAATGCATGAATATGCTAATATTATGATACTGCGCTAATGTATCTGTATTATAATGATACTGTATTATTTCTCCTCTTCAGAGGCCAGGTGTCATATTTTCAGATTCAATACTCAAAAATCTCAAAAGAGTCATGCTATTGATCAATTACTGATTTGTGTGTAGTTGCAAAGGCGATATTGTGGTAGTTATCCAAATTGAATACAAAGTATCGAAGTTGTCATCATCACAAATTTATTAAAATAGCGAGACTTCAAATGAAAAAACAACAAGATATTGACAATATCTTGTTGTTTTTTTATTATGAGTAAGTATCACTACATCTCACCAGACACTGTGTCAGAAGTTAGACTTCAAATCTCGTTATTTCAATAGCTGATAGATGAATAGTAGTTGAGATATAAATTATTGTAAACTTGAATAGATATAATTTCCGTATCGGCGTAGCACATAATAATTATAAGATAGGGAATACAATGTATTCCTGAACGGAAGTTACATCTATTCAAGTATAAAGGTTTTTTATTCCGATATAGCAGATAGTACACAACAAGAAACTTAGCCTATCAATAAATTCTACTAATTTGAAGTACAAAGGTAAAGAGAATGAGCCTATATAACTTCAATGTGTATAGATACCGTACACAATACAGTATCTGTTCAACAAAATATTGAAAAAAAAAATCGTGAAACTTACATGTTTATGTGTAATCACTTTTCCACCTTCTATAATTTCGCATTGTGCCAGAACGGTTCTAAGTATTTGCTCCATGGTCAAACTTTCGGAAGTGACACCAACAAAACGTGCCGCTAGCATAGAATCGGGCAACCATTGGTGACAATTCATAGCCGCACGTGCGACTAATGTGCTTTTTCCAGATCCTTGTGTACCATGGAGGACAAATATTTTGTTGTTACCAACCTCTCCATTGATGTAGCTGCAAAAAATTAACACTTTTGAAATTGGTTGTTATTGTTTAGTTGATAGTCTGTACATGGAAAGTATCGGGAACAAAATAATTATAATAAATTATACTATTATTCTTTCTAATAGTAGCCTATTTTGTTCCAATTCACTCATCGAAATTATATTCCCATTTATGTAGCTTACCATTTTTGTATTTACAGTAGCTTATAATTTACTGTATTGAAATTCAACAATGTTGTATTGACCTTGTCTATGCTGTTATGGCTTTTTGACAATACAATTTTATTTATTTATTTGTCGTCACAAAACACAAAACTTCATGCATTATAAAAATATTGTCATTGACAATATTAACATCATAAATATATTCAACATGATCTAATGTATAGAAGATATTCCTGTTCAAACAACATTTTTTCAAAGTTGTGAATGTTGAAAATTGATCCACGCGAATTGCGAAGTTAACAATATCAATATTACACTGAAATAACTAAATGCAGCGAAAATAATGAAATGTCAACTGACAATGATTTCATCAAGCAACTCGAAAGCGCTCCAGTCAAGTGAGTAAGAAAAAGTTTATTCAGTAGTAAAAAATAATAGACTGCATGTTATTATTTCAGCAATAAATATTGATAGTGCAACATTCTATACTTTGCTTATTTTACTATCGATGTAAAATTTTCCAAGTAATACTTGCATACTTGCATGAGGAGTGAATATTCATATTTAAACAATTTTCAAATTGCTTGCTCAATGAATTTCATTCCACCAGTCATGATATTTCCACGAAAATATCTTAAAGTATACCGTACCTATTATCTGCTCATAACTTGAGCACGGAAAATGAGATAGACTCTTATGCGAAGTATCAAATAACACCGTAGTGAACATGCGCCTACATCACACATATCAATAAATATATACAAACAAGCAAACATTATGAATAAAATGATGTACATTAAAAGTATACAATCGAGTTCTTCTTTTTCCTCAAGCGCAGACTATCTCATATCCCGTGCAGAGCATTCTACCAAAAGTCTACGAGACTGTCTCATGGATTGCTCAAAAGTAAATTAAATTTCAACAATCCAATTCAGATTTGACAATCGAATTGAAATCATGTCATTTTAAGACCGTTAAATCTAATTGAATTTAATGTAATAGGCCATCAGTATTGTTCATCAAAAACTGTCTATATTGCATTTTCTTCAGAAATAATGTCTGAAGAAACGACCATCTTTCGATAGTCTTTTCTATCGACTTTCATTAGTCGAAAGTCTTTCGATACTGGGCCATCAAAGTAGCTACGGCGCATAAATCTTGAAATACTTTGACATCCGACCACTAGGAGCCTCTGAGTTATACAAACATCTTGGAAGATGTAATGTTTTTTGTTTGTCAATGGCTCAACAGCCCTATGTGGGCTTAGGCCTACCAAGATGTAAGGCCTACTAAGATGTAATGTAGACGCTAAGAATTTGTCAACATGTAATCTTGGTAAATATGGATCATGTTCGTGAACAATATTCTTTCTAGAGTTTTAAAATGTTTTGTAACAATAGAACATTCATCTTAAATCTAACCCGATACTTCTCATACAGACTGTACAGCTATGTTATAAACTAAATTAAAGAGTAAACATTTTCAAAAGTAAAGATTTACACAGACATAAATATATGGAATGAGCTATGTATATGCGATGAGCTGAAAGATGTACACATATCAACAATGAGATGAATGAGTCCAACTGATGAGAATGTCCAGATGAATTGAACGTGCTTCTACATGAGAGACATATATCACAAACCAAGCAACAAAGCGTTTAAATAGTTTCCTTAGTATTGCAACAATTTAAAAACAACAGATTCATATAAAATGGACCATGCTACTTTCATAGCTACTTCTATCCCGTAGAAAGGTAAGGCGAATGAAGCGTCTAACAGAAAGTACACAAAGGTGTAATTCCTCAAAAGAGCACACACAAATTGAAAGTCATTTGGAAATCTGGTTCATTCACTGATTGAAAGTACTGGAAATGACAGTTTCGGAAGTTTCAACTCTCATAAAATCTAAACATGGCATAACGACACGACACATTGACTGAAATGTCTAGCAAAAAACATCAAGGGAAAACAATATAGAAAAGGGTGAATAAATCCCTCGCACTCTTTAATATGGTCCAAAAGTAGGCTTGTACAGCCGCACTTTTTGCAACCCTTTTCTATTAGGAGGTTGGTGTGTGGACGCCGGTGGTTTCGGGAGTGATTAAAGGCCCTACAGACACGTCCACATTTCTGGCTCAGACAATATCAAATCTTCGGGTCCTTGCTTTTCTTACTGGGTGGATTGTCATCGCTTGGGTTCCTGCAATGAGCCAATTGATTTCAGAATCTTGTGAATATTTTATCTTATAATTAATATTCAAACAGATTCAAGCAACTTAAAGAACGATTGCCAATTATAAAGATATCAACGGTTCACCCCAAAAAGATTGTAGCAAACATTGAATCCCATCATTTGATCTACTATTATTGTAATGAATCTCAATCTAATAAGTAGTAGCCTAAAAAGTAGTCGTCATATCTCATCATCACCCCACTCATTACCCACGCACAAGCCTAGAGCTCACGTGGGCATCATCCTCAGAATCATCCTCAAAATACAGTAATGAAATCTTTGAAATCTCAATCTTTTGATGTATACTTTGTGTTACCAGAATTTAATATTAAATTATAGTGATTTCGTACTTGGAAAGTAAATTATAATTGATTCATTGAATTGTATGATGTCTAAAATTATTTGATGAATGAAATAGTTTGTGAATGGGAGAATACTTACGATTTCATTTGTGACATGACGCCTTCGCCATTCACGCTACAGCGAGCCAATTTCTGAATGAATTGGGCTTGTCTAGACAGTTCGTAGAACATTTCAGAGTTAATGCCAAAAGATGAGCTCAGCGGCGGCAATAGTTTGATTGGATCGTCGTCAACTATTTCATTGATGATGGACAGTAAAGCTATTCTCAGTTGTACTGTAACATCAGCCGCGTACTGAGCATTATCAGGGAGGCTTTGATCTAGGCCACTCTTGCTCCACGGGACTGAAATACGTAGGACATGTTTTTCTTCTAGGTTGGTCTGCAAAAATAAACAGAAAAAAAATTATTGAATTCAACTTGTACATTCAAATATTTCGGAAAATTATACTACTTTTGGAAAGCGACATTAAATTATTTTTGATAAACTAGACTAACCAACTATACTCCATTTAATTCAGTACTGCTGTGTGGACGTAGTGCCTCTAGACGTCGAGAGATAGCGCTAAGCTTATTTGGCATTTTCAACCCCTTAAACGATTTTTTCCAAAATTCTTATAAAACCTGCACAACTAGGACCAATAACCTTTCTTTTGGCGCAAACCTCATCTAAATTGGCTCAATATAAGTTTTTAAAAAGTCTTTTAATATACGTATAAGGTTTGGTACTTGGAATATTCCATCAAATGCTACAATCCACAACACACTTTCCTCTCATTTTAATTAAACAGAAATAACTTAATTTTATTGAACAGGATAGCAATAGAAATTTTTCACATTAGTTATTCATTGTGCTATTTCATGTTGATTTTGCAACAATTTTTTCAATTAATATTTGTGGATTCCGTTACAGAAATCGCCTTATTGTAATTTTTTCCACAATAACTGTGGGATATAGCATGAAGTTTCCATGAGTCAGACGTTTTAATCTGTTTCTCGAGCAGCATTCACAGAGTTCTAGAATCTATATAATCATTTTTTACATCTATCACTATGACTACATAGACAATAGTCTGGGAAAAACTGGAATAATTGAATGTTTGAATAACTTGTTAATAGACATAAAGTGGAGTGGTAATAAATAAATAATAATTTTATTAATGAGGCAACAGTTTGACAACATGGAGTAATCGTTTGATATATCAGAAAATACTTGAAGTTTATCGAAAACATTATTGTTCTTAAATAGTTTCTTATTATTGTGACTGAATTCGAAAGTTCATGGAATAATTTCTGAGATGAATCAATACAATATACAACACCTCAAGATTGTGTACTATTTTCATATTTCGTGGATGCAAGGCAATTTTGTCATTGATTGCCTTTCTCTTCAATAGCCGCACTCTATCTTGTGACGTTTTTAATGTAGTTAAAATTGAGAAATAGAACAATTAAATTTAAATGTGCTTTATTAGGCGCAGTTAGGACTAAAGTCCTCTTTATCACTCCTCAACGAATCACTCCTTTTCGAAAAAGTTTTAAAAAGCGGTCAAAAGAATTGCATTTGAAATTTTGGAACTTATTAAAAAAATCACTCTTTTTCAACTTTGACAGCTAACAAAGAACGTTCAATGATCGATTTTCACATGAATAATACATAATCAATATGTAGAATTTTATGCTCTTTTCAAAAATGGCCTCAAAATTGAAATTCAGTGAGTGATTCTCGAGTTATTGAGTATTTAATGGCAGTAAGTAGGCATATTTTTAAAATATCGAAAAATCGATAAATCTCGAAAACGAAGGTCGATAGGAAAGAATATTACTGAACATTTTTTGTTGAAAATGTCATGTACACATTGTTATCGGCTGTACATGTACAACCTTGGCGGCTGAGACACTCTGTATAAGAGAAAATAAAAATTAAATTTGAGATTATTCTTGCCTTCAAGCTTCTCTGAAGACTATCGAGTCTTCGCTTGAGTTCGGCTTCGCTTTTAGTTGTCACTCTCAACTCTTCAAGCGGTTGGTGTGTAAATACACGCTGCAGCCAGACGCAGCGTTTGGCCAGCTCCTGGCTCATGACAACAGTGTTGTGCACTTCTTGTTCGACAACTGTTGTCAGGTAGGAGTCGCGCAGTTCTTCTGAAAACGCGGCCAATAGAACGGCGAACACATGGTCCACCTCTGCTTGCCATTCGGCAAGAGCTCTGGCTCGTTCGTCACTTCGAAAATCCTGAAAAAAAGAAAGCAATTGGTTAGTAGAGAAACATAACGGTTTGAGTAGTTAGATAATAGTATTGCCTCAGAAATTACATGTATTTACAGTATTCCTTCTTCAATGTTTACAGGTTTTTGAACTATTCTATAGTTTATTAGTAGAGAAACATGAAAGTTTGTTTAGTTACCTAATAGTATTGCCTCAGAAATTGACATGTATCCAATATTTTGCCTACAATGTTTTACTGTTTTGTGGAGTACGGTATTTAGAATTTCATTAATGAACTTTAGAAGTTCATTAGTAAAGAAACACAACAGTTAGTTTAGCTAGCTAATAGAATTGCCTTAGAAATTGACATATCCACAGTATTTCTCCTTCAATGTTTACAGTTTTTTGAACTATTCTATAGTTCATTAGTTGAGAAACATGAAAGTTTGTTTAGTTAGCCAATGTTATCGCCTCAGAAATAACATATTCAATATTTCCCCTACAATGTTTTACTGTTTTGTAAAGTACGGTATTCTAAAGTTCATTAGTAGAGAAACACAACAGTTAGTTCAGCTAGCTAATAGAATTGCCTCATAAATTGACATATCCACAGTATTCCTCCTTCAATGTTTACAGTTTTTTGAACTATTCTGTAGTTCATTACTAGAGAAACATATGAAAGTTTGATCAGTTAGCCAATATTATTGCCTCAGAAATGGCAAATTTAATATTTATCCTACAATGCTTTTTCAGTTTTGTAGGTACTTGTTATATATTAACCGTTTGGTTGGCAGACTGCAAGAGAGAGCGCCACACTGATATAGAAGAAGCACTGATAAGAAGAAGACCATACCGTATATATCAATGGAGCGCCAAGTCGCGGTGATGATTGAGGTTATGTTTGATTTAAACGTGTATTATGAAATCGGATTTAATAAAGTGCATTCATATAAATGCAATGGTATCAATTAATTATTAGGCATACATTACAGAACCGTACTAATGATTATCTAGCCTAGCTTTAACCAAATCTGACTAACCTTTAATCCAGGAATTTCTGCTTTGAATGACTGCAGGCGATAGCATGGAGGTTGTGCGTCACTATCAAGCCTGTACCAGTCTTGCAGATGATTACGGTCGGCGGCATCTGTCATAGGATTCTGCAGAACCATTTCAAAGTCTTGAGCTTCGATGGTCTTGGGAAGCAAAGGAGTTCCAAGGGAATCGCTGAGAAAGATCACGGGAATTGTGTAGGAAACTTCCACTTGGCCTGTGAATAAATTCGATATGATTATATTTTAAAAATACTACACCAACCAACTGTACTCCGTATAGCGGTACAAACGTAGTTCCTCCAGTCGCCGAGGGATAGCGCTGAGTTTATTTTGCTTTCTTAACCCTTTAAAAGAATTTTTCCAAAATACAAAATGAAAACTGCACATCTAAGACCAATAACCTTGCTTTTGGCGCAAATCACAAAAAAATCGGTACAGTTAAACCCCTACACGGGGTGTGATTAGCTTTTTTCTAAAATAATGTATAAAAATAGTAGATAATTGAAATATAGTAACTTTAAAATATAATATTGAATTAAGATATAGAATGATGGTCACTTTGAAATAATAAGGTCATCAATTATAACATGAATTGTAATTTGGCGGGAGTAGGAGTATTTCCTTGTTTCTCTTTCATTCTTCTCTTGTATTTTTCGCTTTTTCGACGCCTATATGAAACTTAAGCCAGGTTTTCATTAGTAGAGTTAGTGGTAGAGTTCCCTGGGCAAGTACTAACTATCTTGCGAACTCTCCCAATGAAAACGTTGTAGAGTCATGGTAGAGTACTTGTTTTTAGTAGAGTAGAGTGGGATAGCACCGTGGGATAGTACTCTACCACTTGCCTTCTCCCACCACTGCTTCTCACTCTACTCTACCACCACTATTCTAATGTTTCGAGCTAGTAGATTAGAGTCTGCTAGTAGAGTAGAGTCATTTTAAGGTTAGATCTGTTCACTAGACAACACACTTTACCTACTATTCTCAATTGCAGTGAAAACAGTTACTCGACCAAGTAAGTAGAGTAGAGTTGGCTCGGTAGAGTTAGTATGCCAGTTACTAGACCACTAACTCTACTAATGAAAACCAGGCTTTAGGCTTGTACAAGGGAGGCTAGGCTAGGAGCCCATTTAGTCTATATAATATCTACCTCTTGATTAAGTTGAGTTAAATAAACTTGAATTATTAAAAATTACCGAACTTGATAATTCCGCAATAATGATATCGTGGGAGCTGGCTGGGTCAACCAGTCAAGGGTTGTGTCAAAATAGGTGTAGGTGAAGATGTAGGTGCAAGTGCAGGTTGATGAGACCGCTAGCAAGAACAAACGCATTGTCAAAGCTCTTATGTCAAAGGAGGTGTAGGTGAAGATGAAGGGGCATGTGCAGTGCAGGTAGATGCTTTTGAAAAACAAACTTTTTTGATTTTACATTGATGCCTAGAGCGATGCTTCTTCGTGATTGGCCCGTTCAAGGCCACGCATTCCGTCACACTATTACTCCAGTCTGTGGGCTGGTGTGGTGTGAGAAAATCATATGCCTCCTTGGTCATACGACCTTCACCTACATCTAGATCTACAGCTGCACCCTCACCTCTTTCCACATTAAGTGTACCCTTAAGAATAAAGTTTATATTCCCTCATTTAATTTTATCAAAAGCTCATTCAAATGAACCTTCAATTGTGAACAGCTTGAGTTGTTTATTCAAGCTCTATCAATATTTGACTTCAACATCTGTCTCAATATTTTTTAAAAGTAAGTAATAATACTTTTGACTACATTCCAGTGTTTTCATTATAAAAATAATACTTAGTTTATCATTTTTCAAGGGATAGATTATTATTTTATCAAAATTATTAAGGAATCGTTAAAATGTTAATAGGTACCTCGAGTAGAGTATTTTTTTGCAATTCAAAGGAAGAAGTTTTAAGCTTTGAACAATTGCTGGTTACTTCACTTTAATACATACACCAGTTCATGAATTAATGGAAATAGTTGACACATAAGACTTACTCTGATATCAAAAATGAATTCTGAAAAATTTCACTCTGTGTCTCCATAATACTGAAGCACTTATCGAAGTATTTGTATTAGTTTCAAAAGAGCTCACTTTGAGTGAGCTCTTGTTTGGAAACAGAATTATATTGATGGAATACTTCAAATAGAAAACACTTACGATTCAGCTGTTCAACACACAATTCAGGGAATTCGTGGTCTTGCTGTTTTTCTAGAGTTGTTCGCCAATGTAGATCGGTGATGTGCAATTCGTAACCATGTTCCCTGGCTTCCTTTCTCAAAATTGGATAGACTTTGCTATGCAGAATTCCTTTTTCTAGGCAGCAGTCTGAAAAATTGAAATTAATTCCATCTATTTACACACAATTTTCAAGTACAATACAATAATACAACATATAAATACAATACAAAATTGGAAAAAGTGGTTAGGTGACCTCATTGGTAATCGTGTTGAGGCACCATATTTAATTTATTTTGATGAGTATTGTTAATTTTATGGAATTAATAATGGTAGCTTTTAATAGGTGGCACACATAAGCCTACATAAATATTACTAGATTCATCCAGCTGTACAGACATAATTTCCAGCTGGTTGCACGAAAATCTAATAGAATTTAATCGCCGTTAAATGGTGACATTCAACTGTTCCAAAACAACGAAAACCAAAGAACGAATCTTACGTCAATGGAATAACGTAATTTAATGCATGTTGGTTGAATTCCATTTGATTTTTGTGCATCTGGATATATCTGAACGAGTACTTTTTAAAACACGAATTAAACTAAAGCTGTTGATTGGTATCCATTCAAATTATTGTTAAATATTATTTATTATAATTGTAAAGTATTTATTAATATTTAACTTGATCATTGGAATAAATTAATTTCATCAATTATACACAAATATTTGAAAAAGTATACAATTTTAATCAAACCGTGCAAACACCTATTTAATAGTATATTATACAGTTCATACATTCTTACAAGTATTTATCGACTAATAATGAAGATTAGTTTTCTGGTATTCGACATTCATAATTAACATGCACATTAATTTACAGTGATTTGTCCTAGAAAATTAATGAACTTGGTTCTAATTAGTGGGTTATGATAAACATATTTATATAAACTTGTGTATACGATGATTAACATACTTTGCATAACAGTGTGAATAAATTGATAGTAATTGTTTCACAAAATATCAGTTACAATGGAATTGAATTATTACAATATAAATTGATTGATAGATTGAGTTCGAAACCGGGCTAGTCCCAAATTCACTCATTTATGTTTAGAATTTATGATCTAATATTGATTTTCATACAAACCAGATAATACATGTTCATTCTATTGATACTCGAGCAATCTATTTTGTATGAAGCTAAAGAATTTTTTAATGAATTGAATTCAACTCAAATCAACTAAGATTTTTTAAACATCTGCTTTGATGCAATTGATTTCTCGCTAAATCCAGCATCTGAGATGAATATTAACTTAGTCAAAATGAGGATGAACCCTTCGTCTATATTATTAATTATGAATTATATAAAAAGGCCTGATGCTTCCCAATTATTTTATTATACTTCCGACTTATTCGGTTTTGAAGTGTTTCAAAGATGTACAAATTATTACAAGCAATAATTATTCTTATCAAACAATAAATATAAATACAAGAATAAACGAGTTGTTTTCAGTATTATAAATGTGGAAATTATTGATCCTAAAAGGACAATAATGGTACAATGGATGGTTATTCTTATTAAAAAATAATTATAAAATATTATATACTAATAATGTCACACCAACGCTAGATTTTGATTTGCTGGTGTGCTA
Source organism: Laodelphax striatellus (assembly GCA_017141395.1). Taxonomy (NCBI): domain Eukaryota; kingdom Metazoa; phylum Arthropoda; class Insecta; order Hemiptera; family Delphacidae; genus Laodelphax; species Laodelphax striatellus. The sequence goes on along the minus strand of CM029544.1, from coordinate 16,170,847 downwards.
AAAACTATTATAATAAAATATTGATGCAGAATCATTATGCGATTCATATCGCAAAATTTTCTTCATTAGTTAGAAATTGATGGTGATAATAGTTATTTGTGCGCCTAGGGACTAAAGTGCAACTTTTTCTCCCTGAGGGTCCCGTGGTGCACATAAACATTTTTCCTCCACCTACACCAACAGGCTACCGGTAAGTATGGAAATATATAATTCAATTTTACCTTAAGATGTAATCCTGTGCTCCAAGCTGGGTTATTACGTTTTTTATTGCAAATATATTTGATCTGCTCAAATACCAAATTGAAAATTAACAGTCCAATGGTGAGAGGTTGGTTTCAAGTCTATTTCATTTACACATTTACAAATCAAAATATATACACGTTTACTCTGGTTTTTCAGAAAAAGTTCATTTTTACGAATCAAAATATATGCTTCCACTGGTTTCTAATATACAATATACACTGGTTTTTTAGATACAGTCTACCTCTGGTTATAATAAATTATTGATTTATTGAAATTTAACATTTCACCAATGTTACTTTTTAAAAATTTCTGTGTAGTCTACAGTCTACACAACAACAATTTGCAAACCATGTGTGATCACTGTAACCTTAGATACTCAGTCTCATAGAGAAGCTGATCTACATTGCTATTCCCAACTGTTGTCGGTTTGTCACACATGTCATCTTGATAAGGTTAGTTTTACTCAGTATTCTAGTTCCGTAATGTTGTAATGTATAAGAATTTTTTTCATTTCTATTTATAAATAATTCATCATGATCTTTGCTTTAAAAAGCTTACTTTTACATAACCTATACCAACATAACCAAACTTTCTATTTCTGAACGGTGTACTCTATAGTGTATACTGTTCTACAGTACAACGATCGTTTCCGCTACCCAGCTATCCTTTTCAACCAGGGGGCTGTCATAGACGGAGTGGAAGTATTGTATCTTCCCTATGTTAAAAAGGGGTGTAGGCTGAGTCTCGATCACGCTAGTTTCCTGACGGAGTTTTGGCGCTGTATTTGAATTCAGAGACTTCAGGTTAAGTTTCATTTTCATAAAGACTTTTAAAAGTTTATTGTATCTTTTGCGGTATAAATCAAAACTGTTGAGAGAATATGGTTAATATTTACGGCAAAATATATCATTTTTGTTAGATTCTTTGTTTTTTAGGTTGGTTTGAGTAGAAGTAGGTGTGATTGGTGATTCTCTACTACAGGTTAGAATGGTTATTTACTAATTCACTAATAATGGTTAACTTCTAATATCGTTACGCGTGTATCAAACTTTTGGATTATTCTTCAATATCATTGATCTAATATCGTTATGCGTAAATCAAGCTTTTGAACCATCCGCTATTCAATCAGAATCAGCTGTAATTATTATCAATTCACGATGTTTTCAAATACACCGCTAAAAGTCCGTCCGGAAACTAGCGTCATCCTACTTATTTCTCTTACTTCCAGTCCCTAAGATGTCAGGTCCCTGTTTTCAACAATGTAACCTAACCTATACCAACGTAACCAAGCTTTCTATCTCCAAACAGTGTACTCTATACTGTGTACTGTTCTACAGTACACTGATTTCCATGAGCGTCATTTCAGCTTTTAAAATGGGGTGGCAAGGTCTGCCAGTGATCTGGGGGGCTTGAAGACCGTGGCGAAGCGTGGTATACTTATTTGGACCAAATAAGTATACCACGCTTCGCCACTACTTGGAGGGTATCACAGTGATGTGAAATGCACGGGAATCTATGATTTGGGGCTAATGTCCGGTATAAATTCCTGGACAAAAGCCCAAAATAATAAATTCCTGGGCATTTATTATGCCCTGGGGAGGGGGGGTTTAAAGTACCGGGGGGTCCGGGGGCTTGCCCCCGGGAAATTTTGAAAATTTAAGTGTGAAATTACGCATTTTAAGACCGTTTTTAACTCTTGATTAACCAGAGTTTATAGGGAAAAATCTATGGTTTGACTTGAAAATTTTTACATCAAGTATTTTTAAGCCATTAGAATGTTTTGCATTAACATATCTTATCTGACCCTTTGATCCTTTATTAATGTTAAAAGCTATTACCATTTAATTTCAAGTATGGAAATACTTTCCCTTGTGAATTGGTTAGCTCTGAAAATGAATAGATAAATACAAAATACAGACTTTAATAATTTTAATACAAATCATCTCGTAATCTTTTAAAAACTTAAAAACCTATTATACAAAATCCCCTCTTCTACTCTTCTAGCCTAGCCTAAAGCTGGTGGGCTCGGGGAGGGTGTAAGAGTGTGAGAAAGAGACACGTTAGCATTAGCAATACACCTTAAGCTATAATTTTGTGTTTAATCTTATTTTTGTGAAAATTTGTGTTTCAATTTCAAAACAGGCTATTTATTTCTGAAAAATTTCAAGGTACGGCCTTGCCCATTCTACACGAGCGTGAAAACCACGACGGGACCGTCATGTCTCAACTTTCCCTTTTGTTTTTGAACATGAAAGCTATTATTGTGTGCCAGTGAAAATGAAAAATCAAGATTGTTAAAACACACACTTTGTTCAGAGATGTTGTGGAACTTCTCCATATTCGGTGAAAGAATAAAAACAAAATTTTGTGTATTTTAGTATTTATTAATTAAACCCCATACTCGAGTTTCAATGCTCACGGCATCATCTTCAGTGGTTGAGGAATTCAGTTTAGGCTCAACCACTGAAGATGATGCCGTGAGCATTGAAACTCGAGTATGGTTTTTTAATTAATAAATACTGTGGAATAGACAAAATTTCCTTTTTATTCTTTCACCGATTGTGCCACGTTTATAAAATGTAATTTTTCACTTGTTTGCAAATAACTGAGATTATTACTGCCTGATTACTAATTGATTATACGATTTTGGGGGTGGCAAAAAAAGGGGTTTGGGAATTTTGGGGTGGCAACTGCCACCCCTTGCCACCCCCAAATGACGCCTATGCTGATTTCCAATGGCTGAGTCTCAAAAATTAGTCGCAAAATATCACAGAGATGCTTCCCATGTTATTTAAATGGAGATACTTTTAGTCCCTAAAGAATAAAGTGACCACTTTACTCCCTAGGGAGAGAAAGTGATACTTTAGTATTCGATTCCAGGGAGTAAAGTGCGACTTTAGATTGTAGGTGGAGGAAAAAACTTTATCATCATTAGTGAACAATTTATCATTAACTGATTTTTATGAACATTAATTTTATAACTGAATTTCCATCAATAAACATTGTAAAACCTGTCATCATAGATTCATCTAAAAATTCTGTAAAAAATTATGTTCGTCATTGATTCAACCATTTTTATAAATAGCATAAAATTAAACTGTCATGATTAATAATTTAAGATAGTGGTAAACTTGAAAGATTGGCTTTTATTCTAACCATGTTACAGAGAAATTTGAAAATGACGATCACATTTTAAACCAAGATGAAACACGATACACAGGTAGTATATACGGTACATTGAATTTACATTGAAGTACATAAATTGGAACCAATAATTCTGTTGTAAGTCAAATTTCTTCATTCTTTCATACGCTGGCGGTGTTTTGGAGTATTAGAAGGTCTTTGACGATATCAACAAGCACATGTTTCGAATTATATCCTTGTCTTGATTACCAATGTATCGAAACAATATAAAATTCTAAAACAAGGACCTGTCAATTTTTTCTGATCTGGTAATTTCATGTCTCCATCATGTCTCTTTCATGTCTCTATAGCTGCGAAACCTTATGTAGCTAGAAATTTTTCATTGAATAAATAAGAGCCATAGAGGAGTAGCTCCTAGACCTGATCAGCGCGCTCTAGGTGAGAGAGAGTGAACAACTTGTCGGGATTTTAACATTGTGAGATAGGAACAAAACACGATTTTAGGATAGAATTCAATTGAATCATTAATGTATCATCAATACGTTATTGCTATCTATTATTTAGTGGTTTCAAGGTGTTTTAATGAATGTATCAGTTGGATTAAAGTACTTTTATCAGAATTTTCGTCATCTTATTGCTAGACTCTTCTTGCTAGGTTAGGTTTTTGAAGTTTGAACTTCCCGCTATGTGTAACCATCAGTATGGTTTGTATAATAAACATTATTATTCCAGAGACATAAATTATTTTACACAAATAATATTTAATTCAATTACAACATCATATTTACATCTTATATTTTCCATACTTCATCTATTTACGTTCAATATTATATGTGCAACAATCAATGTCAGGAGTAAAAAAGACATTATTATTTCAGAGACATCAACTATTTTACACAAATAATATTTAATTCAATCACAATATTATATTTACATCTTATATTTGCTATATTTCATCTATTCACGTTCAATATTATATTTTATATCAGTACCTATCTTACTCTTTTTTGGAAAGGAATGCTTTTGGAAAGAGGGTCAAATTAAAATTATCTTTGTTTTTTCTCTCTTAAAAATGCAACTGAAGTGTTCTTAAACATCCTAGCTTTGATTTTATAAGTTACTGGAATATTTTGGCTGAATATTTATCAAATACGATGGGTTTGAAAACAGACATTTTTACATTTGATTCAATGTTAACCTATCTTCAATCCCGACAAGTTGTTCCTCTGTCTCTCACTTGAGCGCTAGTGTTTGGCAGCTACTCGTCTATAGTAGATTCCAAATTGGAGGTATTCAATTAAATCTTCAAACTTACATTGAACTTTTCTTCAAAAATTTTCTATGAGAGATTTTTGAAAGGCCTTTCACCTCTTTCAGAAGAAAGTAGAAAACATAGGAGAAAAATATAAAAGTTATCAATTGATAGGTAACAATTTTTATTATTAATATTTGTCAACCTCCGGCAGTTCGGAACCCACCTAAAGCGGTAAGATCATTAATAATAATCCATAACGGCAAAAATAAAAATACTTATGCGCTAACAAAGAACAACGTGATTGTTTTTAATCTCGAAATAATTGAAAAGAATAACTTACACTAATTTGTAAAGAGAATGCAAGCAATTATACTTCAAAAGTTTAACTCGAGGAATTATCAATATTAATGTTGAAATATTTCCAGGAATATTTAGTTATAATATTTAGATAAATATTTCAAATAACAAGATAATGCCTGAAAACTGTACTGTTGAATATTATATATTAATACTTCTTAATAATAACTAATGATCAAATTATTCATATTTACATAAATTTGACAATTGAAGAATCTTACGGAAATTTGAATTTACATTTTCTCAATACAAATTGGATATTTAGGATGAAATAAGTGTAACCTTTATCATTTAGGTTGAGGAAGAAAATCTTTCTTCGCTTAGCACCAAAAAGCAGCTACTCCAAGCTGAATTGCTGTTGGTAGCAACTTAGCAACCCATACCGTATAAAATATGTATATAATAATATTACGTACCTAATAATACAATATAATATTATTGTTAATAATAATGATAAATGAATAATATTATTATTTATTCATTCGGTGTTTATTATTCATATTATTTATTATCTTTACTACTGTGTTATTATCATGACAATATATTTGTCACATTAAAACGCTACAATTTCATGTTTAATTTATATTGTTTCAATTGAACAATTCAAATTTTCCATTTAATGAAATATATATTATTTATAAATATATTGCTCAAAATGCATCAGACTCTGCTCATGAAATAACTCATAAGTAAAAAATTTCAATTCCGTTCTGAATAATGGAAATTAATCCTATTTTCTTATGATACATTATTGCAATAAATAAAATAAATATTAATCATGTAGAAACTGAAAGTTAATGTTAAAATGTGTCACTTCGTAAAATGTATTAGAAATATCTTTTGTGATAATCTATATTAATAAAAGAGAGTTGGTGTCTGTACGCTCGCTTATAACTCGAGAACGGCTGAACCGATTTAGATGATTTTGGATTCGTTTGAATTTTTACAGCACTGGTTAACATAATATGTATTAAAATATAAGAAAATCCCTTTATAATTAATAAATAATTAGTAAACTAATGACCTAACCTATCAAACATTTACAGACGGATGTTTTGAAATTGCCGGCCAAGCGGCTACCGAAAGATGTTCGTGATTCAAGATCAGAAAACACAGCACACTCTTTCAATGCCTCGGTAGCTCAGTGGAAAAAACTCTGCGTCTGATGCTAGAGGTCGCGGGATCGAATCCCGCTACGGTCAAATTTTTTTGCTCTAGGTTTTCTACTCTAATTATTTTTTTACGCTAGAATCATCAATAATAAAAATGAGTTATCGTTCGTATCATGCATGTTTTATTGTTTCTAATAATAAAATTGAAAAAATATATAAAATAAATTAAAACAAAAAAATTATTGATTATATAAAATAAAAAATACATTGATTATATTAAATTAATCTCTTTTTACTTCGTGACATTTTTTTGTGGGGGAGGGGTGACATGAAGGGGGGACATTTAGGGGAAAGAAAGGGGTGAAATGAAGGGGGATTTTTGGGGGTTGACATTTTGTGGGGGAATAAAGGGGGGCATTTGGGGGATGACATTTTTTAGGGGGTGTCATGAAGAGGGGGACATTTGTAGGGAGAAGATGGGGGACATTTGTGGGGGGGGGGGGGAAGAGGGTGATACGAAGTTCACCGGGACACCTAGTGTATAGATAAAATAATGTAAAGATAAAATATCTTTTAAGTTAAAGTTTGTATTATTATAATATATCACAACTAGTATCCCCGGTCAGATTTTTGCGGATGCTTTCTTTTCCAAATTGTAATCAATAATGTTTTACCGTTTGTATGTATTTCTTGATGGAAAAACAAATACTTTACTTAAGCAAAAACCATACTTGCAATAAAAATACTATAATAACAATTACTTTATCTATAACAATACCGTACTTTATAAGAACAATTATTACTTGATAGAAAACCAATTTTGAATTTGAATGGAACTTACCCTGTGAATCGGCTGCTGCCACATAGATGGTAATTTTCCTGGCTCTGACGACGGTCTTAGCTGCTGGAATTGTTCCAAGTAGCAGATGCTGTAATTCATCAGGCAGTTTGCGAATGATCGGTGGAAGTGTTGTTTTGTCAATCGCAATAGTAGGCTCAGCAGTGTTATCAGGTGGTGAACTGGGAGATGCGCTTTCAGCTGGGAAAATCCAATTAAATTATTTTTGAATAGAGACAAGTACACAATAAAATTATTTTATAATCACATAATATAAAACTACAGAAATTCATGTCTGTGAATTTTTCAAAACAAACCAAACTAACGCCTAACTAACTATTTATACCATTTTAAAGAAATTTTAGCCAAATTGTCAGGCTGCTGTGAAGTTAGCCCGCATTAATTGCGACTCCTGGATCTAGTATCTAGAAACCGAAACAACCGTCAAATTTGTCCAAACAAAACTAAACTAACGATCTATACAATTTTCAACAAATTTCAGCAGAATTGTCGAGCTTGTTGGATCACACTAATTGCGATCCCCCGGATCTAGTACCTAGAAACCTGAACAAACGTCAAATTTGCCAAAACAAACCTAAACTAACGATTTATAACAATTTCATTTGGGGGGTGGGGGGGGAACTGTATCATGCGGGCCAACTTTACAGACATGAAAACTTTCTACAATTTACAGTTACTTCTCATTATATTTTAAAATGCATATTAATAATTAATTTATAACTGTATACAATATGAAATAATTTATCTCAATTGAATATCTTACGTGCCGTATGTCATTTAAATATGTTAGTAAATTCTCACATTTTCAATGTATTTATATTCTTCTAACAATATTCCAATGTATATTAACGTAGCCTATAACTAGAAGGATATCCTGTCCTACTGTATACTACATCTGCCCTATTTACATACTGTAAATGATTTTAACTATTGTATTATAGTTATACAGTATATTCTTGTTATACAGTAAATTATTTTAACTATTGTATTAAAGTTTCCAATTGAATATTTGTATAATTGACGGAATAAAATCTATTATATTCTACATTTTTTCTGGAATGTTTCACAAATTTCTTGTCTCAATGAAAACACCAATATATAGTCAAATATCCCTGATTTTTAAAAAAATATTACTTATTTCTACTTCTAGTTTTTCTGACTTTTATCTGACTGCCTTAATATTCTCCAACAACTCTTGGTCTTTTCTGATCGGGCAAGTCTTGGAACTCTCCTAGTCTCCGTTACGTAAGTTTTCATTTTGCTGAAATGCTTTCTAAATTCTTGCCTGCCGAAGAAAAACTCTGCTATGATGTTGAAGCTTCGCTCCAGATCTCTACAGAAAAGTGTTTTGATGAAATATAAAGTGGTTCATAGATAAAAGCCATGGATGATTTAAGAGATGTTTTTTCAACTCGAGGTGCAACTCACAGTAACTATGCTAAGATGTTTAAGCTTCACTCCTGATCTTCATATATCTGTGATGTATTGATCTTTATAAAAAGTGTTTTATGGATAAAAGTGGTTCATGGATCATTTAAGAGGGGTTTATAAAAAAAGTGTTACTTCGAGATATACCATAAATGTACCTAATCCGTGAAAGTCTGCATACCACACCCAAGGAGAGGCTTATTTGTTCATTCAAATACAAAAGTATATTGGGTTCTTCAATGAGACAAGATGTAGGCCTATTGATAGTTGGCTGTGATATTCATGATTATCCAACTAGGGCCAGGGGTGATCTTCACGTTCCTAGTTGCAGGCTGGGAAAATCTCTATCAAGTTTTCCAGTAGTAGGAATAAAATTTTTCAACATCCTGCCAGCTTATTTTCTTGCCCTTTGCCCTTATTACTTAAGGTGGGTTTTCGTTACTGCGACCGGGTGCCGCAGCGGAGCCCGACCCAGCGTTGCCAGATGCAATTGATGAAAAATCCCAACTATTTATAGTCAATTGGGTCGGGCTCCGCTGCGGCACTATGTCGCAGTAACGAAAACCCACCTTTAGAGCTTTGAGAAAATGGTTGGTTACAAATCCTCTTTATTCAATAGACGAATTCAAGATAGAAGTATGCAGGTTGAATCATCAATCATGAACAAATATTAGATATCACAATTAGATAGTGTATCAGTTTAATGTTCAATGTAACGTATAAAATTTATATGCTTTATTTTATTTCAAATGATTGATTTTATATGTGTACAAATTGTGACTATTGCGAATGAATAGTTTGTCTTGACGTAGCCTTATGTACCTATGCTTGTATCTTCTGGCTAAATAAATTGATTTATTGAGTATTAATAAATACTCCTAAAAGTATTGAAGGTAGAGTCCTCAGTAAAGTTGTTTTGAAAAAGTAAATCTAGACTTCAAGATAGGTAACTCGAAAAGGATTACGCTGTAATCGCATTCACAATAACCATTTTCAGTTCATTGTGTATCACAGCGTATAACAAAACATTTATTATTCCATGGAGCGAAAATGGATAAAATTACACTGATTAAAAGAAACTTTTCAGTCTGATGAAGTCCGACACCAGGACGAAACGGTTGCAACTGCAATTAAGTTATATTTTGTTTTCTACTCGAAAGTTTCTTTAAATCAGAGAAGATTCTTTATTGATTTTATTTTTTGAATAACGATGAGTAAATGATACATTAAACAATGAGGAATAAACAATGAGATCATTGCAACAATAATAAATACTTTATTTCACTCCATGGTAGAATTTATACAAAAAATAAATACAAAGAAAAAATCAAGTGCATTCCTCATTAGGCTAAGCCTGTGTGGAGGAATGGCTCGTCTTGTCATTGACGAAGCTGAATCTTACAAAAAATGTTTCTGTACATCCATGAAGAATGCATTGAATCAATAATACTCAATAATAGACTAATAATAATGCATTGAATAATAATAACTTGGGTTATCTCAAGTTTACATACTTTATCTCAACTTTATATTCTCGGAAAAAGAACCTTTCCCCTGAAGGGAATATGATAAGTAATGATATCGTTTTACAATAGAATAATATAAAGGCATCGTTCAAGTTTTTACCATATTATATTGTATTTTACGTACTAAACCCTGTATTGTACCTAGTAATGCTTTAGGGATATGCAAAGGATTCGTCTAGAGAGAATAAATAATAATCTTGAATTTCCATGAGTCTTGTATTGCTTTCTTATCCTTTCAAGAGCTTTGAGATCATGCGACGACGCATTTTCTCTGAAAAAATATTATCTAGACTTTTATTTCGGAGAAATCATTGATATTTGTGAAGAATCTTCTGAAGGTCGTGACAACTGAGAAAAAGCTTATGATCCGACTCTCATCCTGTTAAGCGAGAGAGATTGTAAAAAGAGCAAAGAAAGAAAGAGAGAGAGAGAGAGAGAGAGAGAGTGGAGAAGAAGAGCTAGAGGTTTATGGGTTTAGTTGGTTGGCGTTGGCTGAAACTGCATCAGCATCACATGTTGTGAACTCCACATATTCACACAATCGTGGTCTATGTGTGTGGAATCAGTAAGCAGTTTCCTACAGCCAATATCAGCTCAAAGTTTGTAACCTTGTACGTAGGTCATGGGGTGAATTGATTATGATAAAATGTTAGATCCAGCCCCGAATCAATTAGAATCTCATTGGCTGATGGTCATAGATTATTGTCTACAACAATCATTGAACTTCAATTTAAAGAATAAAATGTTGAATAAAAAAATTAAAAATCTTATCAAATTAGATTGAAATGTTGGATTTAGCCACGAATAGAATTAGAATATCATTGCATTGGCTGATGATATATTAGAATATAGACATTAGTTTTTACGAATCATTAAAATTCAATTCAGTAATGAAAATTTCAAATGAGACGAAATTAATTTATTAATATCGTGATGAATCGTTAATAGACAATATCGAGATTATAATAATAGGGGTTTCAATATCACAAGAAACTTTAATAGGAGAAGAATAATTACAATATAATAACAAATAATATTGAATCTTATCAAACTAACAGTATTATTGTTATGATAATATTAATGTCTTGTTTACAAGATACTCGAGGTATTTATAAACAGAATACTATTAGGTTTCCAGAAACTCGTAGTTCTGATTAATAAAATTAAAATTCTGCTTTTCAATTGAAAATACTTAGTAAGGTACAACAAAAAAATCTAAGGACATTAAGGTATCAATATAATAATGTGGTCATGAAATTGAGGAATTCCAAATATCTCAATGGAATAAAGTAAGAGAAAATAACAAATTGTACACCTACATGAATTAATCGCATTGAGAGAATCATCATGATATTAATATCAATCACATCAACATCAATACTGGGGAATATCCTACGCTAGACCTCAGCCTAATCCAAGTGCATATTATGCTATTTATAGTTTTTGGGTTTTTATATACCTTCAGATTCATATCTTCTATCATCATCCTTATTCTCTGGCTGTAAGATTTTTATGATTATTGTCACTCTTGTTACGTTGGTAGCACCGAAATAAAGGCGGCTGTGCGTTGTCTAGCCGATGATCCCACAATGTGTTTATTCATTCCTAGTTTATTAAGTTTATTTAGAACCTGTAGCTATAAATACATAACAACTCTATTATTTAATTGGTTCATGAGTTACTGTATTTTGAATTTATAAATATTGGTTCATCATGTAATTGTTATTTTTTTGTTGAAGAGCAAAATTTTGGGATTTTCCTGTGTGCTCTCATATTGTAAAGTGTGCAAATAAATGAATAAATGTAGGTTGGAATTAAATTCAAGAACATTAATAGTAGAGCAGGAGAGTAGAAGAGCAGAAAGGAGGTAGAATAGAAGAGCAGGAACTTTAAATTAAAATTGTTCTGAATTAAATTTATTAAAGTAAACAGATCAAGTATCAAATCTAATAAAATTGGCAATATTATTTTGAAATTAATATCTGTTTAATCATCATGAAATATAAGAGTTTTTGATAGTCCTTTGAGACAGAATTCAATAGGATGAAGATCAAGTCTAAACAAATTAGGCGGGATTAATATCAGCGGTATTGATATCAATATCATGATGATTTAGCCAGTCTATTGTGTATCAAGTAGCCGGTATAGCTTTGATAGTAACAGTAGAGCATTGACGCAAGATTAAGATCATTGGCATCTCCTAATATGCTTGATCCGAAAGCCAGAAGCCCGTCCAAACTGAGAGACTCATTGCTACAGAGCGCTCTCAGAGACCAATGCAATATTGTGATGACTCAAGCCATGCGATTGTAGCATGCAACCTCTATCGCAATAAGTGTCTCAATTTGATTGGGCCTTCCCACTGTTAAACATGTCAGTTTTCATAGTGGATTCGTGATTTTGGAATAGAAAAGTGGATAATTCTGATACGTCGGCTAACACTAAAAATTTGTCAAAGGGTGATATATAGTGAACAGTATTCAAAAGATTGATATTTTTGTTTTTGATGACGATGTGTAATGTGAGGTATGAGTTTCGAGAGTAATACGAGGTACGATGATAAAATATTAGATATGGTAGATATAGAATGATTTGGATGTATATGTGGATAGTGGTAAAGAAAAAATATAGAACAATATTGAAGAGTTTGATATTTTTGTTTCTTACTGAAGATGAAACCCAAGTGATCTTCGAAAGTAATAAGAGGCACAATTATAAAAGATACATGTACAAATAAATGTAAAAGGTGAGGTGCAAGTAAGATTCAAGATGTAACACTAAGATCACATTATGCAAGTTTTGTGATAATAGAAATTGATAAAAAGGATCAATATTTGAAATAAGAGAAGGGATTATTGGAGGAGGAGGAGGAGGAGGAGACGAAGAAAAAGAAGAAGAAGAAAACCGAGATAAATGAGGGAGAGACATTGTAAAAATCAAATCCTCAGTTTTTGTTCTGTTATTGTTTTAGACGCTAGAAAAGTGAGTCTTTTCACGCGGTTTTTAATGAATGGTAGATGATGCTATAAAACTATCAAACTCCAACCAGTGACTGTTTTCAGCAAATTATCGCGAATTGTATCTGACTTCAACTTGTAGAATGATGAGTTTAAAAAAAGTATATATTCATTTCAGTTTGTACACAAGAAGAAGCTTTCAACAACAATCACGACTGAGCTTGTTTTTCTATCTAAATTTGAAAAGTAGACAAGATACCCTCGAATCGAAAAATTACACACCTGAAATTGAAAATGACGGAGACATAAAACTGACGATCATTCCAAATAAAACTTGAAAGTAAAATTGAGATTTCAATACTCATAATGACTAATGCACTGTTGTTCATTGTAAAAGCAAAAGTTTTCAAGCTCTTTTTCCAATTCACTTTTTGCAAATGCGAATCTCGTAAGCGAGCCTTCTAGAGAATTGGACAGATGAATTCAAACTTCTTATGCCATTCACAAGAAGAGAAATGCGTAATAATTTATCTCCAGTGGCGTAACATTCGCCAACTGGGCCCCCCGCAAAAAATAATTCCGGGCCCCTCCTTCTAAAATCTCACGCCCCTCTCTTAGCCCCTTTTCCCTGAACCGCAACCATTAAACTCATTAATGAGAGCATACCTCATGAGTGAATAACATATACATGTAATAAAATAAATAAGAGCAACCAAAGTAAAAATGTACAAGACATTAGTCAGACCGGTTGTGACATATGGAGCTGAGACATGGACACTTCTGAGCAGGGATGAAAGAGCGCTAAAGTCGTTCGAGAGAAAAATGTATAGAAGGATCTGGGGACCAGTATGTGATGGAGGGGTTTGGAGAACCAGATATAACACCGAAATTGATGAGGCTATTGGAGAAGAAAGTATAGTAAGATTCATAAAGGCAAGAAGGATAGAATGGCTTGGGCATGTGGTGAGAATGAATATGGAAAGGATGCCTCTGAGACTGCTCGATGAAAGAATGATGGGGACGAGAAAGAGAGGAAGGCCGAGAACGAGATGGATGAACGACGTGATTGATGATCTGCGTGTGCTGGGCGTATCGAACAACTGGCGGCAAAGATCTCAGAGAAGAGACGATTGGAGGCGTTGTGTCGAGGAGGCCAAAGTCCACTCAGGACTGTAGAGCCAACTAAAGTAAAAAAAAAAAAAAAAAAAAAAAAAAAAACATGCTCTTGATTGGATTCTACAATAATTGTAATAATTATTAGTGGTTTATAATAATTCATAAAAAAACTGGTTACTAGTTACTAGATTAAAGTAGCCTGGTGTGACACAGGCTCTACTAACATATTACGAACAGGCACACAGACAACACTCATTTTGAAAGCTAGCAAAATATTTTTGTTCACTTGAAGGGAAGAATGATAGTGAAGGCGGAATAATTGAAAATCGAACATCATAATACTGAAAATACGCGTAGGAATGCAATATGAATCAATTTTTTGTACCGTAATAAAGAATTAAAACCCACTTTCACAAACTCACTGCTTACAGCTCATTTCACAAATTTCTAAAAATAAAATTTTAGAAAGTTTTTTGAAAATGAAATGATGAATTGAGATTGCAGTCTATTTCTATTATGATCAGGAATTCGATGGGCGAAACAATAATATTATTGTCCATTGTAAAAAAATTATGCATCAACAATTAGAATGTCAATTGATTAAAAATTGCCATTAAGAGAGTTATCATGATGGAAGAACGTAAATAGTTGTACAATTAACAAAAGGTCTTCTGGTTTAAACTAGCTTATCGGGAAATAATGAATTTTGTTTACAAATCATTGAATGGAGACAGACATCCGGTCCCCAGACCCAGACTGTTTGCACAAAATTATGAATTATTGAAATTTGTGTTCATGGTTGTTAATTGCCCAAAATAAAACTTTTCCTTTTCTTGTTCAATCATTACTTCAATTTTATTTCTTAAAAAAACATATGATATTATTTCAGGCCCTAGCCCGGGCCCCCAAGGGCCCGGGCCCCCCCGCGCCGCGGGGTTTGCGGGGGTGTAAGTTACGCCACTGTTTATCTCCAAACTCATGTCTAGAGTTGTTCGAGTTTATCGCCAAAACTCACCTCGAATTTTATTTTCTCTTTTACATATCAAGCCAACTGCAATATTATACAGCAAAGAGATTGGCAGCGAGCGAAAAATTCCATAGATTCTTTGAATTTTGATATGAAATCTGCTGGGAAACGTACCGTATTCGAAAAGTTTCAGTTGCCTACTTCAAAGTTGAATGACGCATAGTGAACGATACGGTTTGTTCTTTGTGAGTTCTTTTCAAACAATTTCATCTACAGTATGAGAGTACTTTACAAAAGATTTGGATCATTTGGTAACTCGAAATATGCCTTCATCCATTGATTAATCAAATTCATAAAATAAATCAAAAGACAGCGAGTAAATATGATCCAAAAAATTGGATCTTCAATCGGTCGTTTAATTTCGAAAATACATCAAGTACCGAGTACCGTGACTCAGTTGAAACAATGCAAATTTTTCTCTTTATTCAGTCTAAGGCCACATTACAAGGAGTCTCGCTTGGTTACAAGAGCCAAGTGACTCGCTTACAGTTGTAAAGGTGGGTTTTCGTTACTGCCACAAAGTGCCGCAGCCGAGCCCGAACCAGCGTTGCCAGATGCAATTGATGAAAAATCCGAACAATTTATAGTGGGGATTTCTCATCAAGTGCATCTGGCAACGCTGGTTCGGACTCCGCTGCGGCACTTTGTCGCAGTAACGAAAAACCACCTTAAGTCAGCTTGACTGATCCTAGTGAACGAACGTATAGCGTAGGCCACTATTGCAGGTAGCCACAGTGCGAGCGATGTGACTTGCTTGGTGATTAACATAACACCTAGCTAGGCACGTCGCTCGCAGTATGGTCACCTGCAATAGTAGCTTACGATATACGTTCGTTCACTAGGATCAGTCGCTAAGCGAGCCACTTGGCTCTTAGCACCAAGCGAGGCTCCTTGTAGTCTCCAAAAATTAGGCAACAAGTCCTGGTCTACAATAAATACCTTAATCGAAACAGTATAGAAGTGAAACTTTGATACTCAAGATCTCAAGATGAAGCAATAAAAAAATATGCTGAAAAAGTAGTGAGTAAGATGAGAACCCACCTGAAACGCTAGCTGCAGCGCAAGCACCCTGCCTATCACCTGGCCTGGGAGATGGTTCCGGATTATCGACTCGGAGTACAACCCCGGACGACACGCTTGCAGCTGATGTAGTTGGCTGCGGCTGCTGCAGCTGCTGCGGTTGGCTCGAGCTCGATGTGGACGCGGGATGAGGCTCGAACACTGATTCTCCAGTTTTTGTAACATGGTAGCTTGGAGAACTGGAATCAGATTTATTCGTTTAAATATGGTTCCACTAAGAATGAAATCAGAAATATTATTTTATTACAAATTTATACTGTAATTAGGGAAAAGAAAATCTAAAGAAAACTATTCAAATAGATCTGACGACTTCTGATACAGCGAATATTGATAACAGAACTAAATACTTTACTTTTTACTTACTTTTACTTTTTACTTTTACTTACAGAACTAAATAAGTGAGAGAATATTCGATGAATGTCACTGTACAATATTGACAACAGAACTAAATAGCAAGAAGATATTCGATTAATGCCACTGTACAAAAAGATGTGGAAATGGAACCCAGTACCCTTCAATTGCCAATCGATTAACTTAAAAATTTTATTCATTTATCGGAAGTACGATGATTTTATGTATTAAGTAAAGAATAGCACGATGATAATCATAAAATTCATATTTACAGTAAAACTTCAATGTAACAAACCTCCAAGTAAATAAATCCCTTAAAAACAAATTTTTACCTTGTCCCATCATATTTTAGAATTTTTATGGTTATATAACGATTTTCAGACCTCCCAACAACGAAAATTTCTCTCCACTTCAACTTACAAAATGTAGTGTGTATAGAAAGCCCACAAGGAAGTTTTTATTTTCAGCAGTAAGGTCAAGAAAACCAAAAATAATGAAAAATTCAAGTACTCTCTTATATCTTAGGTACTTGTCCCATCACATTTTAGAATTTTCACTGTTTACCTCTATGAAACGATTTTCGGACCATTCAGCAACGAAGTGTTCTCATCAATTCAACTTACAAAATGTAGTGTGTATAGGAAGCCCACAAAGTTATTTCCGAGGAATTGTTTATTTTCAGCAGGAAGGTCAATAAAACAAAAAATAATTAGAGATTCGGGTATGGAGAAAAGGTTGGTAAACAGTAAATAGAGGATGAAACAAATGTTGAGTAGGTCTACGGAACCAAATACAATTCCACTACTTGAAAATAGATTGAATTATCATTGACTGAACTTTCACATCTTTCCACCATTTCTTTTGTCAGATGTGTCAATTTTTGAAACCCGGCATTTATAGATACAGAAACAGGTCTTCCCCATCCTCCAACTTACGTTAATATAAAAATTTGAAAATTCATGCTGTTGAAAATAGTAAAAAACATATTTTTTGAATACTTATAATACCAGTGTATTTCACTCACTTCAACCTTGCTAGTCCATTCATTCAATTGACATTTAAAAATCAGTAATGAATTGGTGAGGTTACTCACTTATCACATTCTATAATTATCCAAATAAATGTTGTTGTGTCTAGATTTATAGACATTTTGAATGTAATAGATGCTTTTATTATGAACGGTGGATAACAACGGAATTAGAACTAGTAACATTAAACAGATGTGTAAGACTACTTCTTCTTCTCATATAGTGCATATGATTTTATACATAATAAATGTTTTTACTAGTCTATTCTCGACAACATGAATTTTCAAATTTCTATATTAACTTTGGTCTATAACCCTACGTACGCTCGTGATATTATACTGGATTGTGAATGATTTAATCACAATATATTACAATATCTGTATGATGGGGTGGCAGAATTCTTGACATAACTCCCTTTCAATAACGAATACCTCTCTACAGAGAATTTTTCAGGATAATCGTCTCCATTCAACTGTACTTTGAATATCAAAGGAGATGGGGAGGTATGAGTAAGTATTGAGTATTATCAAGGTATTGAGGTATTATCAAGTAGATAAGGAGCTTTCCTATCATATCATCCAACATCTCAAATGCTTTCCTCAAGGTTCTTCACAAAATGTACAGCCCTCGAAAACTTCTCACAGTTCAAAACCTCTAAATATACACAGAAAAAATCAATGTAGTTAAAATCTAGGAAAATTGAAAAGTTTCATCAAGTAAAATATAAATCAAACGTAGACAAAATATTTTCGAAAATGTCCGTGACAATAAAAAAATATTAATAACAATTCAATCAAATTTAGAAGAAGGCAAATTTCAGGAAATAAGAAAGAAAGCTTAGTAATTCACAATTAGTACAATTTGACACACATGTCAGTGATTTTCAAAATGAGATTTTCGCATGAAAGCCATGACTTGATTGAAGTATCAACAATTTGATCTTGCCAATTCGATCACATCGAAATTAATTCAATATCAACTTCCCAGGTCGCATAAAACTGCGACCCTAGAAATAAATGGAATAGTTTCCAATCCTCCTCCTCCTTCATCTAATTTTTTTCAATCTTCTTCTCCATCATCTTCATCTTCTTCTTCTCCCTATTTTCAATCCACTTCTCCTCCTCCTTCTTGTTCTAAATCTTCTCATTATTCCCCATCTCGTTCTCAAAACAGTTTCCCCATTTCCCCATTCTTTCCCATTTCAAAACAGCTGATCATCAAATCATAAGTTAAAATGTGAAAATGTTCGGCTCATCTATTCCTATGTTAAAGCAATGGCAAAAATTGAAACTTTGATCGCTCATTTCTCAACTCCACGAAAACTTTTTTAAAAATTAAAGACCTTATCAAACATCTACTCAATGAGATCTTTCAAATGAGACTAGAACGAACAAATTCGGTTGAGAAACCACAGAGAGTTGAAGCTCCAAAAAGCATGTTTGCCTATTAATTATATAGAAGATTTCATTTCGCCTCTAGATTCAGAAACATTAGTAAGTTTTGGAAGTTACTTTCTATACTGAACTATTCAATAGTTCAAGTTTCATTTCGTATCCTATTTTGCATACATACTATATGCGAAATATGATACGAAATAAACCTTTTTTTATTCTCAATTCAGGCGTATTCATTCCTGACATTTCTGATAAGAATATAGCTGTATTGCAGCGGTATTACGTCTATCAATACAAGTGAAAATTTTCATTAGAAATTAGAGAACTGAAGGCACAGTAAGTACACCACCAATAAAATAAGTTGATTAATATTATTACCCTGCAATTTACTCTAGACATGCGGAACGCTTCACGATTTTGCGTATTTCATTTATTTCATTATTTCATTTCATTTTACCCTAGACATGCACCTGCATAACAAATGTTAAGCATAGCAACCCTTAACTTCAAATGGAAGTTGGTTGTTTGACCAACATCATCTACAGAATACTACTCATGTAGTATTAAGTCTACCATTTCATAATGCATACACCGATATATATTGACGTCCAAGTAATAGCGATGTACTGCTTCCTAATCTAATTTTGCGTCAAAGGGACAACTCTGTGTTGACTAAAATTATACGCCGTCTTTCCTGGAAGTTCGCACTCATGGAACAAAAGGTAATGAATCTGACGCACACAAACAAGCATCCTTCAGCAGCCGAGTCGACGAGTCGAATTCCATTGATGCAATTCACCGATGCAAAGCATACCGACTTGTGTTTACACACAATTCTGGTGAAAGAGTTCGATTCGATTTTTGAGTCGAGTCAACATCAACATTAGAATCGGGAGTGGATTGTTTGTGTTCAGTTCTATTTGTTTTATTAGGGAGAGTATAGACCGAATGTTTGATAGATGCCATTCTTCGGTGGATAGAAGCTTTGACCTCTACTTACATACGGTTCAACACATCTTATCAAGCAATTAAGGGCTGGAATCACGTATGAGCTTGAAGGGCCCTGGCACACAGTGGCAAGATTTGAGCAAGGCTCGTAGGCTCAAGAATGAACATTTCCTTCTACGGTTGAACGTCAATAATATAGACGTCGAGAATGCGTTAAAAATCCGGATTCCCGTAGGGAAAAAATTAAAGTCCTGAATGCACAAAGATAGAAATAAGTAAACCACAAATAATATCAATTAGAGAATTTCTCAAAAGCCCTGGTAAAGTTTGTTACACACAGTCAACCGGCCATCAAATTGATATAAAAATTGATTACGACTGGAGAACCGAGTTTGTGTGTGTGTAATAGTATCACCATAGAGAAGAGATAGGAGTCTCTAATCTGTTATCTATGATATTACTGATATACTTCAACTTTGTACTCTACGGCTTTGTTTTTACCGTAGTATACTTCACTTCTCGAGCGCTTTTGTATTACGTATAGTTCCGCTTCCATCAATGTGCATAATACCCAACAGCACTGTACTTGCCTACTGTAATTGATTACATGTAAGTGAATTCTCAAGGTTTCAGGTACGTTTTTATAACATTAAGTTGAATGAATAAATTCTTATTTCGTACAGCTTCAATCCTTTAATCGAATGAAATTAAACATGAACTACTCGCTAGTAGCGAATCAACAACGTGATCTTAACAAGAGTATCGTTGACTATAATGAGAAGAAATTATTTATCATGCATTAATGCATAAGAAAAACTTATTTTTGATATGTTTCGATCCCAATTAAACTGTATTCTACTGTAGCATAATCGACTGTTGGATATCAAGTCTTAGGCTACCAGCAGTCAACACCCTCATAATCAAACTCGGTAATACAAAAGTTGAGCGCAAGTAAACAATAAATAATTGGCATGGCATTATAATAGCCATTAAGAAGCCAGCCAATAGTAGGCCAGAGAACTGATCGATGCGAACCTAGCCTATCCTAATGCCTGATGCTAAGCTCAGTGTCCCAGACGGCTGAAGCGGAGAGACGAAGATAACACTCGGCTCTGCAAAACCGGGTTTCGATGACGTATCGCATTCCTCCCAGGGACACGGAGCTTAGCATCAGGCAGTACCTTACCCAGAGGACCTAACCAATGCGCATTGGATAATCAAACTCGGCGAAGTACAGTAATTGAGCAAACAATCATAGGCATGACGTTTTAGCCAATAAGAAGCCAGCCAATACAATGTCAAAGATTCTGACCAGTAAGAACCTATCCAATGGGAGGAGTCTTGGAAATGAAAAGGTGATCAGCCATTGGACGGCAGTCATTAAGAGAAGCCTAGGAATTCGCCAATAGGAAACCAGTAAATGTGAGTCCTGTATTCCAGCTAATATGGAGCCGCAATTTGTACAAAATATGTAATATGGAATGAATAATATGAGTATATGGAAAGAATATGCGAGGAAGGCCAAGACTGGAGTACACCGAACAACGTTTGAAGGATTTGAGATGTGCCACCTACAGCAACATGAAAAGGATGGCGGATGACAGAGAAGCGTGCAGAGTTGCTGCCAACCAGCCCAACGGCCGTTAACTTAAGAAGAAGAAGAATATGAGTATTGATATCTATGAATGATTTGAAAGGAGAATTTTCATACTTTTAACAAGCACAGAGAAATGGAAATTTGAGAAATGGAGTATCTCTGCATGTATTTAGTGAGCATTATAACAAATCTTTGTATGACTTTTTTTTTCTTATGTATTATTTCTTCTTTGTTAGTCCAACTACTGAACCAAATAAGTAGATCTACTTTACCCAATGGTCTATCCGTGCAATTCTGTTTTCTTGATTACATTATTTTGTAAAACAGAGTGGGGCAGGGAGATTTACTTATTTCAATTCGTGTTCTTGATACAATGGCTGCCTCTAAGGGTGGGTTCATGTCGGAGCTGTGATAAACGATACCAGCTGTTATACTAGCAACGCTTTTATCGATGGTCCATTGCCCAAATGCAATTAACATCGCAGCTCCGACATAAACAGGCTGATTAGAAAACACGTCAATATTATCTACGCACTATTAGTATCACAGCTGATATCGCTTATCACAGCTCCGACATGTTCCCACCTTTAGGCAGCTCGTACACCGGAGCAATAAGCAATTAGCAACATTTGGATCATATGATCGTCTACTCTATAGAAACAAATAGTCCAATGCACACCTAAAGCAGCTGTTTCAGTGTGCATTGAACTATTGGTTTGTATAGAGTAGACAATCATATGATCCATATGTTGCTAGTTGCCTATTGCTTATTGCTCCGGTGTACGACCGGGGTAAGAGGTTGGGGGTTATGCCATCTGAAAGAGAAAAATATTTTTTTTAGTTTTTCATGAAAAACTAGAATCTATTCCTAAAAATTCGCAGTGGTAGAGGATTTAAGATTTCGTGATTTTTCTTCACAAGAAAATGCATGTGAGGCACATTCCAAGACGAATGTTCATTTTAATTCATTACTGACACATTTCAAGACGAATTTTCTTTTTTAATTTATTAAAGTTCCTAGGCCTATTGTTGTAGACCTGAGATAGGACTACAGAGTCAGGAGGAAGTCGCAGGGGATTATTGAATCAGGTGACCGAGCCGACCAATGCAGATCGCCTTTCAAATAGATGAGCTGCACTGGAAAGTTCTCCCGCAAAACATGCATTGACACTTGTGCGATGTGGATGTGATGCCGTCCTGCTCCAACTACACTCCTCCCACAACCATTTCTTTAATTGCTGGCAAGAGAAATTCTTAAACATTATTGACACATCGGTCTGACGTCACAGTGGCTGTCTGATGGTTTTCTTCAAAAAACCATGGACCAATCATTCTAACTAGCGAATTGCTCACCAAACAGTAAAACTATCGAAGAGTAAGGGATTTTGATGCTGTTTGAGTTTGATTGGGCTTCAATGATGCATGTTCTGCTTATCAATACCCTATGTATTATGTTCTGCTATGTTATATTATATATCATGTTCTGCTTTTTATATCCCTAAAGATATAAAAATATCATGGCGTCCTGGGGAATGTTCAATTGCTCCGTAGCACCTCACATGCATTTTCTTGAGCGGATAAATTGAAAGGGGTGAAATCCTCTATTGCTGCCAATTTAAAGGAATGGAATTCTAGTTTTTCATGAAGGATAAAAAATTATGTCTTTACTCTTTTAGATAATATGACCTCCATCCTCCTCCTTAGCGGCAGCCATTGCTTCAGAACTACCAATTGGAATAAGTTAACTTCTCTGCCCCACCCTGTAACATATTGAGATGTTCCTAATTTTAAGTTAATTATTGATCAATTCACCTTATTTGTGTGGTAATGAATATTATAGCTATGCGGAGCTTTATTCATTAATATTATGCTTATGGCTCTTCTTGGCGGAGAGAGCCTCTTCAGTGTACCACCTCGCCAAATTATTATAAGTTTTAGTGATAATGAAAAATCTTATCAACATCAATACGCTAAACGCGTATTCATTAATGACACCTGGTATTGAACGCAATGGGATGGATTATTAACGCAAGGGTTTTGCGAGAAAGAGAGAGTAGATCAATAAGTAGAGGTTAACTAATGGTTGTACGGGGATGTCACGTTTATAGAGTTTGGGAAGTGCATTAAGTTTAAAGGCTTGAGGCTTAGTTTGCTTCAGTCTACATTCCTCATCAGCGGAATGGTGAGGTTGGTTTATTGGTGGCTTCGTTGATTGGTTCAATCAAATTTAATCAATTGATATACAGGTGTTTCTGAAGAGCGGCAATTTAGATAATGTTATGCAGTCAAAGTTATATGATTCAAAGGCTCATAAATTAGTAAATATAATTTTTACATACTTTATACATGAACTCCAAATAGCTTGGTGCTGTTCTATTTTAATGAATTCACAATATAAATGGTATGTTCTAAGCATGATATACAATAAGTCAACTTAAATACAGGTTATTTTTGTTTTGTTCGGAGTGATGCCCACATGAGCTCTAGGTTTGTGCGTGATGATGAGAGACTGTTTTTAGGCAGTCGGGACTGACGGCTTTTCGTCTCCTGGCCGTTTTTGTTGTCAAAATCCGTTTCGCCAACTGTATTTGAATCCGTCAACTGTAATTGTTTCAACTGTATTAGTTTTTCTTTATTGAATGTACTTCTACATACTTATATTTGTGGAGTGTGACATGAGTAACAATAATTGAGTTATACAGTATTCATTTAATTGTACGGTATTTTGAAAAGTCGCTTTTCAAATAAGATTACTGTATTACCAGATATTGATGTAATGTGATGAAAAATGAAACCATTATTTGTCTGAGGGTGGTGTTTGTAAGGGTGACCACTTTCGAGCCCTTCTCCGCTGAAAATCATTCACGAGAATACAAAAAGCACTTCCCGGTGGTTCGGAACCCACTTAAAGCTGCTGGTCTATTTATCTCTTATCTGTCTATTCTCTTATCTCTCTCAACGGTCTATGAACTGTCGCTCATCAGTTATCCTTTCAATTCCCTACGCATAAGCCAAGGAATGACGTCGGTCCTGACTGACTAAAAACAGCCGTCATCTCTCATCATCACCCTTCTCATTACCCACATACAAGCCTAGAGCTCATGTGGGCATCGCCCTCAGAAAAAAAAGAGGAAAAAAGAGCATCGCCACATATTAAAACCTATAAGTGGGCATCACCACAATGATGGTAACAAGTATGACATACTTTCACGTTTCCCCGCTTTCTACTCACATAACACAATAGAGTTTTCAGAATGTTTTCTTTTTCTTCCTGTACTGAGAATAACGATTCCCACTGACTTTAACAATAAGGTTATAAGGATATCATAACACATAAAGGACCTCAGACTCCATTTATATTAAGTATCGAAAAAACTTTGAATTGCCAGTTGGTTGTCTCAAGAATGGATGTAATTATTTCAAATTAATTCAAGTTTCATTTTCTTGGATAGAATCTGAATGGAATATCAGCTGAGAAACGAATTTGCATGGCTTGAATAGGGTGCTTCATCTTTTAGGATCATCCAATCTGATAAAATGTGAGTATCAATCGAAATGTTGAAAAAATATTATTTTTCAATCGAAAAATGTAAATATTTTTTCAATTGTCCATTCAACATCCTCCGATTCGTCAGAATTCAGAAAAAATTCCCAACCGACAGAATTTGAATAATTTTCCATTATTATTACTGACAATTTCTAAATTATTTATTACATGAGTTATGGCTGATCAATTATTCTAAATTGTCAATATCACTGACATGTTTCAAACTGTCAATTAAACACATAACCCACCAACCATTGTTTCAGAGGGAAAAAATAAATACAAAAGGATAGAGGAAACAATAAGATCAATCATTGGAGAAAATCACCATGAATTGACGCTCGATTACCCATTCATTTGTTGAATAATGAATAATGGAAGCTGTTTCCATAAATGATACTATGAAAGGAGAACAAAAGATACCGATTGCGCATTATAATTTGATTTATCCTTGTCTCACTCACTAACACGCATGTTTTCTATCTGGATTTTCCTTGCTGAACCCTTCTGCATAACCATTTATCAATATTGCAATCCATTTTATTTAATGGCATTGTTTCTATGAGACCAACTGAGACAAACATCGATTTCCAGATTGACAGAGAATCGACTCAGAAAATTAATTTGTCTGGGAATCGCTCAGAGGAAGAGCTTGACAATGAAGGGAATTGTTTCTCTTTGTCAGGGAGGATCAAATACAGACATCGAAAGGTGCCTATTTTCTTATTAGCGTTCAATCGATAGAGAAAATGCCACCTTGCTCAATTTATACAAGCTTGATTGTCGGAATAAGCATAAAGTTGATATATGAATAAAGCCTTTATTGTTCCATATTACACTCCATTACTCTGAACATAATAATAACATCAACATCTATTAGTCCCAAATAAAACCTTACTAAATGAATTCTCATTTCAATGAAATCAATATTATTTACTGAACAATTTTAAATAATATCTATTGAGAATAGCATTGAAAATTCATGCTATTTAATTACTCAAAAAAACATAAACCATCACGTCGTTTTTCTGTCGTTCAACATTTAGCCTAATATGGGGATAAAACATCTACTTGCGTATACTTTCTCTATGATACAACTCCTTATAGAGAACAGTAGTAATTCTAACTATACATCTACTCCGTTCTATCTTGCCTCTTTTATCTCACTCCTATTTTCAATTCTCCATGTTCATAGAGCAGTTGTTTCAGTTTCTTCGTGGATCCATTACAATCCAGCGCTGTTCTAATCAAGATTCATCATATGCTTTGAGGTCCTTTCATATGGTGTATTTTATTAATTCACAGATAAAATTGAACTGGATCTTGTCTCGATCTTTCTTTCTTTTCAGTGTTTCTCTTGATATAGGCTAATAAATATTATCGTTACATCCGATATTTTCTTTGTTCTCAGTTCCGTCACTGATTAAAAACTTTCTCGGAGAGATAATTCAAGTTGGTTATAACTTTTATACAAATCGATTCCTTGCTGCTCATTACAAAATAAAGAAGCTCATCCAACTTTAATTCAGTTGATTTTGTTGGATTTCCAATTGGCTGTCTTGGTCTCCTGTTGAAATAATCCTTTGACGACTCCACAGTTATTATTCTATGATTAGTTTTATTTTATGATTTCCAATTGGCGGACTTGGTCTCCTCTTGGAATAATCCTTTGACAACTCCATAGTTATCATTCTATGATTAGTAGAGGAGTGTAGCTGTTTTGATATTCCAAATTAAGTCTTTACTTTGCGCCAAGAAGAAATCCATCTCATTTTCACAAGCTGGTTTGGTGAAATCCATGTCCATTTCTTGCCTTTCCTCTTCTTGAAAAACGTGTTGATTATTTTCAGTTCGTGTTCCAAGACTAATCTTTGTCCTGCATCGTTTGGCACTACTCACACCTGGAAACTTCAAACCGCAAAGCAACTCATCGCTCGGTAACTCTGCGACGCAGCATGTGTTTTCAAATTATGACGCTTAGACTAGGCGATTCCAGAATCGGAAACTCGATCGCAGCGCAAAGGATTTGCTCTGCGATTCGACATGCTGGTTGCTGAGTGATCGATTTGCATAATTGCCAAGCAATTGTAGGTTATGTTGATGTTCTAACGAAAACAAACTGGAAAATTAGGATTATTTGCTTTAAAAAGTAGTATTCCATCATTTTTTGGTTACTTCAACTTATAAAATATCGAAGATAAGTTATAAAACTCTCAAAATATTCACTTTTTGAGAATAATGTGATAGTAGTCGATCGGAAACTGGCAACTAGGAGTAGGGGCAGTGAGTATGACTAGCAATACTGGAGGCACCCGCTGCATCGCTGAGTTGCCGAGCGATGAGTTTCTTTGCGATTTAAAGTTTCCAGGTGTGAGTAGTGCCATTCTCTAACCGTAACCGTATTCTCCAACTACATGACTTTTACCAGCTTTTTGTATTCCAACTTGACCATTGACGTCACTTAAGATCATATTAATCATATGATATATCATATAACTATATGAATGACATATAATTATGTTATATTCCTCCTCGAAGAAATTAATAAGAGACTGATATCCTTATATTTAAGAAGACAATAAATAAATAAATAAATAAATATCCCTTCCACTCTCCATACCTCACCCTCCTCTTCTGATAAAATCCACTTTATACACTTTTAGCTCTGTACGTTGATGTTCTCTTTGATCAGATCAACAACTATACTAAGAAAATCTTTTCCATCTTGTCTTTCTCTACAACATGAATAATGAGGTTCTTTCCGTGTCCTTCATCTCCAACTGATAAATCGTCTTTCCCAGTTCATTCAGTGTTAAGTTGATTCTGTCTAGTAGATCCTTCATCATATCTCCAACTTCATCGGTTGAATATCAAATTCAAATTTTATTTCCATTACATACAAACGGTGGAAAAATTTATATACAGTATAATAATACAAAGACATTGTTGGGGCTGAATTGACTGTTACGGGTCAATTTTTAACAGGCTCCTACACAGCGAAATCACTATTTCACTGCCGTTTACTGACATGGAAAAGTAAGCATCCGCATAGAAAACATCTGTGCGCGGATTCGAGTTGTGCCGTAATACAATATATATGGAAAAATATATTTATAAATACCTATTGTTATAAACGTTAGAAAAAATGGAAAATAATTTCCTACAAAATAATTCTCCTTCAACATTGAACAAATAGATCAATATCATGGAAAAGTGAGCATCCGCATAGAAAAAATCTGTTCGCGGATTCGAGTTGTGCCGTAATACAATATATACATGGAAAAAATATATTAATAAATACCTATTGTTATAAACGTTGAAAAAAATTGAAATTATTTCCTACAAAATAATTCTCATTCAACATTGAACAAATAAATCAATATCTTACATTTCAGTTTGAATGTAAATAAGTTTTCAATAATAAAAACTTACATTTCAGATCTTATATAAACTTCCAAATTAATTTTCATAATAAGGTTAAAAGAATACAATAAAAATCAAATTATATCATGTCGTAGCAATAATAGTAACGTTCCTTCCAAGTCAAACTTTTTCACATAACACACCAAAAGTTCCTAGTGGTTTGTTAGATTCGAATCATAACTTATCCTATAGTTTGAAGAGCAAAAATTGAATTATAGTAATGGAACATCAAAGAATCTAAATCAAGACCAACCACAAAATAATCCAGTTTTTGAACCACGCCTACAGACACACCTCTAAGCTCCGCCTACAACTCTCTCCTGATTGTTCAACGATGCATTTCCGAATACTCTCGCCAGATGGCAGCAGGTACTGGGTGATGTGAACCATTTTCTTCTAATATTTCCAAGCCCCGCCTTCTCTTTCCTGATTGGTCAGCGATGTGTTTCTCAATTCCGCCGGTAGGTGGTAGGCGTTACTGGGTGATGTACAACTCCATTTTGTTTTGTGGTTAGAAGTTGTAACTGAATTGCTGATTATAATGGATTCACTGTTGTTCAACAGAACAGTTTCTTTTTATTCCATTCAACTTGTAATACTTCTGACGATGCTTTTGAAGTAGAAACATGAGTTTCGTTGGAGGTTCAAAATAAACTTTTGTTTTTTTTTTTCATTTTAAAACCAATAATTTAACGTTCATATTTGATTATTTATCCAATAAGCGGGAAGCCCTTTGGTTAGTAAGTTTGAAGTGAGGAAAGAATTGCAAGACAGAACAATAAAAACAGAAAGATAGATATAGAATACAATGATACAGAGTGTTCAACTTGAAAGAAGCCCCGGCAATTAGTTTAATTACTCTATCATGTAGATATAGTTATTCTTGCATAATTAATAAAGATCCGCTCACGTTTACAAAGTTTGTAAGTCCTCAGTTTATGATACTTGAAGGATCTTTTGTGTTGAAAATGATGTTCATCCATTTCTATGCACTTATCGACATGTTTGACCATGTTCCTGGCTACTCTTTTTAGTTTCATACTATCTATTTCGTTGATAGCTTAGGTGATGTTTGTCTTCAATTCCTCAGTACAAGGGTATGTGGATTGCTTCTGTAAACATTTCTTTCCAACCAGTCACAAAGAAGGAAGTCTGAACCAGTCAGATCAGGGGATCGACGTGACTACAATCCTTTTGAACTCTTTCTTCCAGAAACACAATCGAACATTACATAAAAACAAATATTATTGTTTAAGTCTAGCTCCTCACTTGAATAATAGTGTTTTGAATAAAAAGCTCAAGTGCAGTGACATTAATTTAATTTGACGCTAGGCATTAGATTGATAGATGAATAGAGAGATATCATTTCTTGACGTTGTTGATGACCGAAGAGTATGATGGAAAAGAAATAATATCTCTCTATTAAAAAAAAACACTTATAATTAGATATAACTTGATATTTTAGTTGTGTATGAATACACAACTCAAATATCTCTCTATCTATTTAATGCCAAGCATCAAATTGAATGAATATCACTGTAATAATTTCTATAGTTTTACTCAGCTTCAGGTGAACTTCGATCTATAGAAAGCATTTAGAAAGATTTTGGCATTTAGAAAGAACTTCCAGCTATAGAAAGCATTTGGAAAGATTTTGTTGGAATAATGTGGGTTTGAAGGATTTCTGAATGGGTAGACAACCGAGTTCAGCTAATTCTGTTTTCAAATTGAGTCTCTGAAAGATTTCTAGCACCTCAACGCGATGATAATCTGACTTCGATATCAAGCCGAGAACTTTTTCCAATACAGAGAAAGTGAATAAAAAAGAGATAAAGACAGGTTCGAATGAAGTGTGGGAGTGAGAAAACATGAACGAAGTTAGATGAAGAGGAAGTGGAAGAATCAGACAGAAAGAGGTGCCGAATAGAGATTCGGAGAACTATATTTAGGACTATACTGAAATAGTACTTTCAAGTTCTTTCAACGCTGCCCCCTCCCTTTATTTATATCATCGCACTCTCACTCCAAGAAGCTCTCTCAGTTTTTTATTTTCCAAATAGTGTCTCACTGCCTCACTTCACTTGTCCTTATTGCTTCTTAAAATCAACAACTCAACAGCCCTATCTGTTGCAAACACTTGGATAATCGGGAAGAATTTCATTACCACTTATCAAGTTTACATTGACCTTCAAACAGTTTTGTTGAAACTTCCAGAGTTTGAATTATTGCATTAAAATATATAGCCTATATTCTCATAACAAATCATGAGTAGTTTCACATTCAGCCAACCATAGGCAGGATGTATTCGAGAGCAATAGGTGAATAGAGTATTTTGAAAGAAGCCATTCTTAGAGCATTTTCTGCTCCATTGATAAAATACTTATTCTCTAGTACTAAATATAATACAATATTAAAATATCATATTATGCAATGAGCTGTATGAAATATTATTTAATCGTTATTTAAATATCAAATTTATATCATATAATCCTATTTATTATTACATTATAGACATGAATACTGAATAGTAACATTCTACTAAATTCTCAAATGTATTTGATAAAGATAGAAGGAAATGGGATATTGCAACTATTCAATTGCGGAAGCCTTCAGAGTATTAAATAGCATTATTAATTAGGAGTTTAGTTCAATAATTTATTATGTATTTTATAAATTATTTTTACAACAGACTAAGACTGATACAACTCGATTGAAAGTTTGAATAGTTTATTTGTGTGGTCGACATGCTTTATAATAATGGTGTATTGTAAAATAATATAACAATTAACCAGTATTTCCATAATACAAACATCCTGCAGATCTGAAAAAAATGCTTCTAGTACAAGTAGATATCGTCGCTGTCATTGTTTTCAATTTTTTCTGACAAGACTTCCATGTATCTTTCTATTTTGACCACCGCATGAATCGGAAAAAAAGAAACATGCTCAATATTTGTAGGCAATTTTTCCAAAAGAGAGTAAATTGCTGTGCCTATTTCATCAGACCCTCTTTTTCCATTTGTTTCTGTCCAGAAGTAACATTTGCCATTCATCTTCTCACAGAGATATAAAGTACATAACAATGCTGCTGGGTATTTACAAGCAACACCTATTAATTATCGATTTTGGATTACTAGACTGTCCCCAAATTAGCTTGAAATGAACGTAATCCGATCAGAATACAAATGATTGAACTGCAATGTTATTATTTACTGAGCATTTCAGTAGTCTATTAATTGCTATCAGAGGATTATCAAAGTGATTGAACAATCGCTCGAAGTTTCACGATTGCAAGTGATTCGAAATGTGACAGTGTAGTGTGGATAATTGGGAATGAAGCCCTACGAATCACCAGCAACAAAGATGTTATTAACACGTGTAATTCCATTTGTTTGACGCTTTCTAGGTAATTTGAAAGGAAACAGGGGGCGAGAAGGATGGAGTGTGCTAATAATAGATCGAGTCTTCTACGTGTAAAATGATCGTCTTTCGATTCAGCTTGATCTAACATGATCACATATTAATATTGAAAGAATATCATATCACTAGAAAGCTAGGAGCACTAAAAGCTTAGTACTTAGTGCATTGATTACCGAAAGTAATTATACCACACACTGAAATGCAAGTGATTTCTAATGGATGGATACTGAAATTCAGTAACATGATTCAAATATCCACTCAGGATGGATCTATACCAGCAGGAAAACCACTAGAGTGTGTTGTGACGGCAACGGATTTCGTCGTAATTTATCCCTTCTACAGCTAACATTATAGAGTGCGTCATGACCTTTGATGAACCGCTAATCATGTATCGATGAAATTCTGACAATTGCACTCTATTTTTGTCAAAGAAAAATATTCCCTGTTATTTTTAGCAGCCAAGTGTGATGTGTTACCACCCCACCCCCATCCCATACGCATTTCATTTTTCTGACTTTAACTCACAGCTACTGAAAATCACACGACTTATTAATAGTTTCAAAACTTTCTATCGATGAAATTACACAAATTGGGTCAACCATTCTCTTTCAACGGATAAACATTTTCAAGTTTCCTCATATCATTTTAGGAAACTTGCTACACGTTTTTAGAAAAAAAGCCGCAACAGATGGAAAGTTCTATTTCAGCTTCGGGATATCGCATTTGGTTTGACCTTCATTCACAATTTTCTAGAACTTTGTTCCAAACACTATGACGCATTATAATTCGATTTTGAATCGAAGTAGCGAAGAGTTCTAAGTTATAAATTCATTCCACATCCATCCAAACGAAATAGTCCAAGTAAAAAATGCATTAAATTTTAGTTGGTGTTATACTCGTATGTTGAGTATGTAATGTGATGAATACTGTAAGTTGTTCACTGTATCACAATTGAAGAACTACTAATCCATAATTAACTGTAAAGATACTCTCAACATCCAATAAACTCTGATAATGTCTTCATGATGTTAATATGTTTCAACTATTAGGAAATAAGTAGTATAATTGAATTATTATCAAAGAAACGCGATTAAAAATGTGTTTGAAATTGGAATTTTTTGAATGGTGAAGAAATTTATGTTAGAAAATATTGGCGATATAATCATTGAAACTGAAAACCATTCGATCGATGAATTTATTACTATTGTATCAAAATGTAATCACTGTTTGTAATTCAGTTCGGCGACATTGCTGTTGTAATGGTGGTCATTTTGAACACATTTTGTATAATATGAACTAATAATAGTTTTGTGTTTCTGGTTTATAGCTTCAAATATATAGACTACAAAAAATTGACTTGCTTCTTCAACTTTCTTTTATCCAGTCTTTTTATTCAGTACAAAAAAGTGAGTAGGTTGAACTACTCTGTATTGTGGCTATCAAGAGGTAAGTTACAGGATATACTTATATTAAAAGCGACAAAGGATTTGGAATGCCATTCTGCTATGGAATGAGGAAACAAAATTGGAATGAGGAAACACTTCACATGAGAAAGCGAGTACATGACTTTAATCTGGCTTTTCACCGAATACAATGAAATACCTAATAAAATGAGAGATGAATATGAGAGGTCATCGACAGGGAAAATTCCAACTTATTTATAATTTAATATCCACCAGTTTCAATAAAGCACTGTCGGGTGCTTTACCAATCGTTCAGCTCTAAAAAAGTACAACCCAATCGAGAATATTTTCCCGTGAATTACATATAAAACATGATTATCTCATTCGATATTGGATAATAACTCTCTCGTTGAAATTTACATTTTATAATTATTAATAAATGCTATTTCCATCCCTGACATCCAAATCGGAAAAATTTTCACTGAATTCTAAATCAGGCTTCATACATTTCGATCTGCAATATTTAGTTATTGTTTAATTATAAGCTTTAGTTAATATTGATGATAAAATCAAAATAGGGAATGCCAGTCGGCATTCTAATGTCATTAATGTCTAGTGTAAATCTATAGTGTCAATTCTTTTTTGTTCACTTTTCTTTCCTCCAAAATCTCAAGTTGCAACCGTGAAATATTGTTCAACTTTATAAAAGGCTAGTTTTACATTAATAACCACCTGTCACATAATTTGTAATGTTGTCCAATTATTGGAATAGCTTACAGAAGATCAAGATTTACAGAGAATTAAAAAAAAAATTAAAAAGTGACTTACAGGTCACTGCAAAAGCTCTTAATTTATCTCAACCTGGGAAGCAATTTAGGATTTTATGAATTTATCGGAATTTTTAAAGTTTCTAGATCAGCTTTCCTATGGAAGAGTTTTCGGGAATTTTCAATGATCTACATTGTAGGTATACTAAATTCCAGTTACTTTCATGATGAAATGCGCACTAATTAGCAGATGTTGGGAAAGTGAAGTATACTGCTTTTAAAGCCAGTGAGTAAGATGGATTATAATAAAACCGTAGAACAACTGAGTCCCTATTATAGGCTACAAGAGCTCAGAACTTTTAAAGCAAACAAATAGAAGGAAGTTTGGCAGCAAAGAAGTTGGTGAACTCATTAATTATGGATACTCCGAGAACTTTTATTTGCGTCGTACCATAAATATTGTTAATGGTAATCATGTTATAAGAAGATGATAATAGAAAACGAACCTCAAAACTAGGGAACAGAATTTCCAAAAGGCAATGATTACACTGGATTAGAGAAAATGCGAGTAGGAACTCAGGTAGAATTTATCTTGTGCCTACTAGTATGAGTAAAACAATAATCTTACTTATTAGGACACAGTTGCATTGCATGCGAGTTAGTAGGCCTACTAGTTGCGAGCGAATGCTAAAAATTGTATAATATTTTCATCCTATATAACCTCAACCTGGAAGGAAAAAATGTAGAACGGTACGGTTTCAATTTGACATGAATATGGTGTATTCAGAGTATTTCAACAGTTTGGATGCGGTTATATTTTATGCGAGTTGGTACTAAACTAGTAGTACATGTAACTCGTATCCAATGTAAAATACTTGCATCCTATATAACATCAACCTGGAAGGAAAAAATGTAGAAAGGTACGTTTCTAATTGCACACGAATATGGTGTATTCAAAGCAAAGGTACGTTTCTAATTGCACACGAATATGGTGTATTCAGAGCATTTCAACAGTTTGGACGCCTTTATATTTGATGCGACTTGTTGATACTTGTTGACTCGTATCCAATGTTATCCCAGCCTAAAAGTCTACTATGGAGAAAACAGCTATAAGCCGGCACGTTTTCCAATTTAATACAAATATGCAGAATTCAGAGAACATGAAGAGATTGGAGCATATAAGGAATTTGTCAATAAGAGACCACTTATCAGAAAAGCTCAGAAAAATATTTTGCTGTTTGTCGTTTATTATACCTTCCAAGGTTCTTGAAAATAAGCATTGAAAGTACGTGGAAGCGGAGTTCAAGGAAACCTTCAAGACATCAATTTATGAAAAAGGAAAGCTAAGTAGCTCAGGGAAAATAAGAAGGTAAAGGAGAAAGCTGAATATTCTGTTTTCATCCTCATCGAAAGTTTCTTATTAAGATAACTAGATTCTTGATCAAACACAGTAAGAACTCTTCGTAATCAGTTTGAAGTGCACAGTATAATTATAATATAATACTGTATATACTATTAATTTCTGTGAAATATCTACATAATTAACGAGTGTCTCCGATTTAAACAGAATCAAAAGCTTAGCTTCCAAGAAGTAGCAACTCACAAGCAAGTTGTTCGTTCCTCTTAGGAGCTACACGTTTGACATTTGCCCTTTCAACAATGCCTTTTCAACTGGAACAATCCGCTGCAAATTTAACAACTTCCAAGATTCGCATATCTCATTAGTCTACTACCTATTCTTTGATCTTGTGATTTTCTCTACCATCGTCTGTTGTGGATTTTGTATCATCGAGATGGAATTTTCTCCATTTGATACGCGCTACACCAACGCTATACTTTCAAATTCAAAGAATCGAGTTAATCAGTTTCGTAGTCTCTTTTGAACTCTCACCATGTTCTTGTTATT
Organism: Laodelphax striatellus; assembly: GCA_017141395.1. Classification (NCBI taxonomy): domain Eukaryota; kingdom Metazoa; phylum Arthropoda; class Insecta; order Hemiptera; family Delphacidae; genus Laodelphax; species Laodelphax striatellus. The sequence continues at coordinate 16,134,963 of CM029544.1, read as the reverse complement.
GAGCAATAATCATCTTTCTCGGTTCTGGAAATCGGGAAAAACTCATTATTGGAGAAGATGGAGAAGAGAATTACCGGATGAGATGGGTGAGAAAGATAGATAATTAACTTTATTTTTTCCACTTTGTACATCATAAAAGCACCAAGGAAGGTAGAAAAGGAAGAAGAAAGATAAAATAAAAAATAAGAAATAATGAAAATAAATGAAAGAGATTCAAAGATGACTCTGAAAATTACAGTGAGATGTTGGAAATAATAATACAGTGCAACCTTGATAAATCGAATGTTACGGGGAACGGGAACGATTTATCAAGTATTTCGAAATAGCAAGGTTCGAATTATTATTGACTTATTATAATTCAATCGAATTATTGACTTCAACAAGAGAACTCTAAAATTACAAAAGAGAGAATTAAAATTGAAATTATCCATCAAGTTTAGATCCATTGAAGAGAATTAATCAAAACATTGTTTTTGACAGTGTTCTGATATTGCATTCGTTGAAATTTTCTCGAATTTGTTGATTTTCTAAAATTGAGTTGAATATTTTATTCCTAACATGAACGTTGTTATCAATTTAAATTATTGAGATGAATACAATCAAATCCGTTATGATACCGAAATTTATTCTTTTCTGCATAGTAATTGTATGAGCAATGATAATGGGGAGGATGATGATAAGAGATGAATTGAGGACTGCTTTGTGGGTGGCAGGTGGGACCGACGGCTTAACGTGGCCTCCGAACAGAGGAGTGGACCGAGAAAATGTCTTGGTCACGATTTGTCTCTAACGAGGATCGATTATTGATTTGAATAAATGAAAGCACTTGTTCAAATGAAATTTGTTCCTGCTTCCAAAAGAATTACGGAAAAGCTTGAAGAAATTACAATTATTCAAACTATAGTTTTGTACCCTTTCAAATTCAATCGAAATCATCTACACATCTAAAAAATGATTTGAACGATTAACAACCAACCTTTATTGCTCTTTACACATCTGAAAATGATTTGAAACGATTTACACCCAACCTCTACTGCCCTCTAGTGTGAAGATTAAGAAATGGACACTGATCAACTTTTGACCAATCAGAAGAAAGTAGGCGGTGTATGGAGGAGGCGGGGTCTCAAGCATGACCTTGTTTGTGATTGGACGTTCGTTTCCACTCCTAAAATCTCTACGAAATTTTGAAAAAGGGGAGTATTTCGTGACTTTTCCATGACATGATAAGTCTAAGTTACTACTGTTTCAGCAATGGAGTTACGAACATAACCTTATCTTCTGGGGAGAAGCAGTAAAAGAGATGAGGCGTATTACGATTATGTCGGCCATTATTCCGGAACCGAGTAAACCTACTTCTACCCAAACCAACCTAAAGAACACAAACTCTAACAAAAATGTTGTATTCTACTGTAAATATTTACCATATTCTCCCAACAGTTTTGATTTATACCGCAAAAGATATCATTAACTTTGAAAACTCTTCATGAAAATTAAATTTAACATAATGGCTCTGAATTCAAATACAGCGCCAAAATTCAGTCCCGAGTGAATTCGGCCAATGAGAACTCAGCAAAAATTCACTCCCAGTGAATTCGGCCAATGAGAACTCAGCGAGATTGAGACTCAAATTTGGAAGGCCTTATCCTCCTTTAACATAGGCAAGATAGGCATCTTCCTCTCCATTAATAACAGCTCCCTGGTTTCAGCCACGATAATTGTATCATTCAGTAGAAATGAAATTGGCTAACAAAACAGTCATAAATGTCTTCAGCCTGAGATTTGAATGTGCGGTCTTATATAGCACATTTCAAGGAAGTTCACGAGATGGAACAGTAATTGAAATTATTGGATGGAGCTTGAAAACTTTGTGCAAGCCTGTGTACCGTCAAATTACGAACGCAGACAAAGATTTTTAAATTTATTTTCAATTTTACAAACATAACTAGGAAGGCAGAGGATCTGTTGTATAGACAATTGTGACCAATGAGTAGTACAAACTCTAGAGGGTTTCCACAGCGAATATAGAGGCCTAACTCAGATTCCATAACCAAATTTTCAAGTTTAGTTCTTCATTTATCTCACAAGATATAGACAAATAAAATTCAATTGAGCTTTTTCGTATAGAAATAAGCCCATAGCAATCTACAACTTCTACAGATTCAGAGTCATCATAATGTAAAGCTAAAGAATTTGTTGGTTGAAGTAGGAGAAGCAAGCAGTTCATCAATGTATTCAACGAATTCATCCATCCCTTGGTTTGGAATGAAATTCATTCCTGATATGATGTGGATAGAAACTTGAAGTTCTGTTTGGTTGAATGAGAGGTAGCTTGTGGCGTAAATTGTAATGTAAAAAGCATCAGTGTTGGTATGATATCAATGATAGCATACAAAACCTTATTAAAACTTGGTAATCCTGTCTTATCTATGCGGGAAAGTTTGATAAGCCTGGTTCTGATGTACCGAGACGATGTAAGACTGCATTTCAAGATACAAAATATTAAGAACTAGGCAGGGTGGTTGAGGATAAACGTGAGGAGTCTTCTGACTATATTGAGTGAGGCATCCTTGGGTTGTATTCAGGGAATTAAAGTATCAAACCTCAGTAAGAGTTAGTTATTTGATGATTTTCTTGTTAATTAGACTGTTATTGATAATAAGGTTTTTGATTATTAACAATTATGTACGTAATATGGAGCTGAAATGATGATAAATTGAGTTTCAAGAGAATTAATTTTCATTTACAAATAGGCCTACCGGGCAATAACGATTGAAGCAGCTTTCCCCCGTTTCAGTTATTGTTTATTAGTTAACCCCATTTCAGTAGCCAACATGATTTGGAACGGTGCTCATTATGGTTTTGCCGTTCACGCTTCTTATGGAAACACAGCGATCACAACGAGCTCTTCGAAAACCAGTTCAAAATGCCATGCAACAACGCCGTTCCTAATTCTACCTAATTGGGTCCTTGGTCCGGCACTTAAAGAAAACTGCTAATACGCTAAGAACGGATAGACATGGTTGTTGCAAATCCATCAGAGCCAGGAAATGTGCAGCGGGTGAGAACAGCAGTCCAACGATAACCCTTACTTTTTTGAGGAGGACGAAGTGACTGACAGTGAATTCCCAACGTTATGTTTCAATGCTGAGAAATTTTCTGCTACTCAAATTGGACAAGTTTGTTGAAGAACATGAGCTGCTGCTCACACAGCTCGAATTTCACTAGACGTTTTGAGAGAAATGTTTCCGGGACTCCTAGTCTCTTTGAGATGTGATGTTGGGTGACCTGCTCGGTAACCAGATCTGAGCATTTGCGACTTCTTTCTTTGGGGATATCTGAAGGACAAGGTTTTCAAAAGCCGCCCTCACACTTTAGCAATGTTGAAACAGAGGATTATTGACGAAGTGAATGCCATACCCCGCGATATGTGTGCAAGAGCTGCTCAAAACATTTTTTTTTGCTAGGGATGATGCCCACATAAGCTCTAAGCTTGTGCGTGGGTAATGGAAGGATGATGATGAGATATGAATGGACCTACAGCTTTAGGTGGGATCCGAACCACCGGGAAGCGATTTTGAAGCTCATAAATTTTTGTATTTAGAGGAGCCTGACACCGATACAACGGGAGTGGTAGGCTCTGTCTCTTATCTAATCTTACCGATTAGCCTCGCCTCTGCCACTGGACCAACTTCAGAGATCGCCTTGAACAATGCATTGATGCTAACGGCTGCCATCTTCAGGACATTAATTTCAAAACCTAATCAATATAAAATGTTATGTTCGACCAATTTAGAAAATAAAAACATATTTTCTTTATATATCCTAAGTCACTTTATATTGCTCCTTAAAACTGCTTAATCGTTACTGCCGCAAAATTTACTGCTTACAAAGTTACTGCTTCCAAATTTACGAGTTTTGAGCTTTGAGCTCCTACAACTTCGAATGCTTAAACAAAAGCACGAATTTTAATCACACCATGTTGGCAAAAAAAGATTATTAATTAACATATTTCAATCGAGTATAATGATAAATTCATGTAAAAGAATATGATAATACACGGATTCAAATAATTATGATTTCTTATCTCATGTCAGAAATGTATTCGTATAATATGAATATTATATGTATGTACATGAGAGAAGAGTATGATTTTTACACCATCAATCCCACAAATAAGGGTAATAATTAAGTAATAAGTAAAGTGTAATGACTATGTGAGATAATATGGCGAGATTGAAATTAATTTATGATATGGAGAAATTAGAATATAATTTGTATCATGTCTGTTGCTAAATGTAGATATCTCTGTATTGACGACTATCATTTTCATCAGGCTCGCCTCTTGTACTTTGATGTTATAATTTATGTACAGTAATATAAGTATTTGAAATGATAATAAAATTTCAGTTTCGATGTCTGATAACTTGAGAATCTTTCCGAGTGATATCGTCGCATAATATGAGCTCTAACTCTATTTTGGTAGAATGGAGCATGTAATTAACAATTAATTTTGATTGTTCATTGATCACTGTTTTCCAGCTAAATTATGTTTACTGTTGCAGTCTATTCTTGAAATTCAATCAACTAATGATTGACTGGAATTTTCCGCTTGATCGCCGATGTTACAATAATTATCATCTGGTGACGAGTTTACCGAAAATCTCATCCACTGCCAAACAGGAAAACACACTTGTCATTGTCAATAGTAATAAGAGCCTTATACTGGTTTAGATTTATCAATTTCCGTATACAGCTAGTTCTATTTTCATAGCAAAACCAGTGGTGTAGTGGTAAAATTAGCTGTGCCGGAGCTATACCTCTACCGGAAAATTTTTGAAGATTAGCCTACTACCCAAATCGTGAGTTTTAAGGCCCTTTGGCAAATGTTTTGAAAAGTTTAATAATTAAACTAATTAATGATCTTTTAGAGTGATAGTAGTTACAGTAGGGCCTCCTACACATTCTCCTCCAAAGAATAATTTTAACTTTAAAATATGGTAAGACTTTCTTAAGGTAGATTATTACAGTTTGATACCTTAAAAACTGTTTTTAAGGTATCAAACCATAATAATCTACCTTAAAAACTCTATAATTTAAGTTGGAAGCCTTGCTGACAAAAATTAAAAAAACACTGGTGTAAGTTAGGCAAATATTGTTAGGGGGAGGGTTGTGGTGACACGGACACGGTAGTGCTGGGCGCGGACCGCTGAGATGTCTATCATGTCTATCCATCAACTATCCCGTCTGCCAGTCGCTCGCTCAACTTTTGCGCTTACAATTACGAACTACCTAATCGTAGCTGCGTATGCCTTAACTGATTAACCACGATAACTAACGTGTAAAAATTACTTAGTAAAGGACAAAACAATATTTTCTAAATAAAACAATTTCAGATCTATTTTTGTCCTATATAAAAAATTCGATTGAAAAAATCGTAGCCGGAGCGCCGCTCCCCCTTCAAAAGCTGTGCCGGAGCGACGCTCCGGACCGCTCCGGCTCCACTACACCACTGAGCAAAACCAATCAGAGCTGTGTCAAACAAAATCAGGGAAACTTCTCATTAAGTACGGTACATGAGTAGTTTATTTTGCTCAAAGCAAGCTCAGATTCAGGATGAATGTACAGTAGTGCACAATAGTCTAATATGTTTTCCATAATCAACTAGAAAAGACAGACATCAACCACACAGTTTCAAACAATATTTACATACACTTGAGTGTTCGAATTTCATTCGAATTTCAACTTCAATCAAATTGATTGGAAAACTGTTAATGAAACTCGACTGAATTGAGAACTTATTCCAATAGAGACCCTCAATTTGGACGCCCAATACAAGACTAAACAGAATGCAAAGTCTAGTACCAAATCATCAACTCAGCAATTAAGCAAAGCGTGGTTGCTGATATTTATCTTCCATGATAATTGGAATTGATGGGAAAAATTATCGCACATGAATAAACCCGATTTGTGTATTGATACAAACAAATAACAATGAAGTGGCGCGTGGATGATTGAAACAACAAATCTGAAACAGTTTTTAATGGATGATGGATGAGGAAAATCGTTCAATATTCTCAATAGCGGAACATGAAAAAGCATTAATATTATCTACATTACTCGTCTGCCCTTCTCTGATCGTAATGAATTTCGAGTGAAGAAAAGGGCGTTTGATTGTGGCAAATTATTTGTTGAAGCAATAAAAGAGCATTGGTTAATTGTTAGAGAAGTGATAGAAAAACATGACAGTTGTCGAGTAGTACCGTGAAAATACACCAGTATCATGAAAAGCTGTGTATTACATATTATCCATACAACAATGCTGATCGAATAAAGTATCGCGTGCGAGGAGTTATCTCAGGATCATAGCATAAATAAAGATATGAACCTTCATACTGAGGTTCTTCATTATAACACACTTCACTCACTTAATCACTTTTTTCTCTCAAGTTTTTTCACTCTCTTAAGTTTTTCAAGCTTTGCACATCCAGGCACATCAACTACATTCAAAACATTCTACATTTTTGAAGAAACTATACTTTTGTATTATTGAACTGTTTTTATTTCCACACAGTTTCATGCACTTTAATGAAATTATACACTTCCATTGAATTATAATACATTTGCAGTATTTGTTATAAGTTGAAGCTCACTTATTTAAAATAATATTCTAGTATTATTCACATTCACAAAATCAAAACACTTTCAACTCTATACAATGCTCTAGGACTTTGAAACTATTTTGAATTCACTCGTAGTTTACCTGCAGTATGATTCTGCAATGTAAGCCAAAACAAACTAAAAAACGTTATAGTAACAAACAAAAATATGTTCACACTTAAAAATGTATAATTTTGTCAATCAATCAATTTACATAGGATCTGCCCAAAACCAATTATTACTTCTTAATACACATACCCTCTCATTTTACACTATCAGTTTGAATGCAGATTATTTTGTGTCATTTCAAATCACTGATTTTCAACTTGAAAACAAAAGCCTTTACTAATATATCATATATATATCAATTAGCAATAATATTCAATTAGGCTCATTGAATAATTTGCTATTGAATAATTTGCAAATAGGCTATTGAATAATTCAATAGTATTGCGGCATTGTCTTCTTTTCTGACATGACGAAATAAAAGACGATCTAGCAATGCTAATATTTCTCATTACTGTAATCTAGAAAATCTGTAAATCTAGAAAAACCAACTACATCACTGCAGTTGATTATACAATCTGATTATAATAACAACTTATCACAAAGACGTCTGAAGTTTCACTCACGCTGAAAACGTTTTTTATACTTTTGAATCACTCTAACGTTTAACGCCAATTAAAACAGAATTTGAAAGGCTTTTCTGAGTTCAATCGAGTGAAAGCTGATACTAAAGCAAGTAGACGGGAAGTGGCGTGGTGTCGTTTGGTCGATTTTCAGGGCGCGGGGTCTGTTATGGTTTTGACAGTTTATAAACATTATCTAAGAGGCATGAATTTTTAAAACGTCGATGTTGCCATCCTTCACCATCCTGCCGTTTCCTCATACCGTACTCCTCTTGTTTTTCTTATTCATTCCTTTTTTTATGTTTCTCATCTTTCTACCATTTTGTTCTTTTTGCTCCTCGTTGACTTGTTCTAATTATTGTTTTCTCCTTATTCCTCTTCATCTACCTAATCACCAGGAATGAATTACACAACATTCAACACAATGCTTTAGAGTTTGACTGCAATATTGCTTCCATATTGTTCTTATTTTTACTCTTTTTTGTTCTATTTTTCTTCAATTTTCATATTCATATTCATTTATTCACAGAAAATTATCAAAAATTCAATAAAAATCTACATTAAAACATTGTTTCTATCTCAATCAAATCCAGCATCGATATCAGTTCTGTTTCGAAACACTAGGTTTGAACCAATGTTAGTTTAGGTTGATAATGTAGATATTATTGGTTTTTTTTTGTTGGTTGAAGGTAAAATGGTTTATTCCAGAGGACCGATAATTACTTATAATTAACGCCATTAACGGTATTTTTTGGAGAATCACCACAATTTGGTGATTCATTGTTGATTGAATGTAGTTAGGCTAGTATTAAGCCACGGGATGACCCAAAACGGTTTACATAGTGAAATAAAATACTTATTACAAAAATCAGTTCAAGCTGAGTAGAAAAGATTAATTAAATTGCTTGAATTTCAATAAACATTCCTCTTTAAATTCCAGTAATGTATCACTACTGACATCACAAATTTCAAGCATCATATCATTATACAGTTGTAACATAAGTGGGAAAGAAGATTTCTGAAAGCAAGAACTGATTTTAATTTTTAATTTTGTTCCTTCTATTCTGTTTTTGTTACTCTTCTAATGTTCATCTATTGCTATACTTAATCACCTGGTATCAATAATTGTACAACATTGAACACAATATTGGTAAATGATACGGTATAATAAAGCTCTTTTGTTTTCATTAGTTATTAAACAAAAGCCTCTCTGAATTTATTGAGGTAAAATAATGAGGTTATATCATTTAATAATTATTTACATATATTGTTTATAACAATATTTACAGTCAATATTCACAATCACAGTCATTGTTTCAACATTTTTTATAAAATCATAATGTAATTATCATAGTTTCTTCACTATAATTTATTACACAAGTTCCTATACATCTCTAGCGGTAGTGGGCAAGACCTCTGAATAATCTTATGGTTGATCGTCTTTCCATGTTGTAAGTGGTAGTCCTCTTCTTCAGCTCTAATTTCTCGTGGAATTTTGTCTGATCTCTATCTGACCTCTGCCTGAAGCAGACCTCTACCTCGTGCAGATCTTGGTCGAGCGGTCACCAGGCACAATTCGACAGTAGTTGGTAACTGTGGCGACCAAATAAGTATACCACGCTTCGCCACTAGTTGGTACGTATATTTATTTTTGTTTTCCATTTAAGATCCTTCTCTTCGATATAAAATCTCTTTCCTCTTGTAGTTATCAATTTCTTCCTTGTATTTTCCTATTTAAATAGCAAATTTGTGAAGACATCTTCAAAGCTGATGATTCCATAGCTGATGATTGGATTCCCAAAAAATTTCCATGATTGAGTCGTGAATGCGTCTCGTAGTCAAAACCATAAATTAAAATAAAAATCCACGATTTATTAGTTTTGGCAAGCAGGCCAAAATTTGATTCAAATTTTGAAATTGGAAGAATCCAATTTCAAAGTAGAATTTTAAAAGTCACATTCTTTCAAAAAGGATTCAAACAATCGGCAAAGTGGATGAATTGCTCTGATTGGCTGAGCTAAGCAACGAAGACTGTGATTGGATGCTTACCTAGACAAGCCACTCCTACTTCAAACAAATGGGCATTGCCAAATTGAAATTCTTCCAAGACCTTTCAACTAGAGAATTTTGGTGAATTCATGGAACAAATGTGATCAATAGTTTTCAAAAATCTGAAGCCTAACCATTCGAAATGAAGTCGAATTGTGTGCATAAAGTTTTCAACTCTATTCAAGGAGAATATTGGAATTTGATGGTCTAGAAACTCAGATTAGATCGATAATAATTAACCAGCTGGAAATTATAAATACTAGACTACAATGTAAGAGCATGCAATAATCTATAATAAAAAGTGATATAGTCTGTGCCATGGAAAATTTTATTCATAAATCAATTTTAGAAGGGCTAATATTTGTTATCGACTGATGATACTTATGAGACTCAATGATTGAGTCATGAGTCTCAATCCTATGCTATGATTAACCAATTAGAACGCAAGAATCCAGTTGGTTGGATGGTTTCTCCCGATAGCGGCCATATTGAATTTAACCTAGCCTTCCTATTGGTTGAGGATTGAGATACGGCACGCCCACTTAAAAACCAATCAGCTCTTTTCTTTATCAGGCTTCAGATTAAAATTAGACTAATATGATTTAATCCTTTTATCGAATCCATTTCTTATTGATGTTATATTTTTCCTTGGCACAGCACTATGTTCTCAGTTTTATTATTTCAGCAGGAGATCCAATCCACAAGCCATGATTTAATTAAAAAATAAAAACTTTCACACGAATATAATATTGAAAATTATTCAATGATACAAGATAGAATAGACTTCAATATTGCTCACTGACAAATTTCCCAGGCTTATCAAAAATAGAGACATTACTCAGAAATACAAGAATGATGGATGAATGAGCTTCTAAAAACCTTCAGCAATATATAAATACAGATCAATTATAACAAATATTGATAATAGAGCACTATTCAAGGCAAAGTAAAATTCAAATTCTTTATCACTATAATTGAAGTTAGTTAGAAAATTTCATTAATAAATTATACTACTTTCCTAATGCTTCATTTCACTGATGATTGATTTTATCATAAATTCCAAAAAAAAAATAAAAAATAATAATAAATATTGGGAGTACTAAGGTTGTGGCTTGAAGATTGGGTGATTCTCACATATTTCATGAATAATAGCAGAATTTAGTTCAATCATTATTTTCACAATAAATATCAAAATAATATGAAGATTACTCACTCTTCTGATCCCTGGGACGACGAGTCCTTGTCTTTGTGGGCTTGCCCCGACGAGCATGAACTCCCCATCTTGAAGTTTCAAGATTTTCACAGGAGATGCTCGAATTCACTCTTCGCCGAGCGAAGATCGCAGATCGAAAACGCTCCTACACTCTTACGGATCAAGTCTTTTTAACTTAACAGGAGAAGTATCAAAAGTCTCTATGAGACGAAAACGGTTCCTTACGGAACCCCCCATTTTGGAGGGCTTCACTTATGCGTGTCTTTAATGAAACTCCACTGTCTTAAATACACTCGAAATTAAAAAAAAAACACTAACGTTCAAGTACTATAGTCTACAAATCATTTGTAATGATGGTGTCCCATGATCAATATAATTTTCGATGCTACATTATAAGAGAAATATTACGTCACATTTTTCACATTTTATACGACAGTCATCATATCTAATACACTGACATTCAGTTGTAGTAGGAAACTATATTATATAACATTTTTTACATTTAGTATGACGTTCATAGTTATCTTATACACGATGATTCAGTTGCAGCAGAAGACGATAGTGTTTGCTTGTGACAATATTGTTACAGTTTTCAACATTTGAACTATTAGAACGATGAGTTAGCGAAGAGTTTAGCTTCAGTAGGATTAGTAATGTTCTCAATCACTAAATAAGAATATTCAAAGCTGATAAGTTCATTCGTCATAATCATAATGTATCAAGAATTGGCGATAATTTACGGTATAATATATACTGTGCTTAATCGTAGTACGGATAAATATTTTGGCTTATCTCTCTTACTGATAACTATAATATTATATGAACAATAAGTTAAGCGTTAACTGTTATTACTTATGCGTTACTTATGCGTCAAGATTACAATAGTTTGTTTTAATTATGCGTTATGAATATAGTTATATGTTTGAAATGGAAAGCTGACCCGTATTTTCCGAAGAGTCACCTTAGTAAGTTCTCATGATAATTGCACGATTAAAAATGCATGTTAAATACCTATTTGGAAATGACTATGAATATTGCCCAAAACTCAATGTCTGCTATTTCACTTCCGGTTGTTTCTGGATGGTTAGAAAAATATCGCAAAAAGCTCAACATGGTTCAAAATCTGTTGAAAAATGTGAATGGTCAGTGTTTGAAGGAATTGACTTTCAATTGTTCCCAACTTTACAATGGGCCCTATGTTCAGTCCTAAAAGATTCAATGAATTAACTGATTGTTGAGGAGAGATAACTGTAAAAATGATTTCACTTAATTACGATGAAGGAAATTAAGAACTCAAGAGTTTTTCGAAGCTTTAGTAAGTAAGATGATGTTGGAAGATGAGACCCTCCAGGTTATGGTTGAGGATTGTTGTGGCGTTTTGAAGTGTCAAATGGACGAACTTAGTAGATGTTTTATAGGAGCTTTGAAGACATGATGGTTGGCTCCATATTTATCTGAAAAAGAAACAAATGAATTATTAGAATCAACCAAAAAGCTAATGATTAGTTTGGGGGAAAAGATACATCTCCGTTTGTCAAGGGAATGACAAGCTAATCAAGACGGATTATGAAGTTTTTTGACGATTTACAAGGCTTTTGACAGCCAAGATTAAAACAGTAGTTACTAGTCAACTAGTTCATTTGGTTATATTATTATTGAATAATATTCATGCCCGGTTTTTCAGTCGTTCGATAAACTTATTGAATCAATAACTTTTTTTGCATTTGAAAACACATGGTTATTGATTCAATAGTGCTATTGGATCCATAAACTGTCTGTTGAGCGACTAAAAAACCGGGCATCAATGTTATATAATTTTCATTAGTTTCAAACTCCTCAAAAGTCAAATTTTAATCAAGTTTGGCAATGAGTTATCGATAATTGTTAAATCTTGTTGAAATTGTCAAATTCCACTTCAATGAACACTTTTGACATTTTCAACAACATTTATAAATTATGGTACACAACATCAACATTAAATTTGTTCTACAAATTTATTAATGAGTTATCGTTTTTTTCATGAAACGACACATTTTATGAGTCATTTCCCTACAACTCAGAAACAGGGTTAAAGAAAAGATTGCAATAAAAGAAGGAGGAGTAAAGAAAGTAGCTGGTTTTTATCTGTGTGTCCACGATCAAATTTCCAATTCCATTCAATAGAATGACATTGAAACAACAGCTGATTAGGTAACATACCCCTTCATTAAACATGGACTAGGCTGTTATTATAAATATTGCGGCTAAATTTCTTATGAATGTCCAGTTTAGGGGTAGGGGTACGTTAACTAATCAGCTTTTAGTTAAAGGCCATTTTATTGAATGGAATTAAATAGAATATTTGATCGGACACGATAATTCGATGGTAGTTGGACCAAATGGAGCTTGAGGTAGGCACTACTCACACTTGTATACCGAAATCGTACAATCAGAGTAGCGGCAACTCGGATACACCGCTCCGGGAAACTTCAGTCGCTTGTCATGCTCACATTTCCAATACTCTAGTTGCCAGTAGCCACTCGACTACTATCACATTATTCTCAATAAGTAAATATTTTAAGAGCTTTATAACTTATCTTAGATATTTTATGAGTTGAAGTAACCAAAATATCGAAAAATAATACTATTTAAAAATTAATAATACTACTTTCCCAGTTTGTTATGGTTAGAGTATCACCTAACCTCACTTTTCTGTACGGAGATCTCTCAACTTCACCTAAAAACACAAGCATATTGAAAGCATGGCGATCACGCTACTCTGCCACTCGGCGACCAGCATTTCAAGTTGCCAGTCGTCAGAGTTACGTAGTTGCGCAGTCGTCGAATATCCGATACTGGAGTCGCCTAGTCTGAGCGTCAACATTTGAAAACACATGCTGCGTCGCCGAGTATAGAGTCGCTTCGCGATTTGAGTATTACAAGTGTGAGTAGTGCCTTAGTCGTTCGTTTATCAACGTCTCTTTGTTTATATCTTGTAGTTCAAAGTAGCCTCGCCACTATTAACGATATCAGCAGCTTTCGAAACACAAACTTTCAAACGAATGACTTGATGATTTTATAACTTGGACCTTTGAAGAGGATTTATCTTGAAATAAGTAGCCTGAAAGCCCTCATCATGAATATTAATGGCTGTCGATAAACGAGAGAATATTAATTTTCTGATATCAGTTGGGGAAAATCTCCTTCTCAGAAGAGAGAGGTTGACATTTACTGATAAATATAGACACTAGGCTTTCCTGGAGCAGGGTAGCAAGCAAATCATGCTTTCCTGGAGTAACATAACAAGCCTCGTGCACAAAGCAATTATTTCCAATAGTACAATTATCTAAATCCAAGCAAATCCCTTTTATGTTGTTCTTCTTTTTCCTAATTTCCGATGTCAACGTCTGTCATAGACAATCAACGGAGTATGGGACTACCTCAACCCTACCTGCTTTTTGGAACATTGGAAATACTGGCTGAATGGCTTTCCGCCATGATCTGAGGAATAATAGACAGGGTCTGTCTTTCCTTATTGACGTAATTCGTGTTTGCAATAATTCAGACAACATATACACCAATAACAAATGCACTGGATTGTTGCGTTTGATCGAGACATATCAAGGATTGATTTCCTGATTGGGAGTCTAATTAATAGTGATCGGATGAGGAAAGTAACACACAATTGTGCGAGCCGATTGATATCAATGTCAATTCTAGACTGAACTGACACACAATGCTGGAAGCAAGCTTGTGGATTTGTTTTCTCAGAATCACTGAATACTCAACTAATATGATCCCTATTGTAAACTAAACCGAGACACAAATTTAATGTTATTCGTGGATGTATGTTTTCCCGAACAGAACAGACAATATTACTGTTAATCGGATGGATTGATTATTATTAGTACGATCTGAATTATCGCTGTCAATACTCATATGTTTCATCACTCATCTCTCATTATCATCCTTCCCATTACCCACACGCACAAGCTAAGAGCTCATGTGGACATCAACACGGCAAATTCAATGTAATTGAACTATATTGAATTTGAATTATTGACCGAAGCGAAGCTGAGGTCTATGTTTCGACTCGATCGGCTTTTGTCTGTTTGTTTGTACAGTCGCAGTTATTGTCCGATTTAGATAAAATTTGGTATACAAGACTTTCAAACAAGGCGCAGGAACGAGTGTGTAACGATTTTTGATACGACCTCCGGTTTTTTTAAACATCGAAAACTCCCCTTATTTTTTTTTAAATTTTGAATTTTTCTTGATTCAAATCGAAGAGGAAGTGATTCTCTACAGGTTTGCATGGTTGTTCTTCATTTTTGGGGGTGCAGGGTGAGGGTGGAAAAAATGAGCTTTTTATTATTTGAGATAAAGTCAAAATTACTTATGCCATTTTATAGCGTTCTTTGAGCTGATTTTATGTTTTTCAAGTTTATTAATTACTAGCTGTCCCGGCGAACTTCGTATCACCCTCTTCCCCCCCCCAAATGTCCCCCCTCTTCTCCCCACAAATGATCCCCTTTCATGCCACACCCCAAAAAATGTCATCCCCCAAATGTCCACCCTTCTTTCCCCCCCAAATGTCATCCCCACAAATCCCCCTTCATGTCAGACCCACTTTCCCACCAAATGTCACCCCCCTCTTCCACCATTGGCCATCCCTTCACGTAACCCCACCAAAAATGTCACCCCCCTCTTTCCCCCAAATATTCCCCCTTCATGTCCCCTCCCCAAAAATGTCACGAAGTAAAAATATATTTAATATAATATAATATATTTGTTTTTTCCCCTTCTTAGAAACAATAAAACATAATATGATACGACCGATGACTCGTTCTTAATTGATGATTCTTGCGTAAAAAATAATTTGAGTAGAAAACCTAGTACAAAAAAATTTGTCCGGAGTGGGATTTGAACCCGCAATCTTCAGGTTGACACGCAGATGCTCTAACCACTGAGCTACTGAAGCTTGAGATCATACTGCTCATTTTCCTGATCTTAAATCATGATCATCTTCCTGTTATTCGGTATGCCGCTTGGCCGGCAAGTTCAAAACATACGTCTGTAAAATGTTTGATAGGTTAGGTCATTAATGTACTAATTATTCATCAATTATAAAGGGATTTTCTTATATTTTAATACATATTATGTTAACCAGTGCTGTAACAATCCAAACTAATCCAAAATCATCTAAATCGGTTCAGCCGTTCTCGAGTTATAAGCGAGCGTACAGACATCAACTCTCTTTTATTAATATAGATTACGTGAAAGTAGACTAAATTCTGATCATAATCCATTGTTAAACGTTTTCATGGGGTCATAATTGTGGTTGGTTTCAAAGCAATGGAAAATCGAGAAAATCTAAATATTGAGGAACGATAAGAAGGAGAAGAGAAATGAGTGTGAATAGTATAATAATAGTGTTCACAGTACTGCATCACTATCAAAATAATAGTTTACTTCACAGTTTTGCATTACTATCAAAATAGTAGTTCATTCAACACATTAATGCTTTATTATCAAAATAATACTTCACTTAACACAGTACGGCATTACTATCAAAATAATAGTTTATTTAACACAGTACTGCATTACTATCAAAATAATAGTTTAGTGATTACAGTGAAGGTTGTGATTTGCTTAGTGTCCAGCCAACCAGAATTGAGATAAAATAAGTTCCAACTCTCTAAATAATGAGCCGAACACAAGGTTGAGGAGAATTGTTCAAGATATACCCACTTGATACAATCAAACGAGAACATCCCCAAGATTATGAAATTGCCCCTTGAATGAAATGAAACGGAGAACAGGCGAAGCTATTGGAAGTTATTGGATAGGCCTACGAGTAAATGTGAGAGAGTGGGTAGGGGTAAGAAATTGTTAATATGTTCTCTGTAGCCAACTGTATACAATGCAAAACGTTTTAGGCCTACATTGAATTGAAAACTCAGGAAATTATTATTGAATGTAAATGGAAGAAAACCTGTGCTGAAACATGCATGTAGCAGACAGGGAGAGCTTGCAGTCATGACAACTGAGAAATGTTCAGTCAAATCAAGTGATGCATTATTATTGGTCTAGGGTAGGGAATGATAACAGGGCGAATATACTTGTATCAATTCATTGAAATCCATATTTTTTCAGGTACCCACCGACCCTTTACGAAGGATATATTCTGTAGATATCTAGATATAGATAGGTAGATAGAAACTTTATTTGAAATAAAAAACAAATATACAATTTGCAATAAAATTGAATTATAAATAATGTTAGGCACTAGTGTTAGGCAATAATGTTGAAGGCACTATAAAATATACAAGAGACACAAATTTACTGGGCGGAAAGAAAATAATTTATGTCCACAAACAGAACGTAATTACATCGTCAAGTGGATATTTTGCTGGCACCCTTCATTGAAAATGTGATGATATTCCAAGGTATCGCCTAATACATGTTTTTACCAATATTGGTTTATTTACACCGACTATTCGTTTTCTTAACCTTGTACTTAGCAATCAAGTTAACCCTCTTCAAACTTGAAACCTTTGGTTTTTCAGAAAACTTTGCCAAATATATAAACAGCTAATGTAATTACAGAATTCTTACTAGTTTCATATGATTTCTCAAGTGATTTCACATGGTAAATGAACATCGTCACATCCTTATCAAATCACTGAAAAATTATAAAGTTGTAAATTAAAAGAGAAAGTTCTACCTTCCACCATTTGTATCTCTGTGAAAGAGCGTTTTTGGACTTGCGCTAATACATCTTATTTCATTTATTCACACACAATTTCCAAAACAATACACACCAACAACAATATACAACATATAAGTACAATACAAAATTGGACAATATACAACATATAAATAAAATACACTACAAAATTGGAAAAACAGGTTAGGTGACAATCATTGGTAATCGTTTTGAGGCACCATAATTATTGGAAACTATCTTTCATTTTTTTTTTGATAAGTGATCATTTTTTGAGGATCTAAAATCTACAAGTATTGGTATCTGTGAGCAAAACAATCCGTGTTGGATAGTAATTGATTCAATCATTGAATCATTGGGCCTTCTCGCAAAATAAATGTTCAACTTTTGAGGTAGAACTGTTAGCAGATTACCTTGCTTTTAAAAAAGTCCTCTCTTTGGTTACGAAATCCAATACAGATTTCTAATTACTTCAATTAACTGCAGGAATATTGTCTTTAAGATCATTGTCTATAAGAATACTCACAGAGAAAGCTAAAAGAAAATTTCGGAGAAAGCTGAAACTCACGTGAAGCACTGAGCAAATGAGAGATTACATAGAACGCCCACAAAAATTCTAAGAGCCGCCTGATTGGCTAATAAGCTGAACAGACGCCATTTTACGACTTCGACCAATCAGAAGCTAGCAGCTCGAAAACGTCAGGTGTCATGTGACGTTTCCGTACAACTGGCTCGTGATTGGTTAGAATTGTAAAATGGCGACACAACCCTTAGGCCAATCAGACGGCTCGGTGAATTTGGAGGCGTGACTTATTATAACAAAATCTCCTCTCTCCCCTTCCGGTTAGCATTTCTGAAATTGTTATTTCTTTCATAGTACTCAGTTGAGCATTGATTGAGGATGTATCGAATTAAATCTTGATTCTCATACAAATTTTAAACTTGAAAATTTTTGTGAGAGAATATATCATTTTTAATAATTATACAATTGAGCACATCAAAAATGTATTTAATTTAATGTGTATATTTGAATTTCCTCCAAGTAATAAATAAGGAGAAAATGTCAGTCCAATAAAAATAGAGACAGAATAAATAGAGGCACAGCCAAAACCGAACTTCGCTTTGGCTCGGTGCGCCGTAGGCACAGGCAAACCAAAAGTTCAAAATTTTGACTTTCTGTCAAAAAAAACTGAATGCTCACTGAGAATGAGGAGCCATAGCGAATGTTCAGAACAGTGAAGTACCCGTTCCCGCTTGGAATTCTTCTAGATATAGAAGTACAATAATAGAGAAATTATATGCATCGAAATGTGAAAATTGAACGGAAAATTTGCTTCATTATTTTCCGCAATGAGCTTTTTTTCACTCAATGACTGGACTAAACTTTGAAATGCTTTGAAATACTCCATAAATGTTCTCATAATAAGAATGCAGCTTTTGAAGATCATCCAAGATGATTCCATCTTCGAACGTTTACATTAAATTTATCACTCTTCTTCTTCTTCCTATTTAATTACTTGTATAGAACTATCCAATGCAGCATTTCGCTTCTAGAATAGAATCATTTTAGTTTTAGAATCTTCTACAATAAAATCATCATAAATGAGGAACCTATTGGAGTAGAATCATCCAGCTTCTAAAACGAAATCCCTCAAGATGATATAATTCTAGAATGGAATCGTCCATGATAGTCTACCCCTTCTAGAATGGAGTCGTAAAACATAGTTTCCCCTTTCTAGAATGGAGTCAGAGAGATAGGAATAATCCAAGATGGTGTACCCTGTCTAGAATGGAATCATCCAAGATGGCGGACTAATAAGGGGAAGGATATATCCAACATCAACATTGTGTAACTAAAGTAACTATTGCAAGACTAAGGCTAGGCGTACACCGGTTAGTCAAGACAAGACAAGACGAGATTAGTCACGTTTAGTCACAATAATTCACATAGTTGCTTATTAGTCATTGCATCAGTGTGTGCTGCTTCATAAGCAACTATGTGAATTACTGTGACTAAACGTGACTAATCTCGTCTTGCCCTGTCTTGACTAACTGGTGTACGCCTAGCCTAACATGTATTGATTGATGTGGATTGAGGAATATTTTGGAGAAATTAAGGAATTACCAATTACTTAATTTCAAACGATATCAGGCTTGAAACTTAATAGAAATTATTACTCCCTTTATTTCCACTTCCATTCGCATCTTCTCTAATCTACCATGGCGACCGTTCATGGTAAAACCTTTTCTGATATTTTTATATGTAATCAATTCACTAAACAGTATAAGTAAATCAATGATTATCTTACAGTCTGATGAAAGTGAATTCTGAAGGTAAGCCGATGTGTATTCGGATAAAATAATAAATTGTAGCAAATAAATTCAAGTTGCAATTCTAATGAAATTGTTTCGATTTCGAAATGCTAGAATTACCATGATCAAATCTTGAATCATAATGGTATAATTTAATCGAAATTTTCAATTTTTTTACTGTGGAATCAATATGGAAAGCACATTTAGAAAATTCGGAGACATTGTAGTTTCGAGGTATGAACTCCTTTAGAGTTCATGTCCCAATGTTAAGTTTAATCTCAAATCAGCAATGATAATTATTATGAGTAGTTCAAGATTAAGATTAACTTCAACCCACTTTTGCGCAAGCGGCTCTAAGTAAACAAGAGGAAAGCTCTATTAACAACATTTGTTATCAATACCATTTAATATTACCATTACTTATTCATTTCAAACATAATATTGAATAATATAAGTATAATAGGCCTATAGTATATAAGAATTTTGAAGCTGGACATACCCTGGCATCCCTGTCGAAGAGTCTCCTGGAACCTATCTGCACCGCTGCCCATAAACGAATGATGCGCATTCCATGAAACGGCCCATTAAGTAGGCCCACCCCACGCATACAAGAAACCGGTGGGCGGCTTTGTATGGCGCATGCTCAAAGCACAATTATTGTTCTCTACAGCGCATGCGCAGAATCTATTCCACGAAGTTGGGGTGGTAAAAGGGTTGAGGAAAGCCTAAACTCTAAGCTCTATAATTGGGAAAGCCTAAACAAACATGTTATGAAGTTCAAAAAAAATTGAATAACAATTATGGAAAACAATAAAATTCTAATTGATAAGACAATCGTGATCTTCAATTTGTTCCCATGAATCAAGGTAGCTCCCCGCTGCTGAAATGGTGTAATCCAAGATGGCGAACCTCGCCCGGGATCCGGGATGGAATAATCCAATATGGCTGACTTTGCCTGGGATAAATCCAAGAATCAAAGCTCATTCATTTCGAAGTAATTTTTACTTTTTTAATTTTTTTATTGGAACGATGGGAGTTAAGAAGGAGTGTTAAGAAGGAGTTTAGTGAAGGAGTATGGAGAGAAGAAGGAGTGTTAGCAGTTGGTGGAGGAAAACATGAAAGAGGAGGCGGAGGAGAAGGAGAAGTAGGAGGAGGTGGAAGAGATAAAGGAGGATAAGGACGAGTGTCAGAGAAGTAAGGTATTAAAGGTGAGAGAATATGATGAAAAATGCGAAGAAAAGGAAAGAAGAGTGAAGAATATTAGGGGAAAAGGAAAGAAGAGTGAAGAATATGATGCAAAATGATAAGAAAAAGAAAGAAGAGTGAAAAATATTAGTGAAAGTGGGAAGAAAAGGATAGAAAAGTGAGAGAATATGATGGAAAATGCGAAGAAAAGGAAAGAAGAGTGAAGAATATGAGGAGAAAAGGAAAGAAGAGTGAAGAATATGATGCAAAATGGTAAGAAAAAGAAAGAAGAGTGAAAAATATTAGTGAAAGTGGGAAGAAAAGGATAGAAAAGTGAAGAATATGAGGGAAAATGGGAAGAGAAGGAAAAAAGATTGAAGAATATGAGGGGAAATGGGAAGAAAGGAAAGAAGAGTGAAGAATATGAGGGGAAAAGGAAAGAAGAGTGGAGAATATGATGGAAAATGAGAACAAAAGGATAGAAAAGGAAAGAAGAGTGAAGAATATAAGGGGAAAAGGAAAGAAGAGTGTAGAATATGATGGAAAATTGGAACAAAAGGAAAGAAGAATGAAGAATGTGAGGGGAAAAGGAAAGAAGAGTGAAGAATATGAGGGGAAAAGGAAAGAGGAGTGAAGAATATGAGGAAAAGGGAAGAAAAGTGAAGAATATGAGGGGAAAAAGAAAGAAAAGTGGAGAATATGAGGAAAAATGGGAAGAAAAAGAAAGAAGAATGAAAAATATTAGTGAAAGTGGGAAGAAAAGGAAAGGAAAGTGAAGAATATGAGGGAAAATGGAAAGAAAAGGAAAGAAGAGTGAAGAATATGATGGGAAATGGGAAGAAAAGGAAAGACGAGTGAAGAATGTGAGGGCAAAGGGAGATTGAGTTGGATGGACTTGGAATTTAAGTGTAGAAGAGAAAAAGAAAATTTTATCAAAGACTGTGTCTTTTTTAAAACTTCTTAACTGTTCACTTTAAATATTGAGAACACTCACACTGGAATCAAAATTCATGTGGAGTATGATTCATTGCAACTACAGAATGTTCAAGTATGATTCATATAAAAAACAGGTAGCCTATCTGTTGAGTAACCAAATGAAAAATACATAATATATTCGCCTGAATCAAATCTCCAAGTTCAGGTTAGTCATAATTTATTCAAGTGGAAGATTGAAACTCAGTCATTTTGAGAAATTCTTAGAAATTCAGGTGAGCAACATCACTCGATGAATAAATTATTTATTTGATTTCTAGAAAAAACATTACATCTCAAAACGTTTCTGGGAATCCTGTTCGTACCCTGTTATTTATGAAATATTTGAAGTGAGCACTCTTAATGAGAGTGAATTCTGTGCTTGGATTCATCCGAATTCGTTTGAAATTGAAATGGAAATTCAAAATTAGAACTGTTGAAGTGATTTCTCAGAGCAAGATCAATCCTAGTTGAAATAAAAATGAAAATATTTTATTTATTCTCTCATTTATTGAAAATTACTTTTAAATGTGGGAAGAAAACATACATTTGTCCAAAACTGCTTCCATCACAAATGTACCATACATAGAGAATGACCATTATTAATATATTTATTTTAATCATTGTAAAGATGTACGAACTATTGATGACAACTCCCATATAGATTTTTCTCGGGATTGTCTAATTTCACCGTAATCATGACAATGAATTTTGTACTTTGAATATTGTCTAGTATCGTATTTACTGAGTAAAAACTTTTAACTGAAATTAATTAAATAAACAAACATTAATAGTCGAAAGGTTAAGTTGATGATCCATCTTACAAAACGTTTTCCGGGAATGTAACCAATTAACGCAATAGTTCTCCGAAACTTGGGAGATGAAGCTCCCAAAATAAGTACGGAGAACATCACCAATCTCAATTCTAGGAAAAGGGTCTTAGTTTCCCGTAGAATATAATAATGATCCGCACTGCAGGTGAGAGAAATACAACATTCAAAAGTTGATCTGCTATAAATAGCTTCCAATTGATGATCAATCTCATTTCAGACAGGTAAGATAAATTTTCCCTGAACTTTAATCGCAGTTGAATATTATATCAAATACAGACTCCTAATTCTTTAAAAAGGACATCCTTACTTGTGTCTCCAATTAAATTTCAATGTAAAACAGGCTTTGCAATTCACACTTCGAATTATCTACCGTAAATCCCAATTTTTGGAAAAATTTTCCCAATTTTTGGATAAAATGTCATGATTAACCACCTTCCTAAAATGTAAGCAGTTTTGCAAAACAGTTCAAGATAACCTGGAAACAATGTTGTTTTGAACTACAGTATAAACTTCTTAAAACTTCAAATGAGTATCAACTGTAATAATCTAAAAGACTAGTCAAGTTACTAATAACTTATTTCATAAAAGAATGCATCATCTGCATTATATTCAAGTGAATAACCATAATATCCTGAATATTAATCATCCAAAGTCCCAGACAGTAATTTCCTACTGAAAGTGATTAGATAACAAAAAGTATTAGTCTAAAAGTCTAAATTCATCAATGATATTTCATAAAAGAATGCATTATCTGCAGAATATTGAAGTATTTGAGCATAATACTGAAGAGTTAACTTCACTTTCAAAGAGTAAACTTCAGAGTTCTAAAGAGTGAGTTAACGCAGCAAGAAAATAAGTTATGATATAAAAGTGTAATTCTATCACTATATATTTTATAAAAGTCTGTACTGTAATATTGGAGAATATAAGTATGAGATATAGGGATGAGTGATAGCCACAATATAGTTAAAAGGGGCTGCAGTCAAACATACCCAGGTTTCCCAGTTCAAGAGTCCTGAGGCTCCCTTGGAGAGAATGAGTCCCAGAGTCCTAGAATACCAAGAGTCAGCTAGAACCTCTCCATGTGGCTGCTTCCCGTGGAATGAAGCGCAGCTCATGGGACAGTACTTTATATGCGCATCAGAGAGGTGGCTAGAGCGCAGGGAAAAATCGTGGGCGTCCAGTTATTGTGCGCATATGCGCATGCTCAATTCAGTTCCACGAAGTTTCTAAAATTCCCCCGTACTGTTCAGATCTAGTTTCCAAATCACCTGATCTTTTATAAAAACTATTTTTTTTAAAATAATTAGACAATTATAATATTCTCATGGATTGAATTCAATTAATCAATAAGGAAAACCCCTCCTAAATGGTGAAATCTAGGGTGCCCAGCTGCACACTGAATGGAATAATCCAAGATGGCGAACTTTACTCGGGACAAATCCCGGGAACAATCCAGGACTTGTCGGTTTTGGAATTGATTTTGGAGATTAAAAAGGAAAATCTTGATTAAAGGAAGAAATTTGAATAAAATGAGAAAATGAGCTAGTTATAACGGAGTTTAAACCTAATAACAATATTATAAGTAGATTTTCATTTGTTATCCCCTCCTGCAATCCAAGATGGCGGCTAGCAATGCCCGATAATCAGTAACCCGTTTGTGAGCCCGCCATTTTTGATATTCTTTCACTGATTACAATAATATTATTATTTCAAACAAGAAAATAAAACATAAAATGTAATCAAGGTGATTAAGATAAGACACAAACATCAATTTCATGCAGACTTTGGAGGATATTAATTGGACGTAAGAGATTTATTTATTTATTTATTCACACACATACAAAAGCTCACAGACACAAATTCCATTACAAGCCTTATTGATATTGTTATTAACATTTTCGGTAAAGACGAAAGAAAAAATAAATCTTCTACAAAAGAAGATGGAAAGGAAATTGAGAAGAAGGAAAAAGGGGATAGTGGAGAAAGATAACAAGGAGGAAAGAAGACGAGAACGAGGAGGTAATAATGTAAAAAGAGGAAACAGAGAAGAAAACCAAACGTGAAATATTGAAAGTCAAAGGATGTCTTTCCTCAGACTTACTGACTGTGATATGACTTCCCACAGATGCGGGAAGAAAAAGTTGTGGGAAATCTAAGAACCGTGTACATGAAAGACGATTAATGGCAAGATAACAGGAAGGATGGTGAAAGTAAGGAGACAAACTTGACAGTCCAAAAAGAGGCAAAGAGAAAGGTAAGGTAAGGGGACGAGAAGAACTTCAACGATGATCTCACTTGCTAGTGTTTAGCGATAGGTGGAAACTTTGAGTTGTGAATTAAGAAGACTGGAGAAAACCTTTATGGAAGACTGGATGATGGCTTGAGCGAATAGAAAAATGGGGTCTAGGACAACTCGCCGCGGCCAACTCGCCGCCGCCAACTCGCCGCGGCCAACTCGCCGCCGACCCAACTCGCCGCGACCAGCTCTTATAAAGACTGATTCTCCCGGCATTTGTCACCACTTTTCAGGGATATTTAGATGCAGCTAACGATTCGACATGATATATAAATTAATTTTTAATTCACTTATCAAACTAATGTATTGAAAAACACAACTAAAACATGTTAAAAGGTACAAAAACTAAATTCATTGATGATATTTGTATTGAACCTTTAGCTTCTCTGTAAAATGCCTAATTTAACAGTAATTTCAGATTTCAGGAATTCACTATTTTAACAAAGTTAACAAAGTTAATTCCATTTATCACAGAGAATGTTCATTCTACACAAAAGTCTTATGAAAGAATAAAATTTAGCTATTATCAATTATAATTTATTATTATATATATTGTAATTGTAATTAAAATTATAATTTATATATCATCTCGAATCGTTAGCTGCATCTGAATATCCCTGAAAAGTGGTAATAAATTAAATGCCAAGGGAATCAGTCCTTGTGTGGAGCTGGTCGCGGCGAGTTGGGTCGGCGGCGAGTTTGCCTGGCGGCGAGTTGGCCGCGGCGAGTTGGCGGCGGCGAGATGGCCGCGGCGAGTTGGCCGCGGCGAGTTGTCCCATTCCGAGAAAAATGGATGTGAGACTTCATCAGAGATCAAGTAGTATTGGTGATGTTACACCAGGAAGTTGGCTGGATACAAACAAGCTGTAATGATGGTAACATTCATACTTACCACACATCAATTTCTTATAAGTAATAGAATAAGTAATGAAGCATCTTCACCACAGCGAGATCATTACAGCGAGAGCTAGAGCGTAACTTAATGCATAAATCAACTAACAGTTTACATGGATCTTTCAAAGAGGATTCTAGATAACTCTCTATAAAGTTGCAACGTCAATCTCGCAAGTCATACAGCTATACTCTGCTGATTAACTAACTAACAGTATACATGGTTCTTTCAAAGAGGATTCTAGATAATTCTCTAGAGTTCTTACGTCTGATTAAAACTGCTAGCAGTTTAAATCAAAGTATAGAAACGTTGAAATCGGCTCCGAACTGTCAATTCGTGCAATAAGTCTAGTTTTTCCTCTTAGAAAAGATCCATCAAAACATTAGAATCAAACCAAATGTGGGAGAGAAAATAATGTTTTTCATGTAATCACGATGAGCAAGATCAAAAGGCTGGTGATCTTCTGGTGGAGCATCTTCTGAGTGTCTCCAATCTCTAGACTAGTCTCAAGTAAGTGTCGCTCCACCACTTGTTAGAGTAGCAAAACTATTACCTAGTATTACCAATTTGGAGAGTTACCAAACACTATTGAGAGAGTTTCAAAACTCTTCAAGATTGTCCTAGATGACGAAAATCATCCATAATTGATCGGATCCATAGGCGTTGCGCCAGGGGGCACAAAGGGGTACGTACCCCCCAACATCTTTTAGAAAAAATTGAGAATCTGAAGTATTGCTCTGTTCATGACTAAAGGGATTATATTTGAAGTCTCAAAGGGTCCGACTTAATTGGTTATCTGTTTTTCCTCGTAGATTTTTCCAAACATCTATTTATTTTTATAGAAAATACACATACGATTTTCCTAGGGGGTATTGCATCAATTTATCCATTTATTCTATGAACCGCTAAGACATCGTTAACGTTTTATCGGTACGTGTTAACGCGCGTTTTATACATCGCTCTATGCGCGTCAACGAATATACCTTGTAGTCGAAATCTGAGAATTATATTGTGTTATTACACATAGAATAGAGTAAAACGTTTTAAAACGTGTTTTGTCAATGAAGCTCTTTAAGGTAGGTCGTCAAACAATGCAATCTTAGTAATTCATTAAGCTCAGTGATAATCATCAATCTAACTTTAATTAAAATCTTTCGGCTGGTTGGTTTTGCTCAATATAAATGATGAAACCAATTTACAATAACAATTAAGTATAATAATCATGTTTCAAGTTAGAATATATGCTAGATGTATAGAATGTATAAGACGGTTCACGATGTCTCTTTGGAGGACACCTTAAGTTAGCGAGTGATTTCGCAAATATCGTTTGTGTATAACATCATGTAAAGGTCCTACATTGATTTCGAAGGGGACCCAGAAGTCTCAGATACTTAAGAGCCCTATTTCGACCTGTTTGAAAACCCTCAGAGCCCCCTCCAGCCTTGGGGGGGGGGGCAACTCCCCTGCATCGGGCGTTACCGCCGCTACTCCTCTATCTCCTTTTGAAGAACAATTAACTTGTGATCAACTTGAACCAGATCAATGGCTAACCAGAGAAGGTAACATGGAAAATAATCCAAAACTGATCGGCTATTCCATCAAATATCAATCAAGAAGTACAAGCATTTCCGTTATTTTATCATGAAAGGAATCAAACAAGGCTGAACAAAATACGATGAAAACCTGTTTAATTTCTTCTAAATCCAAGGTTGAGATAAAATATATAAATGAAATAAAATTACAAGCTTACAAGCTTTATTAGTAAACTAGCGCTAATTTTACGGGTAGAACGCAATGCGGTTCAAAAGAATGTCGCAATTCCAATGTACAATGAAAATATTACTGAAATTGGACATTCGTAACTAATATTATCTTATTCTAGTGAAGAGAGTCTCGCATATCCTAGCTTACGTTTGATGTAACCTCTACAACGCTTCTAGTACAGGGAAGTATGACTATCTCTGAATCTAGAACAATTAGGCTACATTCTACAGGTAAATAAGTTGGTAAAAAATGTTATTTCCAACTCTCAATAGTAGTTATAGTTAAAATAGAATCATTCAAAGCGTTCCTCGCTTATATTCACGAGAAATAACCTCAAAGAGCGCAAACGTTCCAGAATTGAACTATCAACACAATCCTAAAAAACGAAATCACTTTCAACAGCAGTATTAATCAAAATTGAGCTTCACTTTTATTTGTATTAGTTATGATAGGCTAATAAAACTAATATAATGAGAGAAGTGTTTGGTAACGTAGAACCTATGTGATAAGAAGACATACAATCAATTGTGGAGGAGCATGGATGAGAATAATAAATAAAACAACAACTAGATACTCTTGATTCAATTTTATTCAATTTATAAAAAATTTAATATTGAACTATTTATTGGCAGTGTTCAAGTGAATTATTTCAATTGATAAGTGAATTATGACTTAAAGTGTTATCGTAAGGTGATGTATTGATAATAGAAGTTTGTCACAAGTTTTCTAAGTGGAAATTAATGAAGAATTTGTGTTAAGGTTCGAGAAATGGTTGAGGTTATTTTTCAGTTATGTTTGTGTGGATGTGTATTAATTTCCTACCTCTCTATCCAGTATGATGTTAGATGGGGCCCATGCCCAGAGGGCAGGATCGAGTGAGACCCCCAGAGCACCCTGGGAGGGGGATCCGCCTGCAAGGTGGTGAAGTCTAGAAAAATGTGGCCAATCCTCTCTGATGCTCAGTTCAAGCAGATCCTGGCGATCCTGACGGTCTCACAGCGGCGACTGACAGTGTTCTGGGTACGCTTGATAATGTCACTATGAACTCTGTGAGAAGTGGGGGATGCAGGGCTGCCAACATAGCCGTAAAGCACACTATCCCGCACCGTGAACTTCGGATTAAGCGTTCTGCGCACAACTTTGAGCCTGCGCTTCAAGGGATGAACTAATCAAAATCTCGCCCCATTTCACCGCTCTCAATCAAACTAACTGCAATTTTTTCTACCTCTTTAAATTCAATACACAACTTCTCACTATAATTCGATTATATTTATTATGTTATTATGATTATGTTTATTATTGTTATTGATGTTTGTTTCGGGTCTATATCTCATGTGTATAGTGTATTTTCCAAAAAAATGAACTTTATTCTCTGTCTGATTACATGTAAATTGAACATTATTATTTTACATAATATCTTTTTGTATATTGTATATTGTATAAATATCTAAATATTCTTAAACTCAACTCTATTTGTATGTTTAACATGAACAAATAAATTTATTTATTTATTTAATTCGATTGATTCGTTGATAAAAATAAAGTATCATCAAAGTACCTTAATTTGCAAATTTTTGTTTTTCTCTTATGCAGTGAATAGGGTTTTGGGTCTGGTGACGGGGGTGGGAGGGGTGTTTGAGTTTCAAAAATGAAAATTTAAACCCAACATTTTTCGGCTATGGGGTCGTGTTCAACCCCAAACACCTCGTCAGTGCGCCACTGAGTTTGATCCCATATTTGTTGTGAATGAAGTTATATTCTATTCCAAAATGTAAAATTGTTGTGGAAAGATGTAGTGGATTTCCATGCCAACATTAGTCTTACGACTTCCTTAAAAGAAGAGGAAAACCACAAAATATTCAAAATTAAACTTAGAGATTGGCTAGTTACTTGACCATTTTATATGGTAAATGAGTTTTATAACTTGACTGCTTAGTTATCTGTAATATTGAGGTCGGTTAATTTGTCTGATTTGGTTTTAGTCATATGAAAATCAAAAATATGGTGTTATTTTATAGTAATAATAATATTGACATCCTCTGTCTACTTTTGTAGATGTTTGGGATGTAGTGAAAAACTAAACTAAACGATTTGAGCCTGGATAGTAAGGCAGAGGAAAAATGCTAGACGGAATGAAAATCGAAGCCGTGACTGGTGCAGCGATAGCAGACTGAAGATGTTACAAATCAGACCACTACAACAAGGAGGATGTTTCTCCCAACCACCCCAAGTTTGAAACTTCCTTCATTTGTATTTTACAGTGAATGAAACTCCACTTTTCTTTCTCTCGCCTAATAACATTATGGGAGGTTTGCGTGAGCAATGAAAAAAATGATTGTGATGGATGAATGAATTATTTAATTCAATATTTCAGAGGAAAGGGTTGAGAAAAAATGTGTTGACTAACCTCATCAAATAAATTAAATGATAACGACTGTTGAATCTAAGGAGATTTGTAGGGACGGGAACAGATCCTTAATATCCCTAAATATCTTCACAATTTTTGGGTGGGCTCCGAAATCTAATAATTCCGAATATGCCAACATCCCCTGTATGCTCAAGTTGGAATAATATTGAAAAAATGTTTCTAGATTTTCTGAACATTTTAAAAATTTTACTTGCTCATGGAATTTGTTGAAAAGCTTTCGAACTTAAATGGATGTTCAATTAGAATTTTCACTAAATTGCTCATTGATTTATAAAAAAATAGAATCTAATGACTTGAATGAGAGAATCCTCTGTTAATTGGCAATTGATTTGGAAGCACAAAACTGGAATTCGACAGCGGCAACAATCCACGAGGGTTTCGAGCGATCATTACTCTGAGTGGAATCAGCCGGATTTCTCTCTCCAGAGCCTGTTTCATGGAGTTTTAGAGCTCCAGGAAAAGGCAGAAACACAATAGACATCAGTTGAATGGCATGCTATTCAATCAACTTAAAAGTCTTGTTTGTGAAACCTCTTTTTCCTTTTTCCAATGACTTGATAATGACTAAAATTAATGAAGATGGCCCCAGGATCTAATCATCTCAGGAAGTGAGAAACTTCTCTAAAAAACGTCATCTAGAATCTTGAAATCTCACTATTCGAAAGAGCATACGTCATAGAAATATAGACGTCTATAGAACATACGTCATAGAACTATGGACGTAAGTCTATAGAACATACGTCATAGAACTATAGACGTAAGTCTATAGAACATACGTCATAGAAAAATAGACGTAAGTCTATAGAACATACGTCATGGAACTATAGACATAAGTCTATAGAACATCACGGCTCGCTCACGTATCGACTCCAAATTGTCAAATTAGTTTAAAATATCTCAAGAATTTTATGGATATACCGTTACAACAAGTCAAAAACTACGAGTGGTTTTATTCAATATGAATTATTACCACAATATCACCTTCCATTCTACACAAGAAGTTAAAAATATCTTCTTAGGTGGTCGATAGATCCCTTATAAAGTTTAGTCAGAAATTATTTTTGAACTATCTTGAGAAATTTGTGGTTAGGACATTTACGAGTCGTTTTATTCAATATGGATAATTAGCACAATATAAACTTCAAAGAAGTTATCTTTTGAAGGTGAAATATGTCTTTAAAAATATCTCAAGCCATGGCGAAGCGTGGTATACTTATTTGGTTCATCGCCGGGTGTATTTCCTATGGGAAATATAAAAACATCACAATTTCCTATAGTTCCTATAGGAAATATACCCGATGATGAACCAAATAAGTATACCACGCTTCGCCATGGCTTGAGATATTTTTAAAGACATATTTTAATCGCCGGGTATATTTCCTATAGGAAATATACCCGGCGATGAACCAAATAAGTATACCACGCTTCGCCACTAATCTCAAGGAAATATCTCTTTAGGTGGAAGTCGTCAGATCCCTCTTAAATTGTTCCCTCTTGGGGTGCTGTTCAAGAGAGAACAATAATCCTTGCAAACAGATTATGACTTAACTTAGATTGCATTATATTCGATTCATCAATCACAGACGTTAGCTAGCATTCCAGCATATCAAATTCTTTTCTGGTTTCAGTGAAAGGTATTTCGAATTCAGTTCGAATCGAAGCAATTCAATCAATGTCAATGCAAAGCATTCATTAAAATAAACCAACGAGGTCGATTTCTGTTAGCTGTAGCATTTCTGTTCACCAACATGTTACACGGTTTGGATGCCTTTCTAGGAAATAATTCCTTATGCTAAAGTTTGTTACGCTTGGAGAGGTTTAACTGGCATCTAAAATGCTCCAAGCCTCGAAGGTTTCAAAACCAACACCAAACCATTAACAGAGAAGCTATGGTAGGACTCATTCACAAGAAATAACTTCATTTAAGATGAATCCCTGCAGTGCTCAAAGAGTGCTCCCACCTACTCATACTTGAACGCGTTTTTCCTGGTTTAAACAAACATTTTTGTTCACTGAATTTACCTCTACCTAAGTAAGGACTGTTAGTAATGTAGATTACAAATTTAAGTGAAAACTTTGTGAACAAAATAGGTGTTAAAGGATGTTTCACAACGGTATGTTGCTTCATTATACAACAGTGATTATAGCAGGATCCTTTTAACTTGTCAGAAAACATATGCTTTACTCGGCCACCAGTACAATACTTAACCTACAAATGCTGAATCTCGCAGATGATTGAAAAGGTCTTTTAAAAAGTTATTCTTTGAAACGTCTTCTGAAAGGTCTTTTAAAGACTTTAAAGGTCTTTAAGACTTTTAATTATTGTGTCGAAATCACTGTTTAATTATAACCGAAACAGCTGATTTCTGACAAGTTAAAAGGATCCTGCTATACTTATCAATGTTCACTGTAGTTCATTTTATAACAACTGATAACTTTTTTCGCTGTGGTTATGCCTACATAAGCTCCTAGCTTGTGCGTGGGAACTGGAAAGTATGATGAGAGATGAGTGGACCTACAGCTTAAGGTGGGTCCCGAACCACCGGGAAGCGATTTTGATTCTCATAAATGAATGACATTCAGCGGAAAACGGCCTTAACTCTGGAAGTGGTCCTAGCTGCTTGCAGCTGCTTTCGGTGTGCATTGGACTATTTGTTTGTTTAGAGTAGACGATCATATGATCCAACCTGCCTCCAGTAACTGGAACGTCTACTAGAATCATGTAAACCAGCCATAAAGCGTACTGCTTGCTATGCTACATAATGCTAGTACTCCCTTTATCTGCTATATTCGAATGTCCTATCCGAAGAAAATGTTATCAAATCAATACAAGATAACGTTATTTAGTACTGGATAAGTATCCGGAAACAAATGCAGCTGAATCGGATTGTGTATTTATTCCATTGTGCATGAAATATTAAATTTTAAAAGTATTTTCGAACATTTTGTATAAAAATACAGGAATGAATTCGTATAGGCCTACCTTGATTTTGTTTCTATCAATTCTCAGTCCATTCTATTTAACAAAACATAATCATTATTGCAAATGCATATTGAGTAAGATAAACCTACGTATTTCAATTTTATAGTTATAACTGTTTTCTTCAAACTAGAAATAAATTCAATCAATGGATGAGAGACGATTACCGAATTCGATGATCAGAGAAGATCTTCAAGGATTTTACAAAGATGAGAATTCGAGTTTCATTGTTTATTAGTTTCATAATACTATTTTTTGTGCACCCTTGGTGCCTTTGTGTTAATAATGCCCTCACTCACTTCAGTGCCGTAATTAAAATCAAGTGCATAACTTACGCATTGAAGGATGCGTTTCAATTTCGATGATAATAATCGTAGCAGAACAATAAAGAGGTCAACATTGTGTGGGGCGATTTTCGCTTTAATCCGAAACAAGAGCGAATAGAGCATTGATAGCACTCACTAATCCGGCCCAGATGGGAGGCGATTGGCTACACTGTGACTCCACATTCGCTTTTAAGTCACGCCCGATTGGGTCAACGCTTAGATGGATGACCACAGCAGTTCAGGATCACTGCTATCTGATACTGTTCCATTATCACGGTGATTCCGATACCACCTGTAACTCCAATAGGGAAAACTACGGAATTGATAGAAGTTACAACTCCAGCTAAATTTTACATAGCTCTTTTACAAATGACAAATTAGGTAGAAATTTGTAAACTTTTTACAAATTTAGATGGAATAGTTTTATATATTCCTCTCTACCCTCTACTTCTTGCATCCTGACAAAAATTTGGCGATCGCTACAAAATTTCAAAAATAGTTTCTTACAAATCATTTTTACCAAACCTCTTATCAAATTGAAATAATTATAGTAGAATTTGTATAGTCCTCCATCATGGCAAAACTTGGGAAACACCATTACAGAAACTCTGAATTAGTTGTATAAATAATTTATATTAATCAATCTATTGAATAAATTAAATTAATTACAAACCAAAAAGACATTTAAAACTTGAATTTACCGATGTATTGGTCCATTTTTGTCGATTGGTTTCCCAGATGTTTAGATAAATACAAGAAATATTGGTCTTGTCACTTAAATTTTCACCCATGTTTTCAAAAATTAACTACAGTACGTACTATGGTGATTATGGTGAAGTTCATAAATGAACTACTGATAATTTACTAATAGTACTATGATGAAGTTTTCTTTTAGCGGACATACCCACATAAGCTCTACTAGGCCT
Source organism: Laodelphax striatellus (assembly GCA_017141395.1). Taxonomy (NCBI): domain Eukaryota; kingdom Metazoa; phylum Arthropoda; class Insecta; order Hemiptera; family Delphacidae; genus Laodelphax; species Laodelphax striatellus. Next base: position 16,100,791 of record CM029544.1, on the reverse strand, counting down.
GTGCATGGAAAATGAGAAGGGTGATCATGAGAGATGAATTCAACAACAGCTTGTGGGAAGCCGGGATTAACCCTTTTAACGTATACAGGGTGTTTCAGAACTCCCTACCAATACTCTAGGGTATTGTTCCTGGGTAAAAACCATATCTAAATATCATATTCAAATTGTCCGGAAGTGCTTAGTTACTCACAAAGCTGCCATTTTGTTTTTTTTACTTATTATTTTTTTTCTAAATAATGGTTGAACATACGGAATTGAAACTTTGCACAAACATTTATGACAACTAGACAAAGCTACAAAAAAATTATGGGAATTTTTAAAATTCATAAAACAAAATGGCGGCCATTTGAAATTTTGTTTCTCAAATATCTCGTGAACCGTTGATTTTACGAAAAATTTACAAGAATAACTTTTTTTAGGCATTTTAATTGCCAATCGATTGAGACCTTATTTGTTAAGATTGGACGAATATTAACTGAGATATGGCAGCTTTAGTGATTGGTGACCACTGGAGCTTAGTTGTACTTTTTTTTACTGTCATTGAAATTCACACAAATCACCCAAACTTTTTATATCAGCTGTGGTAAAAGTCAAAATACTTTTCCACAAAGTAATCATCTGATTTTATTATTGCATGGAAATGTTATAATTTTATTCATTGTTGTCAGTTCCTCTAAACTTTGAATCCACTTTTATTAGCTGTTCAAGTGTACTGTTTATTTAAAAAGCAAACGTGTTATTAATTATTCAAGAGAATATTTTGTTACTTCGTTATTTGTTTATGTTCGTTTGTTATTTGTTCTTGTTCTTGTTCGTGTTCTTGTTCGTGTTCTTGTTCGTGTTCTTGTTCATGATCTTGTTCGTTTTTTATTTGTTCTTGTTTGGTGAGTTCTCGTTTATTGATAAGATAAAGGTACTTGAAGAAGGCCCAATGGCTGACTACACTAATGAAGAGTACTGCGACATGCATTTTATGTATGGAGCTGCATTGGGAAATTCATCTGAAGCAAGAAGATTGTACGCCGAAAGATTTCCACAAAGACAATTGCCATGCATTAAGACTTTTACTGCAGTCCACAATCGGCTACGGGAAAATGGAACTTTTAAGATCAATAGATCAGACACAGGTAAGGATAAGTCTATTAGATCTGTGGAGTTTGAAGAAAATGCCATCATGAAATTTGAAGAAAATCCCCGAATCAGTACTCGATCGGTCGCTAAAGTATTGAATACGAGCAATGCCACTGTTTGGAGAGTTTTAAATGATGAGAAGCTGCATCCATTTCATTTACAAAAGGTTCACTCACTTGAACCCCGGGATTATCCTCGTCGTGTTGCTTGTTCTCGTTGGTTTCTTCACAAGTTGGCAGACGAACCAGATTTCCTTAAAAAGATTATGTTCACAGATGAAAGTAGCTTCACTAGAGATGGCATATTCAACAGTAGAAATAGTCACGTATGGGCAGAAGAAAATCCTCACGAAATTATTCAGAAACGAAATCAAAATCGGTTTTCAGTTAATGTCTGGGCAGGTATTCTCGGTAACCACGTTATTGGTCCATACATTCTGCCAAACCAACTTAATTCTCCCACTTACTTGGTCCTTCTGAGAGACATTCTTCCGGAATTGATGGAGGACGTTCCGCTACAAGAAAGAATGGGAATGTGGTTCCAACACGACGGCGCTCCTGCTCATTTTGGGAACAGTGTACGGGAGTACTTGGATGTGACATTTGGTGAGTGTTGGATCGGGCGAGGGGGTCCGACACCGTGGCCACCTAGATCTCCGGACTTGACGCCACTGGACTTATACTTTTGGGGGCGTATGAAAGAGCTAGTCTACTACACTCCAGTGGAAAATGAAGTTGAGTTGGTTGGTAGAATCGTGGAGGCTGGGGCCGTCATTCAAGAAGAAAATGCCAAAATTTTCCAGTCAATGGAAGTCCGTTTCAGGGCCTGTAACCATGTAGGTGGACGGCATTTCGAGCACCTTATTTGAAGTTTGGCTATGTTTTCCAACCTCTGTTGAATGTATCAATTTTCTTTCGTAATTTTCATTCACAATTTATTGAAGTATTCATGTAAATAAAAAGCATATTGTTAAAAAATCTTTACCTAATTTTTCTCTACTCAAGTAAAATAAATTACATTTATTCCAAACTTATGCCAAGACCAAGAGGGTTATGTGACATTTTATTATTGCTTGAAGTAATCTAAAATCACTTACAAATAACATACAAAGCAGACAGAGGCTGTTGCATTGTTGTGGCAGACTTGAGTCGCATGCCTCGGCATGCACTGCAACTAAGCTCCAGTGGTCACCAATCACTAAAGCTGCCATATCTCAGTTAATATTCGTCCAATCTTAACAAATAAGGTCTCAATCGATTGGCAATTAAAATACCTAAAAAAAGTTATTCTTGTAAATTTTTCGTAAAATCAACGGTTCACGAGATATTTGAGAAACAAAATTTCAAATGGCCGCCATTTTGTTTTATGAATTTTAAAAATTGCCATAATTTTTTTGTAGCTTTGTCTAGTTGTCATAAATGTTTGTGCAAAGTTTCAATTCCGTATGTTTAACCATTAGTTAGAAAAAAAATAATAAGTGAAAAAAACAAAATGGCAGCTGTGTGAGTAACTAAGCACTTCCGGACAATTTGAATATGATATTTAGATATGGTTTTTACCTAGGAACAATACCCTAGAGTATTGGTAGGGAGTTCTGAAACACCCTGTATGAAAATCGATGAATTGAAAGTCAGCTCGACTGCGAGTGACTGCGTTTTGAAATACTGCCTCTGATTGTTCATTAGCTCAAAAGTTTGTCATTCGACTTATTAAAATATCATTGTTTTCTAATAAAATGACGTTCGAATCATTCGATACTTGTTCGATCTTGTGCATATGACTTTGTTCGATCCTACCATTAGTCTTAGTTCGATATTGTCTCTTTTTACTTTTTACAACTGATATTGGGTTTCTTGACCAAATCTACCCTACATGATCTGACAATGTGTTTGTATCAGACGCTAATTTCACTAATTAATTCAGCCATCGCTTTATCCGGCCTTAACCATACAACGCTTGTTTAATCAGTGCTTGGGTGACCTGTATTAAGTTATTAACTTGTCCGCTAACCAAGTCCTTCCAGTTGATTTCAGAATGAAACGTTATTTAATTATTTACTGTCCTTGTCAAGGAGATAACACTGGAACAGTAATCGTCATGTATGAAGCAGCCTTGTCTACTAATCCGACAATTAGTTAGTACAGTCCCTTAGTAACCGAATTATAACAGACCCACGACAATGCAAATCATCTTGATGTTATTTTAGTGTCCAGAAAACATGAGGTCTCTTTATAGCCGCTAAAGATGGACAAAAAATATATCAATATTTCCAAAACTCTTTATCGTTTTGAATAAGTTATTAATTGCATTTGTGGGAAATTGTAATCTAATCTATAAGAAAATTAATAAGAAAGCTTGTAGTGCCTTGTTCACACTTTACCACTGGCATAGGCCTGAAAATATTGTCTGTACACAATTTCTAAAATTTTAGGCTTGGGACCGGTTATTTATGTCATATGGTATTTTAATATGGTTTAATGTTATATTATGGTATTTTAATATGGTTCAATGTCATATTATGGTATTTCAAGAGACATTATAGTACTATAAATGGCATTTATTCTTATAAATGATTGACAAATTCTCATAAATAAGTTAACTGGCAACCGTCGTTTTCCAATAGACTTATTTATTGGAATTTATGGATACGTGAAAATTAGGTTATACACGGCGAGGTGGAAGGGTAACTACCATTGGGTCTCCTCACCGATAAAGTCAATACGCTAAAAATAATAATATACGAATAAATTTAATTCATAACACTGTAATATATTTGATATCACTTATAGTGAGATAAATAAGCGTTACCATACCTATAATTTAATTTATTTTTAGAATTTTATTTTGAAGATTTTTCAGGACTGGGTTGGACTGCGTAATCTTTTCCATACATCAATATTACGGAATATTGAATGATTCAGAGAAGCGGACACACCCGAAAGGGTCTCCCCGCCAAAAATGCCATAAGCTCAATATTAATTACCTGAAAATTTGAGAAATAAAACTAAAAAGTGGTCGACTAGCGCTAGTCGATTGGCAAAGGCATAAAAAAGGTATGCAGGAAAGGTCTTAATGAAATTTGTGAGAAAATTTTGTAAGAAGGGTAATTTTCCAATGTAAAATTGATGCTGGAGAGAAGATTATAATCATTTTAGTAAAAATGAGTATAATGGATTAAGAAAAGAAAATATCGGCTAAGAAAGCAATTAAATCCATCGTTGTTTGTTCCATAGGGCGAATTCTATACACCAAAACAGAATTCGGAGATAAACCACTTATACATTGTATGTCTGGAAGCGCGGAGTGTTTCGTAGAATTTACTCCAACAGATATCGATATCAAGTTTTGATTTTGCCAGTAAACGAACAGGACCTGAACTGAGATGGGATTTAGCAGTGAGTGGAATGTCTAACAATGAATTCTCAATGACCATGTAATAGCATTAATACATACACTCTTGCATTGAAGTACAGTACTACCACTGATATTAATATTATACAGATATAATATTATACAATATTAAGGTAACAGATATTAAGAGTATCGCTTCTAGAACTAGAGAGTATCGTTTCTCTATGGTACTACCATATGATACTTGATGCTTGGACGCTCTCTCTCTCTCTCTCTCTCTCTCTCTCTCTCTCTCTCTTTCTCCTCTTTCTCACTCCCTCTCTCTTTTCCCTGTTCCCTTATCCGATCTCTCTTTCTTCGAACGAGTAAGCACAATTTTTCGCTATTTTTTATACTATTTCGCTATTTTCGCACTAATTTTTTATATGGATGCAGGTATGATATTTTGTCTAACGGTAATGCTAACATTGAACTTACACGGCTTTAATGTATCTATCAGATTCATTCCTTATTTCATATTGAAATAAGGAATTCCCTATTTCATATTGAATGATATATTAAATATTTCGTATTTCATTCCCTATTTCATATTGAGCAGTGTATCATGTGACGATTGATTCTCGATGAGGAAAATTCAGGGAAAAACTGCATGCACGTGGAAATTTATTAAAATTTTGTAATATCGCTAAAGACATGTACGTTACATCTTCTACGTATATCTATCAATCTCGGACATGAATTCCTGATTAAAAACGCATGGAGTGTTCAAAGCAACTCCAAAATTTGAACTCAATGGTTCAATTGGAGTCATTCACATCGTATTGTTTCAGACTGAAACACGCGCGCAATTTTCAGGTCAAAGGCGTAATCTAAAAGTTGACCTCCCATTCTAGATGATGAAAACATTTCGACAGTAATATTTCAAGTAATATAAATAATAATAATAAATAAATAATAATTTATTTCCATCCATAAATGACCAGTTACAAATTATTTCAACATCTTGGAAATGAAATGACCACTTTTACAAATAGTGTGGTCATTGTTAGTATTTATAAGTTAATTACATGTCTAAAATAATTTCTAAGATACAGATTAAGTTGATTTTAAGTTAGTATTGAGTTCAGTTCTTCCACTTTTTAAACTGAGAAGCGCACGACGACCTTAGCATAATGTACTCTACTATAATAAAGGAATCACCTAACAACTATGAAAACCACTAAACTCGTATACAACAATACATAAGCTAAACACTCAAAATAACAAGCAATAACAAAACAATCTCAAATTGGGTTAAACTTCAAACTCTCAATATCATTATGTGTCCACAGCCAAATTCTTATTTTTTTCATAAATTCATTTTTATTATTACATTTTCTTATTTCAAGTGGCAAGTTATTGAAGAATTGTGCACCTAAGTAGCTAAAAGAATTTTTGAAGAGCAATGTATTAACTTTTTGAGTTCTGAAAATGTTTGTAGTCGCTCGTCTTGTGGTATACACTAAATTCTCTGTTCCTGTATTGCCACTTCTCTCATAAAACAATCTCAGAACCTTGAAAACAAACAGATGTTGAACAGGCAAAACGTTAATCTCTTTAAATATTGGAAATGAGCTTTCTCGCATAGTTTTTCTTAAAATTATTCTTACAAAATGATTTTGCGTAGTTCTTATTGGCTTTATTAAAGTTTTGAAGGTACCTCCCCAGCATGTAATACCATATTGTAAAGATGACTGGACCAAGGCATAATACAACATTCTCAAAACTTTTTTATCACAGAAATTTCTCAAGTAATAAAATTTCCTAACCGACATTTTCATTTTATTATGTAATTTCTTAATTTGTTCATTCCATCTCATTTTCTCATCCAATATTATACCAAGGTATTTGAAGTGTTGAACCCTTTCAATTGCTTGACAGAAGCAGTTCAAGTTGTTTACACAGTCAGGTTTGTGATAAATCAAATTTGAGTCAAAATCAAAAGGTCTAGTACTGAAATTTATATATTTTGTCTTTGTAACATTAATTTCCATATTATTCATTGTACACCAACCACTTAAAAGCCTGAGATCTTGCATAACATCACCATAAATATTCTGAGGGTTTCCACCGGTGTAAAAAATAGCAATATCATCGGCAAAAGCAGCGACACTACCCCTGAAATTTTGCACTAGCAAATCATTAATAAATATCAGAAATAAAGTCGCCGATAGTACCGATCCTTGGGGTACCCCCATTTTTACAATGAGCGGTTCACTAAGATGTTCACCGATACGCACCTGTTGCTTCCTACCCGTTAAAAAACTGCAGAACCAATTAAGCGCAACGCCTCTAATTCCAATAAGTTCCATTTTTTTCAACAAAATCTGATGATCTACCAGGTCAAAAGCTTTTCTATAATCGACGAACAACCCTGTAGTTTTAAGCTTTCTATTGATATTGTCGTGAATATAGCCTGTTACCTCAATTAACGCTTGTTCGGTGGATTTACCTTTTTGAAAGCCATACTGTTTATTACTTATGAAATTGATTTTTTGTAAGAAATTTGTTAATCTTAAATTCATTATTTTTTCTATTATTTTTGAAAAAACTGACAGCAAACTAATCGGTCTTATGTTATCTATTTTTATTGAGTTTTGTTTTTTTAAGATGGGTATAATAACACTCAATTTGAGATTTTCAGGGAATATTCCTTTTTCAAAACTTAAATTTATTAAATGGACCAGAAGTGGTGCAATAGAATTGCATATGCTTTTTATCAATATAGTACTGAAATTATCGCAACCAGAAGAAGTTTTAGATTTCAGATTCTTGATTATGTGAACGACTTCAGGAACTGAGGTTGGGAATAGATAAAATGAATGGATATTATTTTCAACTCGGATATTATCTTGCGCTGATAAACTTGAAGTAGGTGCAGTACTATTTCGTTCGATTGAGATAAGGAACCTATTTATTTCTCTCGCTACTTCTTCAGACTTTGAAATAATGATACCGTTAGGAAGCTCAATTTGTTGGATTCCTTTATTTTTCTGTACTCCAGTTAGACTATTAATAATTTTCCATTGTTTGGATGAATCACCTTGACTGCGTATTAGTAATTTTGAATAATAATCATTCTTTTCAGTACTAATATCAGTCTTCAATTTTAAGAAGGAATTGAAGTAACTCTGAAAGGAATTATCATAGGGTCTTCTTTTTGCAATACTATACAATTTCTTCCTCTTTTTTAATTTATTTAATAGCTTTAGAGTTATCCAAGGACTAACTATTTGTGCTTTAGCTAATTTTTTGTCGACTACTTTTGTCTTTGAACTGGTTTCTACTGCGTTATTTAAAATTCCTTTTAGATTTTGATAACAGAGATTTACATCAGTAATTGTCATAAAGTTTTCATATCTCACTTCTTGAATCTTATTATTGACTAGTTCGTAATCTATATAAACGTGTTTTATTCTTCTTTCTAATTCATTTGATTGTTCACTATCTTTTCTAAAAACAAGACCCAGCATACAATGATCGGTAAGATTAACATCAAATATTGCAGTTTCATATTTATCAATTCTCCTATCCTTGATGAATATGTGATCTATGCAAGTACTGGTGGAATTTGTTCTTCTCGTCGGTGCATTTATCAACGATAAAAACCCATTATCGTTTAGTAGATTCATATATTTAATAACCTGTGGGCTTTTATTCAATATCTTCAAATTCATATGACCTATCAAAACTGTGTTCGTATTCAGGTACCGAGTATATTCAGATAACTCCTCTATGAATTCATTCTCACTGAACTGTTGTAATCTGTACATACAGCAAATTTTAAAGTGAGCATTGTTTAATCTTACATTCAGTAACAACGAATCGGCAGTTCTCATACTATTTATCCTATCTTGTTGTACGTCAATTTCATCTAAGACAAAACACAAAACTCCTCCAGCTCTATAATTTTCATTACAAGAGGCAAATTTTTTATATCCTGGCATATTATACAAGTTCAGTTCGTCTGTTCCTATCCATATTTCACTAAATATAACAAAGTGTATCTTATTCTTGATCTGAGAGAACTCTAACAGGAAATTATCAAAATTATTTCTAATACTTCTAATATTTGCATAAAGGCAAGCAAAGTTAATGTTATTCTTATCTGTAGGATTGAAAAATGATTCCTCTAAGGTCATGAATTCTTTTGTAATTTCTTCAGCCATCTAATTGTTTTAATTTTACAAAGGTATTTTATACTTTTTAATTAGTTAATGTTACAGTACTTCATTATGGTTAATAACAGATATAATTGAGTATTCTCACACATTCTCTTGTAAACTTCGGAATCACTTATTGTGAATTTTATCCAAATCAGTTAATCTACCTACTCTAATACATTTTTCTCCAGTTGCCTTCCTTACAAAAAACTTACCTTCCCTGCACCATGCATACTGATATCCAATTTCCTGACATCTTTTTCAAATGAGAAAGAATTTTTTTATTGTCTGGTGATAGATGCTCATTAATAAACAGTCTGTTTTCGGAGAATGAGGGATTAACATTTTTCGCAGTGAATTTCCCTCTCTGCTCCTTGAATTTGTTGATCCAAACGTCTCTCTCGATTTTTGTTGCAAATTGGACTACAATTGAGGGCACTCTCTCTCTCCTGAATGATGGAATCCTGTGGGCTGCAGTGATGCAGCTGCTGCTGACGTCAACTCCCAGTGCAGTTCCTACGTCTTTCACCACACATTGAATGTCCTCCTGGGGCGTCACAGGGATTCCACTGATTTCTATGTTGGTTCGTCGCGAGTATTGTTCGAGGGTCCTCACTTTATCATGTAGTTCATTCACCGTCTCTTCAAGCAGAACATTTTTTTCTCGCAGCTCCTTATTTTCTTTCTTTATTTCACATATTTCGTTTTTAATTTCTTTCATTAGTAGGTTTGTATCGTCGATTTTACTCGAAATGAAATCAGTAGCCTTACTTAGGTCAATTAACTCCTTTCTGAATTTCTTCAATTCCGTGAACACCTCCTTTTTGAATTCCTCCATGAATTTCAGCATAAAGTCCCTGGATACATATTCACTGATGTCGGACGAATTTGGGGTCGCGAGGTCGGTACACTCTTTGCATTTCCAGTCCTTTCCTGATCTCGTAGTTCTCGCATCGCTATCACTGCTGATACATGTAGCATGGAAACTTTTCTCGCATACACCACTACACTTCACTAATGCGTTCTTTTCGGTAATTTTTTGAGTACAAATGCCACAGACCGCCGGCATATCTATTGAATGAAAAATAAACTCGTTTCAACTTTTAACAACACTACCAATAAATACACGCCGTTTTGTCAAGTCAATCGATAACGAGAGCGGCACAGAATGCGTCTTATCTGTTCGGCTGCCCGAACTGAACTGAAATAGAACGAACCGTTCTATCAGAATTCCAGACTTGGCTTCGTGGATTGTGTGTAATTTTTAAAATATTTTTGGACTTTCTAGAAACAAAACGAAATTTCTCAGATATTGAAAGTGTCAATTTACAAAATACAATTTTCAAAATATAACCTAGGTTAATTATGCTTCCCACTAGGGGAACATTGGGTTATACGGCTAGGGGGAACAACCATTTCTCTCCATGGATACAAGCCATACAACTGCAATAACTTTTTTAAATTTTTTTTCTGAGGGTGATGCCCACATGCGCTTATGGCCCTCGGCTACGGACCACTCCATCTAACGCATCTACGGATAATAATCATCTAATAAAATTAATTAATATCAATTCAACATCTAATAGTTGTGATTGAAATAATTTTGATTCGATAAGGTTGAATTAATATCACGGATTCAAAATTATTAGCTCATGAAAATGAAAAAGTTGTAAAAATACTTATGTTTTCTTGTTCAAAATTTTTCAATGTTGTAATGAAAATGTTTGAAGAATTCGGATTATTGATAATTTGGCTATTTTCTGTTCGGAGCTTTCATATTATTATCTTTCACAATATTTGAAATTTGTCTAGTATTTAGCTTGGAGTGAAAATTAGTGAAAATTGGAAAGAGATTGGACAGTTTAAGGCGAGAGCCTGTTGGACTTTCCAGTAAGTATCAATTGTACATTATTGAATAAATAAATGAATATTGGAATTACTTAATATAAAAAGTTGAATATGAATAATTCTCTTTCTGTGGAGTATAAGACCTTTGCGAATATGAGTTATTAAAAGGAATGATTCATTTTTGCATAGTTCAAGGTTATTGCAAATTAAAATTACTAATTTTTAACGTGAATATTAGGTTTTCAAGTTATTTCACCAAACGAGAGAAATCCTTCAGTAATAATAAAATGCACTTGATGAAAGATGAAAATTTTCCAAGTTTAATGCGTAAGCTACTTATGTGAGAATGAGAATAATAACATGGAGGTGGATTCGAGAGGTCAAGAATGCTGGAGAGGTGGTTGGGTCATGAAAGGAACTTAAAAGAATGAAAACACAAGAGGAAAAAATGAGCAGATTGGACGAGAAAATATCTCTGGAGAAAATAAACTAAGGATAGACTCCTCAGTGACTGCAGAAGAGAAAAATAACAGGAAAAAAGTATGATAATAATAATTTCTCAGAAAATGTGATTGTGCATTTCTGATGCTGCATTATTAGGAAAATGGATGGTAATTCATCATCTCCATTACATAAAAAGGAATAAGGAAGATTCTTTGAATATTCTAATTTATATTAAAAAGAAATCTTGAAAAGGAAAAAATTGAGTGGAGAAGTCAATACTACGAATAAATTACAAGCTCAAGTGGAAAGGATCTGATATCATGAAAAACTATGTTGGAAACACGAGCTAAGTTATCTTGATTTGGGAATTATTTCGATAGTTCTCTATACAAATCAGACTACAGTGGAGCTACGAAGATAATAGAGGTACGGTATGAGGTGTGCGGGGAGCTGTCTCTCTCACACGCTATTCCTCTCTCTCTCGCACGCATCTATCTGCCCTATCTTTATTACCCCCACTCGACCAGCTTCCACATTCCTAGCATTCCAGTCACCTCTATTCAAAACGTAGCTCGACTGTACCTAATTCATTACATGTTGAAAGCACCTAATATTCTAGTTTTACCTTTTCAAACCATTACAGTATTCAATTTATTAGAAAATGGAATATGATTGTAATAATATGTAAGATAATAACAGCTTTTTCTAAGAAGTAATGGATGTGCGCGGAATTTTATAATTTGAACATTTGAAGCATAATTGGAGTCCTGTAGCTCAATACGATAACTCAAATAAGTTTATATAATTTTGAATTGGTGTGATTGGATTGAGTTTTGTGCTGTGCAACTTTTCCAAGTACATGTTGCATCCTATAGTAATGGAGATTTGGTACTTAACTTCAAGCCAGTGAGCTTTAAGCTTTTCAGGATTATGGAGAGTTATAACCAAAGTTGAAGTTCAAGGTTAATTGAAATAGTTCAATTCAATAACAAAGAGAACATAATTAACGGATGAAATGCCTCCAAAACTTTAGAGAGCTTTGAGAGTGGAGTGGCCCAGTTTCGTCACTTGCTATCTAGATCTAGCTATAGTTGATTGACTGCTAAGTAGCGTTGGTCTTTTCTTTTAGTGGACGTGGTAAAGTGATTTTGTCACTTCGATGGGGGAAGAGACCGCAAATTCATGATGTCAATACGCAGCTGTGGTCTAGATTTCATCATAATAGGTAAGCTCCAATCAAAGTTTGGTGCGAAGATTAGCATACACGAGCATAGCAAGGTCATGATGGTATTGGAAATCAATCTCTAATTATTACTCACTACATTTTGCTCTAAAACACCACGTGCCTTATTCTACACCGTCTAGCATACTTTAAATTTTCACTAAAATAGACTATCAGTTGGTATTTTGTTCCACGCATTTCTATGGGATAGGAAGTGGGACTTTTCAAGTTTAAATCTGATTTTCGATCCACTTATATTGGCTGTCCTTTTTAATGGAACACAACTGAGACTTCTAATTCCACACTCCTACTTATTTATTGAATTAAGAACTCCTAATCTATTTAAAATCTCTTGGACTCGTCTCTTCCAACCTCCTAATTCAGTTTGAACACGTTCAAGTTTCTTGAGTAATACTGCTTTCACACTCATTCAAAACGGAATTTTACAATACAGTTCATTAAAGTATGTACTCAGTTACATACAGTATATTATATATACTGTAATATATAAAGTATATACTCAGTTACTATATACTCTCATTGATACCTAAGTACTTGAACATGTTGTGGATCGAATATTTCCAAGTTCTAAATTTTTGGATCCATGACGAACTGCGAAGTTAACACTATTGTTTCCACACTAGAATTGACGACATACAGTCAAATTTTACTGTAAATAACATAAATGATACCCACTGGACTGAAGCGCTTTCAAGTTCCTTTGAACTCTTTTTTAACAGTCTGAATATTTTCAACTGGAACAGCTTTTGAAACATGATTCAAAACTTTCTATTTACTCTGATGGAGTGCACGCTATTTTATACCAAATAAACGTATCAATTACAGAAAAAATATTCAACACCATACAATATCGAACGTGCATTGAATCCATTACGTGTTCCAAGTATTATTGGGTTGGAGGCTTTTCAGAGAGGAAAATTCGTGATTTTTCTACATTTAAGCCGGTATTTCCTCTCCACTAAGTAACAGAGATTTTATTTTCATAGATTGCTCACATTTGCAAGTGAAATACAATCGCAACAACGCACATCAAAAGCAGATTGTGAGAGCCTTTCAGAATTTTTCCATAGACAGTAAAGCAAACGGATCACGTGAATAATCTCTGTTGATAATCCTTGATCCGTGCGTGCCTTTTCCATCAAGTACTTTCCTTATAGAATAATTCATCAATGTAACATTTTAAATAGAGAGAATTCAGGGAATCAAGTGAAGAATATAAAAACGAAAATTAGCCGTCTGTACTGGTGTAGTAGGAAGCACTCCCATTGGCTGAAGTTGCATTTGCGCAGATCGATTTCAAATGAGATAAACTTGACACAATGGGCGGAGTTAGAGGATATTTCCAGGGGCTTCTGACATAAATTTTTTGTATTATATAACTACATTTATAACATTTGCTACAATAGCTACAATAATCTGGGGGCTTAGGACCCCTCCCCCTTAACCTTACATCCGCCCTTGCTTGACACATCCGTAAACTAAAAAGGTTAATTTTCAAAAGAGATTACGATAAAGGAGATCAGGTAGCGTGATTGTTCAATCGTATATGTAAACGATTCAATATAAACGACTGAGGACATACATTTTAATTTGAAAAGTATTTGGTCCTATTCCATTGAAAATTCTAAGAAATGTAGATCTCTACGAAACCGTTTTATCAATTCAATATTTTCTCAAGAGTTTCCATGTACCCCTTCACCAGCATGATGTAAAAGAGAATATTAAATACTCCCCCCGTCCCTAAACCCCCCCAGTTTCGGGAATTGAGAGGCGGGGCCCCAAGCCAGACAGGGAGGGAGGGGTCTTATCACAACCAATGGCCTTTTAATATTCCGTTATCTGTACCCCCCCCCTGCTCAGCAATTACACGGGACAAAATCTGGGAACGCCCCTGAATAGAACTATTTCGATCTCTAAATTGTTCAGCCCGGCCTTTGAAATAATATTGACAAGAGTGGGTAATATAAGAGCAATGTTGTGATGACAACAAAGCCCAATAGCTAATGAAACGCATTCGAAGACTTGATTGAAATTTCAAATTCTCACTTATGTTTGCGATTAGGCTAGAGTCAAAATTAGATTTGTCCACTGTTCACGTGGAAGTGCGAAATTACGCAATGACAATAATTATTATCTGCCTTTAACGGCACAAGCTATCACTGACAATCGGGTATTAATTCAATGAAGTTCGATTGTTGATAGCTCCCAAATAGATACATTGGGATCTAATTACAGATAGTTCAAACATGAATTTCATTATACAATTGAGAATTCTTCCACCATGACAGCTGATGACCAATTAAGCTGACTCCTACTGTCTAATTTGATGATGTTTATTTCATTGGAAGCAACTATTTATTCTAACTTATTTGTAGAATTTCTATTGGTGATGTGGAGCTCCATGATCAAATAAAGTACTATTATTTGATGTCAATTCCATTACTTTATCACTACATTACTGAGCTGTAGTTGAAATCAAAACACTGTGAAATCAGCAGTGTGCTGGAATTGACAGCATCAAATGTTTTCTTTAAACAATATTAATTCATCCTTTGATTTAGGATTCTATAATAGGAGGATTCTACTTTATAGTAATCGGGACCAATCTGTTATGATAAGTCGCATTCAGTTGTATTAAAAATCAGCAGTCAAATCTATAAAAGTATAAATAATAATTCCTAATAATGAGAGAAATCCGATTTGACCTCATATTATGATTTATGATAGATCGCGGAGCCCTCGAAATTTCAGCTCTAGTTATATTTGGGAAATGCTAAAAAAAAGCGATGAGCTAGTGGGGAACGTGTGAAATAACTTTTTTTAGAAAGAGAGCTTTAGATTTCAGTGCCCCCCCCCCCCAACAATGATAATACACTAAAAATTTACCGTCCCTAATAGTATCCATACAATTTCATGAATATAAATGTATCATATGAATCCATTAAATAACCTAATTTCCAGCACAATATAATAATTAAACATTGCAACTCAATGTTCTTCATACTTTTTTACGCTATTGACCAGTATTACTCTCAGCTTTAAAATTTTCCAACTTCTTGTAAATAAATTTAATGAATTTTCATTAACATGAAAAATCATGAATTGATCGATTGGTTGAGTAATATCTAAATTCCCTATTCGTGAACACAATATAAATGGAAAGAATCCCAAAACCGTGAAAACTGATGAGTTAAACGATATGGTAAACATAATTCCTCATCCAGAAACACAGTTAAGACTTATGAATCTCAACTTTTGGAAGCTTTCAATTCAGTTGTTTGAATGAATCGACTCCTTTATCACAGCAGTCAAGATGGATGCAGAGGATTTGATCCATTTGAAGAAGTCAAATTTTCAAGTTGAAATTCGCCAAAATAATGATCTCAAACGTTCTCTTACTCAGATTTCTAGTCGCTCGTGATCGCATTTACATTGACATCATTTGCATTATTGGTCGAGTTGAATTCGTATGAAACGAATTAGGAAAATCTGTTTTGAAAAGTTAATGAAGGATACAAGATAAGAGGTTCAAGTTCCACCTCTAGACATAAGCAGAGACATGTACTAAAAGACATTATTGACATATTGGAATAGTTTCATGTTCAGAATTTCTCCGGCTGGTAGTTGTACGTGAAGATAACAATTTCTGAGATTAGTTACCTCAAGACTCTTGCATCCCTTTGAAGTACTTGCAATTTGCATCTTCACTGAACTGCAGACTATTCCAAGTAGTGTGTATCAAGTATCTCAATTTCCCCATAATTTCCCTTCATCAAATTCTACCGTGTATACACTTCGAATACTTCAAGTTCTCGTGATCTTGGAATAGTATCACGGAGTTAATATCTCAATTTCATGGGCAATCTACACCATCCTGATCTTTTGGTCAAGAGTGTGCGCAAACAACCAATTACTGGGTTTGGGAGAGGAAACTGGATTCCAAATAATTGCCCTGATCAAATCAACAAATTTTCCGAGTATCGTCGAGTAAGAAGACTCCAGAGATGATTGGTTCGAAATTGACCGTACACTAAGTGCAAAATTGAAGCTTAATTCGCTTGTTCATTAAAAAAAAATCAAAAACATTTAAAAAGAAATATAAAAACACAAAAATAGAAGCTGAATTTCTTTGCCAATTTGAAAGAAGAATATTCAATGATTGGTTTCAAAAAGAATTATCAAAAAAGTAAATCGACTTGAAGCTTTTCCTAACGATCAGTTTTATCGATGATAAATTATCCGTCCTTCTTGAAATGTTGTATCAATTGGGTTTTCTGAAAATATATTATTCAATGTGATTGGTGTGTGTCTGTAATGTCATGTTTTTTCATGGATATAATGTAATATGTATCTCTATATATTATACACATTCATTCAATAAGAAGAAAATGTCTTCTTCCCGATCTCTTCATTCGACATCATAGTTTCTTCACTCTGAACTTACTTAGTCTATAAAAAGGTTTGGATTACTCTTATGTGATTTTTTGGTGGTTATAGAGTAACTTTTGAAACAGAGAGAAAATATAGCTTTTAAGGAGATAACTCGCTGAAAGTTTCTTGGAGATGCCTTGGAAAATGAGAAGAACTTCTCAACAGAGGAAAATGAAGAGGAAAATTGAGAAGAATTTCAAAATGAAATTCGCGTTGCAGCTTCCAAAAGTTGTAGAAACACAACATTTCATACTGAAGTATTGCGTCAACCAAAATATGACCGCAGAATTAAACATACTTTACTACTTATAACCCCTCCTAGAATTTATTATGGTTGATCGCATATCAAACCTTGATTGCAACTAGCGCATAGCGTACCAATTCAAAATGTAGCCAGAAGTTTGTCTTATAAAAGACTGAGAGTTTCTTCAGATGCACATTTTCCTGAAGCTCAAATATTAAGTTATGGCGCAGATAGAACATGGGGTGTATCTTGTTAAACAAGAATAAGGATAATTTCAATTAATTTTGAATTTGAGGTCTTTTGTTTCATTCTACTTCTCGAAACCAAGCCGGCCTTTCTATTCAAGTCGCAAATGAAAGTAGCCAGCAAGATGATTGCTTTGTTTCAATTCAGATATTAGAAACAAATTCCAAGTAAAATTTCCCTAGAATAAATAATTGTATTTTTGTGCTAGGGTTGCATTCTTACCAATTCTGCAAAAATTAATTAACTGGGATTTTATTCTTCTTCTTCTTCTTCTTCTTCTTAAGTTAACAGCCGTTGGGCTGGTTGGCAGCAACTCTCCACGCTTCTCTGTCATCCGCCATCCTTTTCATGTTGCTGTAGGTGGCACATCTCATATCCTTCAAAAGTTGTTCTGTGTACTCCAGTCTTGGCCTTCCTCGCATATTCTTTCCTTCATTCATCCCCTCTATTATTCTCTTTGTCAGTCCCTCATGCCGAAGAATATGACCAACTAATTGTGCTCTTCTCTTTTTTATTTCTTTCAGCAGACAACCTTTCTCTCCAACTCTTTGAAAAACCTCCTCATTTGTAATCTTCTCTCTCCAGCTAATTCTCAGCATTCTTCTGTAGCACCATGTTTCAAATGCAGGAATTCTTCTCTTTTCTTTTATACCCATTGTCCAAGCTTCACTTCCATAAGTTGCAATGCTCCATACATAAGTCTTGAGCAACCGTTTTCTCACCTCTAGACTCAACGTTTTTGCAGTAAACACCCTCTTTTTATTGTTGAAAGCATTCTTAGCTTGGTGGATCCTGCTGGCAATGTCTTTGCAACTTCTTCTTGACAAAATTTAATTATCACTAATATGCAATATGAGTCAGAACCTTCATTCAGCTGCTATTCATCTTGGAATAGTCTACAAGACAACAATACCATAAACAGACGTACTCGAAATTTAATCATTTTTTCAACACCTATAACAGAACTCAGTAGACTATAATAGGACGCGCACATCAACGGCGAGAAACAATAAAAAACGCACTTCAAGAAATATAATTTTAATGAAAAAAAATTCACCAATTGTGTTGAAAGAGTTTCAAATTCGAAAAAAACGTTTCTAATATGGAGATGTAATAAAGAAGTGTCTTGCTGAGCAATATTATTATTTGAATTTGAAGAATTCTTCATATTTACTTCCAAAATTGCTGAGGAAGACTCATCATGTAATATAAAGCTCAGATAGTGCTATTTTACACAATAGAATTTTTCTTTCCATTGTCGAATTCCAGGTAAATTTGTACACACTTTTCGCACTTTTTCAATGTAAAGTCTGAAAACTAATAAAAGCCAAGTATTCGCATCTTACTTTTTCTCGCTTATTGTCTTTCAAATACAGTAACGCACTTCAAGAAATATAATTTAAATGAAAAAAAATTCACCAATTGTGTTGAAAGAGTTTCAAATTCGAAAAAAACGTTTCTAATATGGAGATGTAATAAAGAAGTGTCTTGCTGAGCAATATTATTATTTGAATTTGAAGAATTCTTCATATTTACTTCCAAAATTGCTGAGGAAGACTCATCATGTAATATAAAGCTCAGATAGTGCTATTTTACACAATAGAATTTTTCTTTCCATTGTCGAATTCCAGGTAAATTTGTACACACTTTTCGCACTTTTTCAATGTAAAGTCTGAAAACTAATAAAAGCCAAGTATTCGCATCTTACTTTTTCTCGCTTATTGTCTTTCAAATACAGTAATCTGGGTCAATGATATTGAAAGATACCTCCCTCACGAGCCATTTTTCAAGAAAGGTTAATTAATTCTATTGAATAAGTCTTTACAAGTCTTGAGAACATAACAGAAATAGTGATAGCATCTCTCAGCAGAACTTTTATAAGATAGATGCCTTCGTTCTTATTAACGCTCCGTTTTCTTCCTCATTTCAAAGAAACAATTCATTTCTGTATACCTACAAATAAGATATTAAATTGTGAAGTTTCAAGGTAAGACCTGACCTTTCAGAATGCTAAATAGCGTACAGCAAGTTTGGTGAAGCATTGAAATAATAAAGAGTTGTCTCAAAGAAGAAAAATATTTTCGAAAATTTCGCCGGATAAAGTCTGAGGAGAGAACGAGTGAAAGAATTAATTAACAAAACGGAAGTATTCTCCACAGTCATTGTGTTCTTGGCCAGATCGGGTAAAATAATTACACAATAGCTTCAGTTCCTCAGCTAACCAATTGAAAAAGAGCATATTGAGGAAACATTCAACTTCTCCATTTGATTATTTCCCATTCAAAGGTTTTTGAACGTTACAAAAGAGGTCAATTTTCCCTTTTCACCGGTGATAGACACTAATCGACTTCAAAATCATCGAAAAAAATTCTGAAAAGTGAAAAGACTTCAAAGTGAGAATGCTGTAAAAAGACTGATTTTGTAGAGTTGTAAAGATGCTGCATTCTCTTGATCTCGAGTCGGCGGAAAATCAAGCAAGAGAACGAATTTACTCTCAATTTTCCTCATTCCTATTCTCAATATTCGTTTGTTGGCTGTAATATAAAAGACTCAATGATGCTGTAGCAACAACAATGAACTGTTCTTCTTAAAAACCTCCAACGTTCAATTGTAGAGTTATTCAACTCTTCTTTTTACAAGATGGGAATAATTCCATTTTTGCTATCTTACAAAACATAATCTAAGAAAAAACAGAGAAGGTACCTAACATTTATTCGTTTCTGGTTAAGTGGTAGAGTGGGCATTATTGTCCAAGGTTCATCATATCAGAAAAATAAAAGGTCATTCTATTCTATTCTATTCTATTATTAATTAACCTAATGATTCTAATGTCTTTCTGAGTGTGTTTTAAGAGGTCCAACCTAACCTTTTGATATATTCGAATGTAATATAAATGAAGTTCTGCCATTGGCCGGATGCCGAATCTTGAAATATAAATACAAATCCATCTAGAAACCATGAAAATATATTGTATTTGTATATTATACCACAGTGTAGGAGCGACCAATAAAGTAAATCATTGTTAGATTTTCAAAAAACTACTATTTTTTATAAATAGAAACTTAATAATTTCGTGATGGAGCTAACTGATACAGAATATGGAGCTACATGACGTGATGAAAGAAAAAAATACAAGAGACATGGGAATAATGGTGAATAAAGCCAGGCCCCAATTCAATGAATTATTTTTGACACTATTTAAAAACACTTTTATGTAGAAAAACTTGATTTTCACTTTCTTAATTTTGATTTTTCAACTTAAAAGTGTTTTTTTAAATAGTGTTAAAGTAGGAAAAAGTATGGGTACACAACTCAATGTATTCTTTAGTTAACCCAATGATTGGGCGCACCCCTCCCCCCTATCGACATCAAATCCGTTAAATTTTATGTTTTCTTCAACCAATAAATGTTTCAAATTTTTTTAAATATAGTAATGCCCCGTATAACGTGAGGAATACACGTTGTAACAAGTGTTTGAAATAACGGTGTTAAATTGTGTATCACCAATTAGTGAATGTATAACGGTATATTGTGAATTACCAATTTAATGCACATTTGCAATACTACTACTTTATTTGTTGTATTTCAGTGCAAGAATACCTCTCATATTCAGCATATCACTTCACGAATAAAAATTCTCAAATAACTTATTTCATTCGACTCATTTAACATCTCTCAATTCTGAATTCACCGACATAAGAGGCAGGGATAATTTTAAATAGCATCTTGTCGGTCATTTCATCTGGCTAGCTGAGCTTACGCCTTTCTTTTCTAATCAGGGGAAAGACGAGTTGAGAATGAGCGATGAATAAAAGCGCATTCACGCGATGAATACGGATGAATAAATAGTGGCTTCAGTTCTTCCTTGTAGCTGCACTCAAGTGCTCCGTCCTCAAGTACTAAATATTTGCAAGCTCACTCCTTCATATTTAACTCGAATGAAGCCTCTTGTACGAGCTCATTCTGATAGCTAGTGAAATGGAAAACTTTTTCTTGTAATAACGCAGCATTCCGCTAATCCTACACTCACAATTCCCATTAATAGCCTTCAATAGTCTTTCGGAGGAGACGTTAAGCCGTCGGTCCCGACTGCCTAAAAAGTAGTCGTCATATCTCATCATCACCCCACTCATTACCCACGCACAAGCCTAGAGCTCATGTGGGCATCATCCTCATCCTCAGAATAGTCTTGAACGTTTTGTAAATTTGTTTTCCAATGTAGCCTACTTCTTTCACGGAGCATGTTATTATTTCATGAGAAAAATAGACCGGTAACTAAACTGAAACTAAACTAAAAATAGAATGGAGACTTAACGGTAACTGAATAGGAACTGGATGGAGACTGAACTGAAACTAAACTAAAAACTGAATGAAAACTGAATAAGACTGAACGGTAACTGGACGGGAAATAAACTGAAACAGAACCTACACTGAAACGTTTTGCTGTGTTGATGCCCAGATAAGCTTGTGCGTTGGTAATGGGAAGGATGATGATAGGAGATGAGTGGACCTACAGCTTTAGGTGTGTTCCGAACCACCGGGAAGCGATTTCGATTGTCATGAATGAATGACATTCAGCGGAAGAAGGCCTAAACTCTATGGGTGACCACTGTATATTGTATATTCGAGTAAATGTATATTGTATACTGAATTCTATACTCGAGTAACAGGTGTGAGTCTCTTATCTAATCTTGAGATTAGACACCGGCACGACCACGAAGCCATCCAAACTGAATGGAAACTGAGCAACTAAACAGAAACTTGATTGAATCTAAACGGGAACTGAGCTCAAACTGGAACTGAACTAAAAATTGAATGGAGACGGAACGGGAACTGAACTGAATCTGAAGGGTGACTGGACGGAACCTAAAATTTTGCTTGCTCAATAATGAGCAGTTTCATTAGTTCATGACGGTTCTTGATATCCAATATTCCATCAATTCTATCCAAGAATGTGATGAGGCGTTGAAAAAACGTTACACTATAGCAGGATCATTTTAACTTGTCAGAAAACAGCTGTTTCGGTAATAAGTAAACAGTGATTTTGATACAATAATCAAAAGGCTTGAAAGTCTAAAAGACCTTTAAAGTCTTTAATAGACCTTTTTAAAGAAGACCTTTCAAAGAATAACTTTTTAAAAGACCTTTCCAATAATCTGCGAGATTCAGCATTTGTAGATTAAGTATTGTGATATTGCTCGTCGAAACATATGTTTTCTGACAAGTTAAAATGATCCTGCTATACCTTGACAACAAGACAGTTCAGTTTCAAATATACTTGCCATCTTTTTAAAAACATCGATGGGCCCTAACACAAGCAAGTTATGTTTCATGGTAGGCCTATATAATGATTGAATTGCATATTACAGAAAACCTGAAAAAAGTAAGAAGTTACTTCATGAGTTGTTCGCGTGTCAACATGAACACAATAATTTTTGAGTTTTGTATCCATATTTTTTTCTACTGGTAAATAACACGATTGTAAATGAAAATCAAGTTATTTACACTTAAAGGTGTTTTTTTTTATTCAAGTGTTACAATAATTTTTCGATTATCTCAACCATGTGGCTTGTGGTGCTGACTCCCCAGTGCTAGTAGCTAGTAGATAGAAATAGAGGTGGTTCAGAACCCATCTGACTATTCATCATCGATTCACTATTATTCATATATTCATCTGTTTCTCTTTTCTCTCTTCATCACCAACAAACTCAAAATAAGTTCAACAAGTGTTAAAAGCTTGAACATCATCGGTATTCTCACCACAGCGAAAACCATTCTGTTGAATATGTATTTCCGTCTATTGAGAAGCCGTATCATGTAAGCGGTGTGGTCTGAGGATATGGTTAGTTTACACGATCGATCCGCTATTCCGTTGAGGAAGGTCGACCGACAATGCCTTTCATTCATAACCTGGCACTACGACTCGATCGTAAAACATATTAGTCAATGGGAAACAATTTCGACTTCCAATCGTCGAATGATTCCGTCGCTTGTGTGATTGGATCCATGTATTTGTAAATTTATTGTTATGAACAGATGTTTAATTTTTTTTCTCTCATATTAATTTTATTTTGCTATGTTATGATGTCATGAGTGCTATTTGGGCTGTGCCTGTTGCACTCAACAATGTTATGTTATAAATAAATAAATCCTTAATATTTTCGGAAGATTGGAACAACAAATGATAACAAGAAGGAATGTTTCCAATGACATGACAATAGGATGATAACGTGATTACTATTTGTGATGGAAAATCATATTCTGACAGATTATCAGTCACTAAAATGTGTTTATAAAATAGTCGAGAAACAAGAACACAATAGTTAATTTATTTTTAATTTATTTAAGTTGATTCTTTTAGTCGTTAAGCTGTTAACAACTAATCTGTTGGTTGCATCTTTCATAGAAAAAATAATTGGCTCTTACATAAGTTTGTGTGGGTCAGCGGTTATTGAGAAATTATAATATCTGCCAAAGTAAAACTCAATCTTTGTTATAGTCTGTTAAGTTTTAGAATAAAAAGGCTAGAAGATGCCACAACCACAAATTTATATCGAGATACCGGATTCAGTTGTGACATTTTTATCAATCTCCGGTAAACTACAACAAAAGCAGAATAACTATTGAGTAGCAGAGTATAAACTATGGAACGAGCGATATGATTGATAGTTTGAATCATAAAGAATCATAGTTTGGCAAATCATAAATTCTAAGAAGAGAATGACTGGTATTGGCCAAGAGTTCACTCAAATAAGCCTGCGTCACATCAAGCTTTATAATACTGTATTATAGATTTAATATTTTTACTACTCAAGATATACTTCAGCTTATTTATACCACCTTTTTAATGATCCATATCCTATTACCAATACATAGCAATGTTTTTTCTCTCTCATAATGTCATCTTACTGTCCTATAGCAATTAAGGTATTTCTAAGTAGTGTATGAGTGTAGATTTTATCATAATGTATAATTCTACTATTGTCTAGATAGATAGATTTATTCATTGAAATACAATTCCACATTCTTACATAAAAGAAAAATAAAACCCGCAAGGAAAATCCTGTGCGCAGGTATGAGTTGCAAATAACTTACAAACAATCAAAAATAAAACAAAAAATAAATTACAATACAGTATGTAAAATCAAAAGTAAAGAAAATCATTCAAAGAAAACAAATAAAAATCCAAAACGGAGAAGGATGATGAAGAAAGAGAGGACGAAAAGAAGTGTGAAAAAAGGAGTATATAAAGATGAGATGATAGTTGAAAGAAGGTAGGCATCTAGAAGATCTTATCCTCAATTTGATTAGATCGAATCCAATTTTCAATATCGTATTTAAGCTTTTTGCTCCTGTTCGAATTATTTTCAATAAATTGAGTAGGAATAAGATTAATAAGTCTTTGGGACGTGTAAGTGAATTGCCTTCTACACACATTTAGGTCCATCCTTACTTGGTGAAAAGTGACTCTAGAGGGGCGCAAATTCAAATTTGAAGGCATTTCTCGTATATAAAATTTATTTTTATTTTTTTGAATGTTATTTATTAGGGATTTTATGTAAAGCTGTCGAACTGTTAGAACTTGGAATTCGTTGAAAAGATCTATTGTGGGAAAAAGTCTTGGCTTGCCTAACATGGTTTTTATGATATATTTTTGAATTATAAAGAGTTTTTTGAAGTGTGTATTTAAAGCTCCACCCCAAGCCCGGATACCATACTGCATAACTGACTGAGCATAAGAGAAGTAAATTATTTTTGCAATTTCTAAATTATTTAATTGTCTAATTTGATAAAACTTGAATATTAGAAATTTCAGTTTTAAGCACATATTGTTAATATGGGTATTCCACCAGAGATGTGGATCTATCAGTATCCCCAGATATTTAACATGTTCTTTTTTATAAATTTCTGGACAAGGACAAGAATGTAGAAGGTTTTGACAATTACATTTTACTTTGTGGATTTTGATGCTTTGTAGTGAGTGAGGTTGTGTCATGGCATTAGGTGAAAAAGTCATTAAAACGCTTTTATCAGTATTTAAGGTTAAAAGGTGTTCATCAAGCCATGCTTGCGCTACTCTGAGTCCATTTTCTGCTGTGCGTCTCACCTCCTCCCAGGATCGGCCAGTAAAAGTTAGTGCGGTGTCATCGGCGAAAGATATAATATTACAATTTTCCAAATTTATTTTAAGTAGATCATTTATATATATTTGAAACAGAATAGGAGATAAAACAGTACCCTGCGGTAGACCGTATTCAGTAAGTTTTTTTATACTTGTCAAATTATTCAGCGAAAGCAATTGATACCGATCTGTGAGGTAACTGTTGAACAATTTGAGTGGTGAGCCTCTAATTCCTAGAGATTCCATCTTTTCTATGAGTCTTGACTGAGATACGGTATCAAAAGCTTTCGCCAGATCTAAAAAAGTTGTCAAGGTTTTCTTTTTGTTGTTAAAATTATTTATTATTATTTCCAGTAGTTCAGTAATAGCGTCCTCTGTAGACATACCAGGTTTAAAACCATACTGATTTCTGCTTATAATGTTTAGTTTGTTCAAATAACTTACAAGTCTCTTCTTAATTATTTTTTCCATTACTTTAGCTAAATTATTTATCAGACTTATAGGACGATAATTAGTCGGATTTGTTGGATCACCTGATTTGTAAAGAGGAACAACTTTAGCAACTTTAAATTGTCTTGGAAAATGACCTACGAGAAAACATTGATTAATTATATTCTTCAAAGGCTCTGAAATATAGGAAGCTATTTTTTTCAGACAGTTAGAACTCAAATTATCTACTCCAGGAGCAGAGTTATTTTTGAGAGAAAATATTGTGTGTTCTATTTCGTGTTTGTCAGTATCAGTCAAATAGAAGGAACTGTGTAGAGGGATTGACGAATCTACATGAGTTCGTTGCCTGGGGCTCTCATTTATTATTCTATTAGCATATAATTCACCTATATTTGCGAAATGATGGTTTAGAGCTTCCGGATTTATGTTAGGAATCTTTTTATCTCGTTTAACATTCAATAAATCATTTATACACTCCCATGTTTTTTTCGAGTTTCCTCTACATTGGAGTAGTTTGTTGTTATAATAGTCATATTTTGATTTTTTTAATATGTTATTTAAGAAGTTTCTATAATTTGTATATTGCAATTTGAGAATTTGGTTGGAAGGTTGTTTTTTTAGTTTCTGGTGCATAGTATCGCGTTTTCTTATTGATGTAATGAGCCCGGTAGTTATCCAAGGCTTGAGAGGTTTAAGTTTGTGAGGTACAGATTTTATTTGAGTCACTTTATCCAATTCTGTGAATAAAGTATCAATAAAGAATTCTACCGCTCCATCGATATTTAGTTCAATTCGAGTGTTTAAGTCGGACCAATTATAGTTTTCAAGATTTTTTATTAATGCATGATAGTTTATAGATGTTTTAATGTTATCACTTGATTTAGTTTTTTTTCGAATTTTCACCAAGACTCAAGTTTAAACATATTAGGTAGTGATCGGTAATGCTTGTTTTTATTATAGAACCGATAATAGTCTCATGAAAGAAGGATGTATTTTTGTAAAAAATGTGATCTATACATGATTTGGATCCGTTTGACTCACGAGTGGGTTTGTTTATGTAAGATTTAAAACCATTTGATGAAAGTAAATTAAAATATTCATTTACTGTGTTTGTGTTTCGATTAATATCTATATTTATATCACCAGTAATTATTATGTTTTGACTTTTTATATTATTTAAGTAATCAATGCATTCATTCAGACTGTTTAAGAAAATTTGCAAATTTGAAGAAGGTGAGCGGTAAATGGCAACTATAGTAAATTCAATTTTATTCTCAGGTACCATGACTCTCAATATTATAGAATTTGATTCCAGTATGTCGAAACTTATGTTCTCAACTTCAACTGTATTCTTAATAAAAACGCAAATTCCGTCGCATTTATTCAGTTTACCTGGTACACTATAAACAGAATAATTATTCAAATTGTAATTCAAGGTATTATCGACAATCCAGGTTTCACTAAGGGCTATTACATCAAATTTAGTTTCACAATTCTGAAGAGTATACGCCAGGTCGTCAAAATTCCTATTCATACTTCTGATATTCATATGACAAATATTTAAAAATCTTTCACAAGACTCATTTATATAATTTTGAGGCTTAAAATTGAAAATATCCTCTACTTCAATGGTATTATACTCTTCACAAGAGACTTCATCTTCAAAACTATTAAACATATCATTCATCATATTTATGATAGAAATTGTGGTTTAATCCCAATGGAGATTTATGCTCGAAAAATCTAGTTATATTAAGCATTGAAAAATTTGGATTTTTAAATACAAAAAAAGCTTTATGACATATCCGTGAAAATATACGAAACATGAGCCTACAGTTTACAGAATAAGGAACAAATAAAAATATGAATACAATATTATGATTTAAGGAAAAGGAAAACGTGCATATGGAAGAAAATGGTTGAAATGGAAAGGAGGAGTAATGAAGATGTGTAATGCAGATGATAAAGATATTCATAATTGTTAATACAATAACAAAAGAAAAATTATTAATCATTCAGATTATATAATTAAAATGTCTTTGAATGAAGAAAGTAATGTGTCTGATCTTGAGGCATTAAACAAAGATAAGAAGTTTAAAATATTATCTAGTCCATTCTGAAAAATAAAAACAAAAATCAAATGAAAATACAAAATAAACTTCAACACAGGCTGTTCATCATATTGAGGCTTAGAAACTGTTCATAAACCGCAGTTCAATGGATCCAGATAAAGAGATAGCACCGGAGAGAATAAAATAGCTTGAATATCATTGCTTGGTAATAGATAAGGCCGGTTGTAGAAAATTATATGAGTTTTAGAAGAGCTTGCATGTGGTCTACTGTGTGTGATTTAGAGTTTTTGTCCTTTCGAACATGAATGCGTCCGTTTTTAAACCAAACAAATTGAAATTTACCATCTTTTTGCATTGACTTGGCCGTTTTAAAAATAGAGCGATTTGCAGGAGACATGGTTTCATTGATAAACACAACTTTTGCACTATTTGACCAACCAATTTCTGATAGCAACAATCTGTCCTTGACCTTCTTGCAATGCATAAACATATCCTTGTAAGAGTATCCACAGAATTTAACTATGATGGGAGGATGTCTATCGGGTTGGTCCGCAGTTTTTGGGCCAGCGGGTAGACGGTGATAATTATCTATCATATAGTCTGTCAAAGTAAAACCGATTGACTCAGCAATTTTCATTATAATTTCTAGTAGATTTTCACTTTTGTTGTATGGAACTCCTAGTATGTCGACACAGTTTTTGCGCATGTATTGTTGTAGGCTATTATTTTCGGAGGTGAGTTTATTTATGTCATTTTTCAATAGTACGTTGTTTTTTTCCAGTGATGATATATTGTCAATACATTTATTCATGTCCTCGGAGTTTTTTTCTATGGCTAAGCTATTATCATTATTCAAACTAAATAAATGATCAATACTTTTAACAATATCCTTTTGTTCCATTTTGATAAGAGCTATATCTTTCTGAATCGAGTCGAGTTTGTTGATAACTATGTCGAATTTTTCAGCGAAGGAAACAGAATTGTCAACTTGGGCACTAGCATTGTTATTTGGTTGAACAGGCTGCTTACCGTTCTCCTTATCAACACTACCCTCACCACCGGCATCGTCGCCCCCGCATCCCACCCTCCCTGACACTGCTTCTGTCTTATCCCCACCATCTACTGAGCCAACTCTTGACCTTGATTTCTTCATCACTTTTGAAGCTTAAAAACTTAATTTCAAAAAGAAAAATCGATGAATATTCACCGAGAAAAAGAGAATCGAATTAACTTTTTGGAACACTATATTACCAAGATTCCTGTGATCACTAATATAACTTATTTTCACAACTACCGAGTAAATTAACGGTCAGGATAGACGAAAACAAAATAACAGAGCCTCAGACACAACCTTTCACTCTGACATCTCGATCGCAACTGAAGTCTGTCACTTTACAACTGACATGCAGTCATGTTTTTTATGTAAGAAAACGAAATTTGTTACTTACTGACTGGAGCGCTTTCGGGTTTTGATAAACCCATTGTCAACCGTTTTTGAAACTCGAAAGCGCTCCAGTCAGTAAGTAACAAATTTCGTTTTCTTACATAAAAAACATGACTGCATGTCAGTTGTAAAATGACAAACAATAGTGTAAACATCGCAGTTCGTAATGGAACAAGAAATAATCATGTATAATTCTAGTGTATAGAACTGGGTGTCACGCACAGGTTTTGAAAACCAATGTGACACCAAATTTATTGTATTATAATTTTTGTACTGTGTAATTTTGTCAATAAAATTCCTGATTTCTGAGCTTATTCATTAGCTGCTAGCGAAACAACGGAAAATAATAGCAAGTGTGATACAGGCAGTAGCTACTAGTAGTAGCTGCTCAGTGGCGAAGCGTGGTATGCTTATTTGGTCCTATAGGAAGTATACCCGGCGATGACCAAATAAGCATACCACGCTTCGCTACGGTAGCTGCTATGAGAAGCTTCTGCCTACTAATATGTCAAACTTGCTATTTTGTATCAGCTGTTTCGCTAGCAGCTAATAAAGTAGCTTGGTATGACTCAGGCGATAGTAATCGAATACAGAAATAAAATCGAATTATTGCTGTAACTTTTTCTATAGTAGTGAAGGTGATATTGTGGTAGTTATCAATATTTAATAGATTTGAAGTTTTTTATTCATTATATTTCTGAAGATAGAATAGAATAGGATGACTTCTTTATTTTACTGACGTTGCGAAGTTTGGACAATGATGTCCACTCTACCACTTAACCACGATCGGTTTGGTAGGAGAACCAAACGGTCTCGGAAAAGAAATAGCAATTTTTTTTAATACATACGATAATTTTGATTTTTTGATACCGGCTCAAGAGGTATAACTTATGAACCAATTATGTTGGTTGCCTACAGAAACTTCTATCTATATTGGTCTTGTAGATACTTGTTGACTGCTATTTGACAGCTGACAAAGCCATGTTACATCGAAGCTTCGCGAGATTAGTAGGTGGAGGCGCAATATGCGATGAGTGGTGTGGGGGTGGGGTAAATTAAGGAGGGGGATATTTGTTGGCGTTTCCCACAGAACGGTCTACTTAATGATCAATGTTATTTAAAATTGGATGTACACACACGTGGTGATGGGGCCACGCACTATCTGCAAACCTAGACCCCATGTCAACAACAATATTGATACAACATTCATAACCCAGTGACTACCTGACCTGACCGGTTCCCTTTGTCCAACACCATAATAGTTTCAATTAAACTGTATTATTTCCGTTGCACAGTTCAACGCGCTTTTTCGAAAACTGTTGTTATTTTCAGTTGATTAAGTCTAGATTGAAATCTATTATATTTTCTACCCACATGATAAATCTTCTAATCAACATAGAGTTATCCATAGATAGATTATCCACAGAATATATTACACGTATTTATTTTCAAATTGAATACCGGATGGTACACGAAACTTTATATGATGGAATTTTACTGTTCATGAAGTATATCAAATTTACACGAATTACTCACGGCCGGATGCACGAAATCAAATTGAATTTAACCAACGTAAAATGACGTCATCTTACGGCGATCATCATCTTGATGATGATGATGATGATGATGATGATGATGATGATGATGATGATGATGGGTTTATTGAATAAACCTATTTCTCAAAACCTAATTGAAGAAGATCTTCAATTAGGTTTTGAGAAATAAGTTTATTCAATAATGACCTATCTGATACGGCCTTCCCTTAATCTGTTTTTTGGGCTTCCAAAGTGATGATTAACCAACAAATTATGTCAAATTATGTTTGCTTATAATTCCATGTGGAGCATAGGCGGAGCAAGAAACCTTAGCAGTAAAACTTTATCAAAGTTGCAAGCTGGAAACTATTAGGCTACACTGAGGAGGCTCATTGTAATTGTTAATCACCCCGACACATATTATCAAAGTGGGGCATCATAATTAGGATTAGAATTATCTTAAGTAATTTCTTGAGTCGAGATTCTCTTAGATATCTGTATTATATGTATCTGTATTTGTAAATAAACTCCTCTGAATGCATATTATTGGCATTCAGAGAAATTATTATTATTAAGGAGACGATAATAGTATATTTCGCAGATTCGCACCTAGGGCGGAAAATGTGTGTTTGCCGGCTCGAAATCGCGGTTTTCAAGTTCGAGACGAATGACGAGAGCTTGAAGCGATTGAGAGCCGGCAAATTTTTGTCCGCGTTGCGAACGCTATTTTTCGCCAAACAAAAAAAAAAACAAAAATGATACAAAACAAACAAATGATAATTCAAACTTAGTGGCTAACAAAACTTCAAAGTTATGATACTAGCAAGAACTCATACAATGTTTTTGATCGGATAGAAACAGCTGTCATTCAAGGTCATTCCACATTCAAGGTTCTTTTCCACATTAGGGACGTAAACGTTTACAGTCCTCCAGCTGACCTCGTCGGAAACCGAACTTTTTTGGCCTCCATTCATGACGTACGAGAAACAGTTCATTACGTGCCAGTGGGGCGAAAACTTATACTGTGTACAGGGTGTCCCAAAAAATAGTGACGCAAGTACTACCACGGTATTCTACAAGTCAAAACAAACAGAAAATGTCGTTGGCAAAATGCTGATTTCTCCTTAGTTTACCTGTAATCCGCCATTTTGTGTTTTTAATATTTTTCATCATATCTCGTTGAAAAAACAAGATTTTCTCATGAAATTTGGTAGGGGTATAATGAAAGGTGTGGTTTACAAAATACATGTATCAATAAATTTCAATATCTGTTTTTTCCAAAATGGCGGCCGACTAAAATTTTCAATTCGATTCTACTGGAGGAATATTGCTTTTTACGATAAAACGTAGAAATACAAAAATGTAGAGAATTTTATTCTGAATAAAATGGTATATAAATTTAAAGGATCGGATAATAAATAACCGAGATATTGCTATTTGAAGATCACCACTTCTGTGTTTCTTCATTTCTTCAGCAGAGACATGAGAATAAATTTATGAATGCAAAACATAATATGTTTGCCCATCTTGAACGTTCTCAAATTTACTACTGTAAATCATATTTTCACATTCATGAAATTCATCAATTGGTTGTTTCATCCAATAATAAATTGAGAACGTTCGAGTGACAAAGATAGGCAAACATATGTTTTGTGGCCGTTTCTGTCAAAATCCGTTCCGGCAACTGTATTCGATCTTGGAACCTTTGGATTATCAGACAGGCGCTTATCGCCCTCGGCTACGGACCACTTCAAATTTTGAGTTTGACTTTGTCAATGATTTGTTGTCAACAAGGTTCATCGATATCGCAAAAACCACTTGCTTTTTGTTTATTTCTATGTTTAGAATTTGGTTCAAGCCTCAGTTAACAATTTGCGATGAAATATTGTGAAAGCAGGTCTGAGCTAGATGAACGCAATCTGATTTGAACGCCGTTTATTGAGCTTATTAAGCGCGTGAGACGAGGGATTATGATTCACTCATCTCTCCGATCTTGTATTTCTCTCAAAATATATTTCGATTGTTATTCAACCAAGACTCAACCACAGAAAAGGAGAGGAAAAACTACTCAGTTATCTCTGACTCAACCAATAAGCTCTCAATAAAGACACTTCACTTTCCAAGTTTCCTCTTAGTTTGGCAATAGATTCATATTATGAAAATGAAAAGTAATTGATGATTATTGAATTTGCTTCATTTTCAATCTTTTTAAGCAGCACTCGGAGGTATTGTGTGCTTCCTAACGGAGTGTTTCCATAAAAATGTTATCTCCCCGTTTCCAACATTACAAGAAACTGTTCTTCATCTTAACCAAATGTTGATCTGTTATTCGGTTTGAATTGATTTTTAATAGTCTCTCTGTGTATATATTAAAATCCATCTCTTTCTATTTCATCTTCTTATGATTTCCTCTACCTTCTGCCCAATAATTCGTAGTGTATGTGAGCTGAAATGTGTTGGGAGTTGAAATAAAATAAATTATCTATTCTAAAAACATAAAATACACGTGATGGGTTTTTACCGGTATCAGTTATTTTCCATAATAATTAGCATTGACAATCATATTTTTGCATTTTATTTCTAAGTTCTTCTTTACTTTATTTTAGTTATTCAATTTGAATCTTGTAGAAATTGAATCAGGTCCTGTGTTATTTCATCAATTGGAGACTGTGCTATTCTTTTCATAATAAAGTTTTTTTTTCATTGTTGACAGATTTATTATTAGAAAACCCCTTTAACTCTAAAAACCCTTCAACTCTAAACCCCTTCAACTCTTAAAAACCCTTTTACACTATGTTTTTTTTGATTGGAGAATGAACTATTTTATTTTCTACAAGAGTTCACCCAAGATCAATAATGGTGTAACAACAGAACCAGTTGTTGGTATCTTGTTGTTTGAATAAATATATGGTAGTTACAACATTCTAGTCTTTTTTGTTCATAATTCGATTTTTATCGATAAATTTGCTAATCAACAAATCATATCCTGCGTTTCATTTTCTTCTTACACTTGATAATTATGCCTATTTGTATTATAGTGATTATGAACTTCTGTTGTAATAATTTGAACAATTTATTTGTAAATTTTTGTTGGTTTAGAATGACTTCTTCATTTTTCTGACGTTAAAAGAAGTTTAGACAATAATGTCTATTCTATCACTCAACCACGAATAAAAAATATCCGATCGCCTTGTTGTGAACTTTTTATTTTCGAACTTGCAGTGTTTCATTCTAAATGAAAAAAAACTCTTTTTTTTCTTGATGGTTGAACGAATTTAATTCTATTCGGAAGGAAAGAGCTGTTGAAATAATTTATGAAGGACAGAATCGTAGAAAGGGTTGAATTTTATAAACCTGTTGATTTAAAAACAACAAAACTTCGGTCCAACTATCCGAACGCGATGGTGTTTCGTAATTCGGTCAACAGCTGATTCAATGTGTGACTGTCTTTAGATGGGTCCTCCTTTAGAGGAGGGTGGTGGGGAAGAGGGTAGGAGGGCTGGCTTGCAAGCTTAAAAGCTATTTCACATCCACTCATACGGGGAAACCGCAAGGACAGAGATTGCTCAGTAATAGCATGGAACAATATTCGGATCCTAGTTCAATTACAGCGTGTACGGTTTGCCAGCCTGGCTTGAGCGTCACCAACCGCCCCGAGCCGGGCCAATGCAAGGATGGGGCCTATCGATTTTAACGAAGCTAGCTGCTCTATGACGTCAAGTGTAAACACTAAGGCCTGCGTGCTTAATACTCTTGTAAGCAACTCGGTTTCATGCTGTAAAGAAACTCAAAGCCATGCGATAAACCGCCAAGTAAACACAGCATGTTTTGGATCAGGCCAAAGTTTTTAGCGTAGCCTATATCCTGTGGGCGACAACTAATCCCTTGTTGAGCACCATCAACCAACCATCAATCCAATGGTAAACTCACGCTAAAAACTGAAGATGATGAAGATATTCCCTGATACTAAGCTGCGAGATACAACAATCTGTATATAAGTAACTTCAGTACGTAATATTGGCAGTAGGTTAAAATTGCGGGTTTTGGCGCACCGTGACCTTGAAAGGTCAGGACAATGACCTTGAACCCCCCCCTCAAGGTCACCCCCCCCCACCCCCCACCTTGGCCACGCCCACTCTATTCCCCCCCCCCTTGCACCAGAACCGCCATCCCCGTTTCAAGGTCACCTAACCTAGCCTGACCTACTCTAACCTAACCTAAGTGAAGGTCACCTAACCTAACCCGACCTACTCCAACCTATCCTAAGTCAAGGTCAAGTCAAGGTCAAGGTCAAGGTCAAAGTCAAAATGAAAAAAAAAAAAAACTTGGAAAAAAAAAATTAAAAAAAAAAAAAAAAAAAAAAAAAAAAACTTAAAAAAAAACTTAGAAAAAAAAAAAAAAAATAGAAAAAATTAGAAAAAAAAAAAAAAAAAAAAAAAAAAAAAAAAAAAAAAAAAAAAAAAAAAAAAAAAAAAAAAAAAAAAAAAAAAAAAAAAAAAAAATTAAAAAAAAAAAAAAAACTTAGAAAAAAAAAAAAAACTTAGAAAAAAAAAAAATTAAAAAAAAAAAAAAAAAAATTAAAAATAAAAGTTTATCAATTTTTAGAAAAATTTAGAAAAAAAAAAATCCAGAGGGACTTAGAATTGTAAAACGAATGTTATAAGTGAATGGTGGGGGCATAGAGTATATATGGGAGGTCTGTGGCCAGGAGAGATCATTACCAGTTGAACAGTGGATTAGTGTGTACAGATAGTGATCATAGTGCAGTTTTTGAGAGTTGAAATCAGTGTTAGTGTTCCAGTTTGCTGTGATCTTCACCTGTGATATAAAAAGTGAGTACAAGTAACTTAGAAATATGTTTTGATCATACTAGAGGTGGATATAAAGATATGTATTGTAGTTTAATGATTGATTAATTGTATCTGAGTGGATGCTAACCTGAAAGTTGTTAATGGAAAGCAGTAATGTTAGGCATTACACTAGAGTATAGTGATTGAGTCCCCAACCTAAAAAGTACCTTCAAATATGTAAATAGGATGTAGTTAAAATTGAGTCCTCCAAATATAACTCAACTTATCAATGAGGAAAAGTGAACCAGACATCAGATATCCATTGTGGTGTAGTGGTTAGCATGTCTGATTTCAAATGCAAAGGTTCCAGGTTCGAATCCCCCTGTGAGGTAATGGTTAGTATTATAGCTATCCTGGAAAAGCCATTACACCACAGTGGATATCTTTTTGCTGATGATAGTTGTGGATGATACAGGTTTCAGCTTTGAATATACATATATACTTTATGTTTCAGATTCCTGAAAAATGAACAAGGCCAGCCGTTGTCAACAGACCAGAGAAGCACAGGGGGAGTTTGCTCTTCTAGAGGAGGCATTCAACTCCTGCCTGCGAACCCTCTACTACAACAACAGCTGCCTCAAGGATCCAGCCAAGGACTTCCACTCATTCCTCGACAGCTTGGAAGCCAAGATAGTTGGAGTCATCACCCAGGAATTCCGGGAACATGGAAACATCAAGTTCAACCTTGTCCTGGAGGCCACATACCAGAAAAGCAGCCTGGATGAGAACAACATGGAGCAGGTGGACTTTCAAAATGTGGCCTTCAAGACCCCCAACTACTCTGTGTTCAGCATTGCCGACATCCCCAACATAGTGGCACATGCCTGTAAGGTTATGTTGGAGGAGGAAGCCAAATTTGAAGGAAACTCAAGCGGGTGGAGTCTCCTCATCATTGACGGCCTTCTCATCCGCATCAGCAAACATACACCGCTGCGAGGATCTTCATACATCAAGTTGCCTGCCAAAATCGCCTCGAGAAAGGCAGTCATCAACCCCCAGAATGAAGACCAGCAGTGTTTTAAGTGGGCCATGCTTGCCAAACACATTCAAGGAAAAGATCCACAACGTGTTAATGACCGGTACAGGCAGTTGGAGGATAAATACAACTTTGTTGGATTATCTTTCCCCACAACAATCAGCCAGATCGATATCTTTGAGAAGAATAACCCAGGGGTATCGGTCAATGTCTATGGACTGGATGATGACAATAATATTTACCCAAGACGGGTCGTTGAGCATATGAAGGAAGATCATACTGATCTCCTCCTTCTATGTCAATTCCTCGACAAAGACAAGGATACAACTACCGCCACCACCACCACAGCACCTACCACCACCACCAACCAGCCGGATACCCCCACCACTACCACCACCATGCAGGACAACAATGCAGCAGATGATGATGATCTCAATGTGAACAGCCACTATTGCTACATAAAGAACTTTGAAAGACTTGTACAAGCACAGCTGACAAAACATAAAGGTCGTATCATTATCTGCCGGCGCTGCTTCACTCATTACACTGTGAGAAATGATGGAGAACGTCGGATGCAGGAGCATGAGGAGTACTGCGCCAACAACAAGATTGCAAGGATTGTGATGCCGCAGCCCAACGAAGACGGAAGCCCTCCAACAATGAAATTCAAGAATCATCTCAACAAGTTTAGGCTGCCATTGGTAGCTTATGCCGACTTTGAATGTATTCTTGAAAAGCCTGAGGAGGAGGATGGATCAGCTGAGCGATGGATTGGGAAGGTTACCAAGGTAATCCAATATCATAAGGCGATGAGTTATTGCCTTTACTTTGTAAAGGATCCACAACAACTACCACCTTGGCTCAGCATCAACAGCCTCATCCTGCAGGAACCAATTGTGTACCGAGGACCCGATGCAGCTGCCCACTTTATGAAAACCTTGACCAAGTATGCAAGAGACATTGCAGAAGCAATAGATAGACAGGGTAAAGCCATGAACCCCCTCTCCAGCCAGCAGCTTGCAGCCTTCAATGCAGCCCAGTCATGTGAAGCCTGCAACAAACCATTCACTGGCGACAAAGTACGAGATCACTGCCACATGACAGGGATGTATCGGAATGCTCTGTGCAACGGCTGCAATCTCCTTCGACGACGTCAAACTCATATCCCTGTGCTCCTCCACAACTCTAGGAACTATGACACTCATCTCATTGTTCCCCATCTAGGAGCTGATAATTTACAAATTTCAGTCATACCAAATAGTTCTGAAAAGTAC
Organism: Laodelphax striatellus; assembly: GCA_017141395.1. NCBI lineage: Eukaryota > Metazoa > Arthropoda > Insecta > Hemiptera > Delphacidae > Laodelphax > Laodelphax striatellus. The sequence continues at coordinate 16,062,928 of CM029544.1, read as the reverse complement.
ATATCCTTCACAAAACAAATCTCCAACAGACTACATCTCCGATTCATAGACACAATCCAGTTTACACCAGACAGTCTTGACAATCTGGTAACAAACCTTGTCAAGACAGCTGAAAATCCCGCAGATCTTTCATCCAAACTGCCACACACATCACGCCAGTTTAGGAACGAATTGGACTTAGTTTCAAGGAAAGGTGTGTTTCCATATGAGTACTGTAACTCATGGGAGAAATTGGAGGAGACAGAACTCCCTCCCAAGGATGCCTTCCACAGCACACTGACAAATGGTGGAATCAGTGATGCAGATTATGCACATGCTCAGCACGTTTGGGAGCGGTTTGGATGCAGAACACTGGGAGATTACAGTGACCTATACCTCAAGACAGATGTTCTCCTGTTGGCTGACGTTTTCGAGAGTTTCCGAGACATGTGCATGAAGAATTATGATCTTGACTGCGCTCACTACTTCACATCACCCGGCTTCTCATTTGATGCAATGCTCAAGTGTACAGGAGTTGAGTTGGAGCTGCTGACAGATTATGATATGTACATGCTCATTGAACATGGAATCCGGTGGCATCACAACCTGTGTTCACTGTCATGCCATTGCCAACAACAAGTATACAGGAGCATCTGTGAATCCAGAGAAACCTACATCATACCTTCTTTATACAGATGCCAACAATCTGTATGGCTGGGCAATGTGTAACCCACTACCCTGCGGAAATTCCAATGGATGTGCAGAGAGGAACTGGAAGCAGTGTGTAGGGACATTGAACTTGCTGAAGATAAACAGCATCTTGGCTACATACTGGAGGTTGATGTTGAATACCCCAAAGAACTTCATGATGCTCACAATGAATTTCCATTCCTACCGAGAAACCGAAAGACTGATAAATCTGGATACATGCGATTGATGACAACCTTGAACTCCCATAAACGCTACATCTGTCACTACCGCACCCTGAAGCAGGCAGTACAGCATGGGTTAAAGATAAGCAAAGTTCATCGAGGTGTACGGTTCGAACAGGAGGACTTCTTGGCAACCTACATTATGAAGAATACAAAGTTGCGTCAACAGTCAAAGAACAAGTTTGAAAAGAACTTTTTCAAACTGATGAATAATTCAGTGTTTGGCAAGACCATGGAGAACGTGCGGAAGAGGATGAACATGGAGCTGGTGAATGACGAGAAGCGTCTCAAGAAACTGATTGCAAGACCAACATTCAAGGACCGCATCTTATTTGGAGAGAACATTTGCGCTGTGACACTACACAAGGAGAAGGTAACATTAGACAAACCCATCTACATTGGGCTGACAGTGTTGGATGTGAGCAAAATCCTCATGTACCAATTCCACTACGATGTGATGAAGCCCATCTATGACGACCGCCTACAGCTTCTGTACCAAGACACTGACAGCTTGTTCTACCTGGTGGAGACTGAAGACATGTATCAAGATATCATTAGCATCAAGGAGCTGAGAGATGTTTTGATACATCCGAGTACCGATCACCCATGCTATTCCAACACAAATAAGATGGTGCTTGGAAAGTTTAAGGACGAGTATGGCGGCAGAGCTCCTCATGAGTACGTTGGCCTTCGCTCCAAATTGTATGCCTGTCGTTGCTACAATACAGATCCGACCCAACCAGATACAAGTGGCCTGATCAAGAAAGCTAAGGGAGTAAGACGGCCAGTACTTGGGCAGGAACTGCCAAAGTCCCATACTGATGCTGGGAAATACATTGGTTTCCAAGACTATCTGGACGGTCTGTTTGAAGGAAAGGAAATCTAGAGGAGCAAGTGATGTTTAGCACAAGGAAACATCAGATCATGACCACAGTACAAAAGAAGAAGGCGCTGAGCAATGCTGATGAAAAACGCCACATACTTGAAGATGGAATCACAACCCTCGCATACGGACACTATAAGATTCCTACTGCTGAGGTAGCATCTGAGGAGGAGGAGGAGGTAGAGATGACAGACCCACAACAAGTTTTGGAGATTGAGATGAAAGAGTCTGAGCCAGAGCCAGGTAGCAGCAGCTGCATCACAGATGAAGTGATCACTATATCTGACGATGAAGATGAATGTCCACCAGCTAAGCGGGCACGTACCTCAAACCCCATTGATGACATCAAAAATTATCAAGAAGAAGATGGAGTATCCCAGCACAGCATTCTCAGGAGATTGCTTGAAAAGTGATGATGATGCCATCAACAGATATTTAGGTAGATATGTATATATTTAGGTGTAATGTTATGTATATATTGGACAACATTGATTTTTGTATAGAGACATGGATGTATATAAACAATGGGTGTACAGCTTCAGTAGCCAGTTGTGCATAGAAGGCATAGTACCATGGATCAACTACCGACAACAATCCTGAAAGCTCTAATCATTACATTAGAGATTTGGTTAGCTTTGATGCTAATGTTTATCATTGCTATAAATTGTGGATGGGTAGCCCTTCTTCTACCAGTCATTGGCATTTGGATCTGGCCACACCGCCATCAAGGGGATTACAGTCTACCAATGACAATCTTGAAATTTCTAATCAGTATAATAGAGAGTTGGTTAGCTGTGATGGTAACGCTAATGATTGTGTCACATGTTGGATTAATAATCATCATTCTACTGGCTGTCGGGGGGAACTGCAGAATCAATTGCACAATGAGAAGCTTGGATGAAACAGAGGAGGAGACAATGATGTAATTGCTATAAATAGCCAGTTTCCAAGAAATGCAGGGTATAAAAGGAGGCCGAGTAGCAGCCAAGCATCATTAACAACCATGATACCCCCAGTGTACTATCTCCTTGTGGCTGCAGCCGTGAGCGTCAACTCCTTCAAGCTGGATCCCCAGTACCTGGGTGTCCTCTTTCCGACATCAAGGGAGCATGGACTGGATACTTCAAACATATTCCACATGCAACAGTGTCTGCAGTCATCTGGACAGTTCAACAAGGATCTTGGAGCAATGCGTCAACACGTCAAAGACTGGTACATGAACCTGGCTGGTGAACGTGCTGTTGATAAGGAGCTGTGCCAGCAAGTCCATTGCGCATATGATCTGCGCACATGCCTCCATCCATCATTCACATCGTTGGAGTTCCTTGAAGCCATCATCAATGCCTCAGTTGAGGTGTGTGCACTGCACTGTCAAGAACCATCTTCTACTGCAATTGCACCGCCTCCAGACAACGTAACAGTGTCCATCAGCAATGGAGCCAGCAAACAGTATTAAAGGATGTGCCTGTGGTGATTGCCACCTTGTACAAAGCACTTGTTGGATTGTGGAACCGTTCTTCAAGTTTGGCTACAAGAATATTCCAGAACCGTTTGGGACACCAATCAACTTTATTCAGAAGATGACTACATGTTTCCCAACAGCATCAGTGTTCAACCTGGACTTTGACAAAGTTATTTTAGAGTTTCCAGTTGGTAGAGGACTATGTGAAATGGCTACCGATCTAGGTGACATGTACCCCTGGGTAAGCCTAGATATTATGTACTAGTAAACCTGTTTTAGCATATCATTTATTGTTGTAAATAAATATCACATCTCTGAAACCATGTGTCGACTACAGTTATTTCATAACCTTGAAACCTTAGTTTACATGACCAAATTGCACAACGCAGTTTGGCTCACAGCAAACAAATTGCGCAGGATAAAACCTGCTCTGCTCAAGTGAATATATAGCTATGTAAGTGTTTGATAGTCATTAGTATGGATAAGTCTGTGATAGCGAGAGAGTTGCACAGACCGGGGCGTAGGAATTTTCCTACAAGGATGGTTACTGTGAAAGGTCTTGATGACCTCTATCAAGCTGACCTTGTCGAGATGATTCCTTATGCTCGTCAGAACAAAGGTTATAGGTACATTATAACAATTATCAATTGTCTTAGTAAGTTTGCTCTTGCTATACCAATAAAGAGCAAGTCGGCTGACGATGTAGTCAAGGCAATGCGTCCTATTCTAGCTCAGTATCCAATGAAACATTTGCAGACTGACGATGGTAAAGAGTGGTTCAATTCAAAATTTCAACAACTTGTGCAACAGTATGGCATCAATCATTATTCAACATATTCAGATAAAAAAGCGTCAATAGTGGAACGTTTCAATAGAACACTTAAACATTTAATGTGGGTCAAATTCACTGAACGAGGAGCCTATAGGTGGACAGATATTCTAACCTCACTTGTGAAAGAGTACAATGGCAGAGTGCATCGTACAATAGGTATGCGACCGGCTGATGTTGAGAAGGAGCATGAGAAGCTTTTACTCTCCAAACTTGGTAAACAGCGTCAAGAGTATCAGCAGGGCTTGTTGGATAAATCACAACCCACGTTCTATCCGGGTGCTCATCAGAAGATTGAGCCGGGTGATAAGGTGAGAATCAGCAAGTATAAAATGACGTTTGACAAGGGATACCTGCCCAATTGGACAAATGAACTGTTCACAGTAACACGTGTGCGACCTACAGTGCCGGTAACCTACGAGTTGGAAGATTATAGAGGTGAACCTGTGCAAGGAGGATTCTACGCAGAAGAAATTGTAAAGACAAAAGTGCCAACTGTATTTGAAATTGCCAAGGTATTGAAGAGAAGAGGTAACAAACTGCTGGTGCGTTGGAAAGGATACGATCGCAGTCACGACTCGTGGATTGATAGAGGTGACCTTGTGTGAGTGAGATGAAACAGGTTGTGCAACAGCAAAACAAATTCAAAATAATTGACTTTGATCGAGTGGTGAGAGGTTGCGGCTTGGAAATGGACACAAAGAAGCGTCACGGTCCTTTGTTCCCTAACCACATGAGATGCATTATTTGTGGGCCATCAGGGTGCGGCAAAACCAATTTACTGTTCAACATGCTGTTTGATTGTAAAGGAATCCACTTTTCAAACATTTACGTTTGGTCAAAGACTACGTTTCAACCAAAATATAAGTTACTTCGTACAATCATGCAAGGACTAGGTGATGGAATGAGCTATGTTGAGTGTGACACAAGTGAAGAAATACCTGCCCCAAATGAACTGCCAGCCAACTCGATAATTATTTTCGATGATGTGATTTGTGAACAGCAGGAATCAATCAGACAATACTTTAGTGCCGGTCGTCACAGTGATGTTGACGTGTTTTATTTGGCACAGACCTACAGCCGCATTCCAAAACAACTTGTGCGTGACAATGCCAACTTTATAATTGTGTTTGAACAGGACGAGCTCAACATGAGACATTTGTATAGAGATCATGTAGGCGCTGACATGACCTTTGATCAGTTCAAGAGCATGTGCAATCAGGTATGGTCATCAGCTGCGCACGCATTCCTTGTGATTGATCGCTCATCAGAGAAGAATAGAGGGCGCTACAGGAATGGGCTTGACACCTATTTAGTTGAGGTGTAAGCTCACTGGAGCTTCAGTACACTGGTGTACACCGAGCAGGATGGATGTGAATCATAAGCAGACTGTGGAGGAGATTGCTCCCACCATCAAGGAGATTGCCAAGCTGAAACGTAACATCAAGAGGAAGCACAAGGAGCTAACACTTGGAAGGGAAGTGTCAGAGGATCATCATGCAAAGCGCATTAAACCGTTGACTGAACCACTAGGCAACATTGTTGAAGCTCTCAAAAAACCCCCACCACCACCAGCAGCAGAACCACTGCCAGCAGCACAACGCCTTGCAGTACGCCAGCATAAACATCATACACTACCTACACCACCACTAACACCGATACAGCCACGACCCCTGAAACAAGCTCTGAAACAACTGCAACTGCCTGACATTGGAGAGGAGACCCCTACATCCTTTGAAGCATTTGGAGATGATTCACACTTTAGTCCAGCTCCAAGTACGTCTGGTGCTGTGAGAAAGTTGTGGAGCAATAAGGATTCACCTTTGAGTGAGGATGGTGATGTTCCAGGATGGTCAACGGATGAGGAGGAGGACCAACAAAATAAAAGTGTTCAACAATTGATGGATACTAGCCAAGATGTAGTGGAATCTGAATTTGATCAAACAGAATTGGCTAAAACACCTGTGGGGATCTATGTTAAAGGTTTGATTAGAAAGGAGTTGAGCTTTGATGATACATTTGGACCAAAAGTGATTGACAACAGTTTTCGTTTGGGTAGCAAAATTTTAACCTTTGGAACTGGTGGTTCAAAGATTGTGTTGACTGATCCTAACAATGTTGGAAATGAGCAGACTTTTGATGCTACACAAGGACTCTGTGAACTTATATTTAGGAAACTTCCAAGCACTTCAAAAGTAACGTTGGCCGACAAAAGGCCTATGTAGACATATTGGAGTTTACCAATGTGTACAGAGACGACTATGCTGCAGGTGGCAGAATTAGAGACTACAACAATATCAAGTACAAGAGAACAATACTTCCACTGTTGAAAAAGGGCAAAAAGAAAGGGAAAGGAATCAGTGGAAGAGGACTGGTGGCGCCATTCAATATGGTGGCAAACAATGATACAAAAATTGAATATGTCTACTACAATGACCCCAATGAGCTTGTAGACAGACTACAACTATTGGATCAATCCAAAGCAGTTGGCAACACTGGCCATGAGAATGAAATTAATTCGATTCTGGAAGAGTTGGTGGAAGGCGGTTACATAGTTGGCAACCCTGCAAACTAGTTGTACTATATAAGCGGACGATGTACAGCCCACTTTGTATTCATCATGGACACATTGGGTAACATTAATGCTCGTCATAGACGGGTGATCAATTTAGCAAATCCTCAAAGCAGCAGAGATGCAATAAATCTTGGTACATGTAGAGATTTGATTGAGGTGTGGCTGCCAAAGAGAAGGGATAAAAGTACATTGCAAGTATTTACAAGCCTCAACGACTCAGTACTGACTGATATGATGGATCCAGTCAATGCCACAGATGGAGTGAACAAGCAATATTTGGAGAAGAGGATGGATGAGCATTCTCGTGAAGTTGTTGAAAAAGTATTAACAGCTATGGTAACTTTGGTTAAGGAGCGTGCAAATGGTGATACAAGTTTTACAAGTGAACAGGAATGGAAAGATATGGTCTTGAAGCGTATAGGACTTGACAAGCCTCCTGAGGGTATAAAAGAGAATGATGGGGCTAAAGTGAATCATTAGATGGCTAGGTGCAAAGGAAAGAAGAGGTACCAGGGGAGAGGAGTGTTTTCGGCACTCGCAAATGCCACTGGAACAATAGTCAACAAAGCAGTTGATATTTTACCCGTTGAACTTCATCTTCCCGGTTACCAATACTGCGGCCCAGGTACAAAGCTGGAGAAGCGGTTGGCAAGAGGTGATCCAGGAATCAACAGACTTGATCGGGCCTGCAAGCAGCACGACATTGCCTATTCACAGAATAGTGATACAGCAAGCAGAGCAAAGGCTGACAGGGACTTGGCTGAACGAGCTTGGAGTGTAGCAACGTCTCCAGAGGCAGGATTGGCAGAAAGGGCTGCAGCAGTAGCGGTGACCAACATCATGAAGGCCAAAGCAAAGTTTGGAGGAGGAGCAAAACGTCGAGGGAAGACAAAGAAGGTAGCAGCTGCTTCCAAAAAGGGAAAAGGACTCTACCTGAGACGTCAACAAAAGACGGGAAACGGAGCACGCCGTCGTCAATGCAAACGGCGACGGTAATTGCTCTTCAGATCGGCGCTGACTGATGCAGACCTCTACAAGTATGCGTGTCGTCTGAAGCTGAAACATTTCCGAGGAGTGTTTATGCGGGATGCTCTACCTGCAACAGGACCTTTGAACCGAGAGTGTGGCATCATCAATTTGGACACCAGCAATGGAGCCGGCACACATTGGGTGTGCTATGTGAAGAAGGATGGAGCTGCCATCTACTTTGACGGATTTGGAAACCTCAGGCCACCACAGGAGTTTATCGACTACATGCATCGCGGTTTGGAGCCAGCAACAAGGATCGAGTACAACTATAATCAGAAGCAAGAGGATCTGTACTCTCATATTTGTGGTCATTTATGTTTGAAATTTTTGGTTGATGAAAATAATAAATGAAAATATTGTTCAACAAGTTTCAATCATTTCCCCTTTCCAATAGTATAAATAATGGGTAACAAGGCCTATTGCCAGTCATTGTACAATAGTGCGTTGAGCAGGCAAGACCATGATGCTCTGTTTTGGAGGTAATACATCTGTGCTGAAAAGTGAATTTTATCCGCCGCTTGATACAAGCAGTGGTGAATGGGAAATTGGACTCATCAGCTTTACAAGCTGCAATTCAATACCCAATGTTGAGATGAACTACAACAACAAGTTCTATTATGCTCCAAAAATAACTCATGTGTTTAAGAAGAAAGGAGCAAAAGCTGAAGAAGAAGATGATCCATCGCTGAAACATCATGAAATTGTAGATGATAGGTCAGCCATATTCAATCAATGGTATAAAGTGCTTCTGAAAGCTAAGCAGACATCGGCTGATGGAGACATTGATGATGAGGATAACTCTATAACAGGTAGTAGACGGACTGCAAGAGCTACTACTGCAGCACCTCGTTATAAGATAATGGAGTTTGTATCATTGCCGGAAGGCAGTTTTGAATTTCAAACAATTGCTAACCTGCTTACATCAAGGCTACATGATCGCAACATAAAACTTCAGATGGCTGTGGACCCATCAACCTTGAAATGTTCAGTATTGAGCAATGCCAAATTGGATTTCACAAAACCTGAGTCGATTGGAAGTCTGCTGGGATTCAACAACACTAGGATCATAGAGGCTGACACAGAGGCTAAAGGTGATACAGCAGTGCAAATCAGTCGACCCAATGTAATACGTGTAAAGTGCAATGTTGTGAGTGGGTCGTACTCAAATGGTGTCAAGGATCACGTGATCTATGAGTTTTACCCAAATGTTGATCCAGGGTATAAAATAGTTGTGACTGTACAGAATGTAATCTATTTGCCGGTGGACGCCAAGCAGATTGGTAACATTACGTTGGAGGTTGTTGACGAGAACGGACGTCTCATTAATAATAGAGGTGAGGAGATCAATATTACTCTGCATCTGAGACAACGCAAGTGAGATGGTGCTGATATTTGATAAGTGGAATCGTGGACTGGATAATGAGGCGGCATGCGACATGGAGGTAGATCATCAACCTACAGAAACAGATAAAAGGCCTGCAAGTGCTGCAAACGTCATTCGTCGTTTAGACTCTGTAGAGTTAACATCGAGGAGCATCAACTATTTGAAAAAACGTGGCTGTCACCTACGACAACAACAGCAGCAATAATGGGAGTTTTAGATGTGACAAGGAGTGGACCCAGATTGGATAACAGCATCATTGGCTATGAGTACCATTCTCACGCTCCCTATACTACAAGCTTCAAAGCCAATGATGAAATACGGATACCGATTCAACAACAGGACATTTACACAATCCCATCAGAAAGCTATCTACATGTGGAGTTTAAGGTGACAAATGCAGCTAATGCCGCCTTGGGTGGAAGTCCCTGTGTCTCTGGATTCTTTGCTCACCTTTGGTCAGAGATACGCTATGAGATAAATGGTGTGATAGTAGATAGCATTCGCACCCCTGGAATTACCAGCCTGATGAAGAACGCTATGACATTTGAACGAGATGAGTGGACTAAAATGGAACGAGCTGGCTACAAGTTTGACCCAACAGTTGGATTTGCCACTTTTCCTCCCAATGGAGCTGATACAACAATCATGGATGTGCCTCTACGCTACCTGCTGGGCTTTGCCGAAGACTACAAACAGGTTCTACTGAATGTGAAACAGGAACTGGTGTTGAGACGCAGTGCTGACACTACTAATTGTTTAAATGCTGCCGGAAAGGTAGTCATTGAGAAACTTACATGGAGAATACCCTATGTGGAAGTGGCCGATGAATACAAACTTCGTCTGCTCAAACTTGTACAGAATGATACACCTATAAGCATGACATTCCGGCATTGGGAATTGTACGAGTACCCGACCTTACCTGCTACAAAGAAGCATACATGGACTGTCAAGTCAACAGCTCAGCATGAAAAGCCTCGCTACATTGTGATTGGACTGCAGACAGCGCGATATGGAGTGGCAACTGCTAATTCATCCCAATTTGACAAGTGTAACATGAGAGACATTCGAGTGTTTTTAAACAACAAGTACTATCCGTATGAGAGCATTGATGGTGATGATTGTTGTGTATATGGCATGTATGAAGCTTTCAATGGAGCCTACAATCATGGACATTCCCAATTGGTCAATCCCCTGTTTGAAAAGAGTGCTCTAGAAAATGGCCGAATGATGTTGTATGCGTTTGATTGTTCCCGCCAAAATGAGTCACTCAAAACTGGCAGTATTGATGTGAGAATTGAGTTTGAAGCAACTGAAAACATTCCTGCGGATACACGTGCCTACTGTCTGATGATTCATGATGTGACGAAAGAGTACAAGCCAATGTCAGGTATTGTGCAATCGGCCTAGGGTATAAAGGCGAATGACAAGTGTTGGGATAGTTATTCTGGTAAGAAGCATTGGGTGAAGCATACATCATGTCCACAGCTAAGAGAGTTTTACAGTTTTTGGGTGAGGAAGGAGAGTTGCCTGAAAGTGATGGCGAGGATGTTGTGGGATGCTGCATTGGCTTCTCTACTAAGCGTGGGAAGAAGGATGCTGCTACTGCTGATGAAGATTCTGATGAACACGAGTACATGGAAATGTTGCCGAGAAGAAGAGCTGCTGACATTTTTGGACCACTACCACTCTACCTGATGGACTTTCAAGGATTCGAAGGATTGAACAATGAGTTTATTGTCAAGGAGATGGCCATATTGGAACGTGATGACAGGCATCGTGTGACAACCCATCATCATTTCTTCAAGTCACCCTATCCGGACATGCTGCTGAAGACAAGTGACAACAATGCTCTACATCGAGCAAAACATGGACTGCGATGGTCTGGCAATGGAGCTGGTCAAGCACATCTACCCTATTCTGAATTGCGCCAGATTGTTTGCGGAACCGTTGAAAGATGGCTGCATGAAAACAACAATGCAATCAAGATCTTTGTCTACGGCTATGAGAAGATTACTCTGCTCAACACACTGCTGCAGCTGGATGACAAGGAGAATGTTGAGTATGTGGATCTAAGTTCACCCTATCTTTTCCACGAGATGCCCAATCTGCAGGCCCTGATGAAGAATGCTACAGGAGTCTACTGCCCAGAACATTTCCTGCTCAACTTTGTGGAGACTTTGAGGATGAAGCTGGCTGGCGATAAAGGAACCCTGGATACTCAGCCATTTTGTGCACTAAATGTAGTAAATGTTTCACACAATTGGATTATGCAAACTTTGTTTAAAGATCAATATTTTTGTCGCAACTTGTTTATGGCAATAAAGAAAGAAATGTAATTATTGTGTCATCATTGACTTACCCCCACTACCACCTCTAGTATGTAAGGAGCTGCTTGGAACACTTGCAGAGTGAGTCACTAGTGCCAGTTGAGTGAGTCACTAGTGTCAGTTGAGTGAGTCACTGGTGACAGTTGAGTGAGTCACTAGTGACTGTTGAGTGAACACTGAGTGTGTATCACTGATACTAGAGGGAATGATTTTTGGTAATATTATTCTTGGTTGCTGGGGTGAGTTAGGTTAGTTGTGTCTCACCTAGCATACCCTAATCTCACCCTGCTTGGATGGTTTGGCAAGCCTGTTGAAACAGGTGACTGAGTTACTATAGGTTAGGATAGGATTAGGCTGACGCCTAACCTAACCTAACCTATAGTAACTCGGTTTTTGTTTACCCATTCTTCTATTGGGCTTGGCGAGACCCTTGACCTTGACTTTTTGCTTGAGGAGTTGCAAGGCCCCTTACCTTGACCTTTGGCTTGAGGAGTTGCAAGGCCCCTTAACTTGACCATTGGCTTGGGCCGCTGTAAGACCCTTGACCTTGACCTTGACCTTTGGCTTGGGCCTTCAAAGTTTCAGGTTAGGTAACCTTGACTTAGGTTGGAGTAGGTCAGGTTAGGTTAGATGACCTTGACTTAGGTTAGGTTGGAGTAGGTCAGGTTGGGTTAGGTGACCTTCACTTAGGTTAGGTTAGAGTAGGTCAGGCTAGGTTAGGTGACCTTGAAACGGGGATGGCGGTTCTGGTGCAGGGGGGGGGGTAGAGTGGGCGTGGCCAAGGTGAGGGGGGGGGTTGAAAGGGGGGGGTGACCTTGCGGGGGGGGGGTCAAGGTCACGGTGCACCAGATCTCTCCTTTTTAACCTACTATTGGCAAGATTCTAGGAAGCAGAGAATGGTTTGGAAGCCGCTTTTTGGTCGCGAGAATTTCTCTATGCCATGAGTTGGCAGATTAAAAGCATTAAGCAATAACTGGAATGCAAGAACGCACAAAGCACTAGAGCTGCAAGGATAAAGCAGTACCAGACAGTAAAACCTTATTACCAGGATAAATTCTATCTACAAAGAGAACAAATATTTTTTATTTGAAATGAATAACTGGTGAAACTAAATTGGTTAAAAAAATGATCAACTTCCTGAAAACCAATATAAATTTATGAACATTTTTTTATAAAATTAACACTTGCATCAGAGATATTGTGGAACTTCTCCATAGTAGGTGATAAAGAAAAACGATTTTGTCTATTCCACATTGATATATTTGAAAAACAAACTCAAGTTTCAATCTCCAGTGTTGATTCAGTGAGGCTCAACCAACACTGAAGATGATGCCATGAGCATTGGGAATTGAGTTTGTTTTTCAAATATATCAATGTGGAATAGGCAAAAACCAGTAATTTGAAGAGCTGGAAATCATTGCTATCCCATGCTTTTCTTTTGAGAAAAATCAGTATCCAGAAGAAAAAATAGTACGGGGAACCAAAATTTTAAGAAAAAAATTTTAAACTTTAAAATAATATGTTCTCGACATTCTGAATTATTAGAATAGAATAGAATAGAATAGAATTTATTTCAAAAAAGAAACATTACAGAAAAATTGAAACATTGCATACAATCTCAATAGTACAAGAAATTCAGAGCAAGGAATACCTATCCAATATACAATGTTTTTACATAATAATAAAACAAACCCAACAGATTTTAAAAAATCCAATTATAGGGTTTGCTATAGAAGAAAAAAAAAGATACATAGTAATGATACTGATAGTAATAAGTTCTAAATACAATCACCATAATAACATTTGTTCACTTAACGCCTAAATCTGAAAGAATTAAAAATTTCAAATATGATAAATAGCAACTAATTGAAACATATCATCATATAGGTACCCAAAGAATTAGAATAAAGTGATAGAAAAATAAAAAGTACAATAGAATAAAGTACAATAGAATAGACATTGAAATTCACTACTCTGCATACAAAAAAAAGGATTCAGAGGGGGGAAAAGAATTCCAACATTAAAAGAAATTTCTTTTGAATGAAAAGAAAACCAAAATCATTGCACCAACCTGGAGCAAGCCTGCCCAAAACATCTCGGCGACATTGCAACATCAACACCATCTGCCACAGTATTGAAGAGTGCAATAGAGGACAAGAGATGGGAAGATGCATGATAAGCAGTACGTGCTATACCAGGATAAAGGAGTCTGCTAGCACGACCGCCGTATGCCGGCACATAGAACGAAATGGAAGAGAGGGTGCTTGAGTCATCTATATGGCCGTTTAAGACACCATGCAAGAATGACAGTTTGATAAGCTCTCGCCTTTTCTCCAACTTAACAAATTTGAACCTCTGAAGTAGCTCGGTATACCTAGTCAACCAGATTGGTTGAAGCAATCTACCCTCAATTTTGAAATATAAGAGGCGCAAGAACTTTTTCTGCACCCTCTCGATCATGTCAATCCACACACCCTGCACCGGCGACCACACCACACATGCAAACTCCAGTCTAGATCGAATTAGTGCAAAGTACAAAGATATTAAAGAATCTATGTTTCTGAATTGCTTGCCCATCCTCGCAATGAACCCCAACATACTATAAGCCCTTTTCACAGTTTTGATAATATGACTTGTGAAAGTTAGATCATCACTTATGAGAACTCCCAGATCAGAAAATTCTTTCACCCGGCTCAATCTATTGTTATCTATTGTATAAGAGAAATGTATTGGTGTCAAATTCCTATGAATGGTCATTATGCAACATTTATTAATATTCAAAAACAGTTTATTTTCTACACACCACTCATGCAATGAATTTAAATCTTCTTGTATAGTTATGCAGTCGGATTCACTGCTTACCACATTAAATATCTTCAAATCATCTGCATACATGAGTGCATTTGACTGAATTGACTGAGTTATATCATTGATATAAATGTTGAAAAGTAAAGGACCAAGATTGCTTCCCTGAGGTATACCTGAACCAGCAACAAACTCATTTGAACTATAACCCCGGAATGAAACATACTGCCGTCTATCATGCAGATAGAGAATGCAGATGAGGAAAAGAATCTGATCAAGCTATCAGCAAAACCATAGTAATTTAATTTGGAAAGTAATATCTGATGGTTAACCTCATCGAATGCTTTTGAAAAATCGGTATATACAACATCTACTTGTTGTCTCATGTCCAAAGATGAAGATACAAAATTAACAAAATTTACTAGATTAGTGGAAATTGACCGAGAAGGGAAGAAACCATGCTGCTTAGCTGAAAAGTATAATTTCATATGGGAAAAAATATATTTGAAAAGTATAATCTCAAAAACTTTTGCAGCTGTAGATAAAAGAGCTATAGGTCGATAATTGGAGATTTCAGCTTTTCCTTTTTTAAAAATTGGTATGATTTTAGTAAGCTTCCAATCAGATGGATAAGTATTGGTTTTCAAACACAAATTATAAATATGACATAGGGGTTTTGATAAAAATTCTGAACAACCCTTGAGAATGTAATTGGGAATAAAATCTGGTCCAAAAGATTGTTTATTTGGAAGTTTTCTTATAGCATCACGAACATCTTTTAAAGTGACCGAGGGAATGCTCAAGCACTGAACGCCAGGCATGATTTGTGAGCCAAGAGCATTGGCAACATTCAAAGAGCTGTTATTATCAAATACTGAAGTGAAGTACTGAGCAAACGCAGAAGAAACGGATGGGCCATCAATAAAAGTGTTATCGTTTAGTGTAAATCCGTTTAAATTGTCATTGTTTGGGTTTTTTTTCTGCTTTACAAAACTCCAGAATTTTTTAGGATCTCTTTTAAGCGTATTCTCCATTTTCATAACATAAACTCTATAAGCAGATTGAATAAGCTTTTTAGCCTCTCTTCTAGCCCTCTTAAATTCATCATTATACTGCAATAACCCAGATTTAGCATACTTCCTCCTAAACATGTCCTTCATCCTCAACTTGGATATTATCTCAGGAGTGTACCAAGTTGGGTACTTAGAATTGATGACAATTTTTAGGAACGTGCGAGTCAAGGCAAAAATATAAAATATCATAAAATCTTTTCAATGCCAGATCCACGTCCTCAGTCGACAAAATACTTTCCCATGTCAACGAGGACAAAGTAATATACAAATTGAAAAAATCTCCCTTGCAGAAATTATATACATTCTCAGTTCGATTCTCAATCTTCAACCTACTTTCACCATGAGACATATTTATTGATAAAATTGGATGATGTGGATCAATTTGAACAATTTGGTCCTCGTCCCTTCCCTCCACAACCAGGTTAGACATATTTGAGATAACCAGATCCAATGTTCTTGCATTAATATTGCGAACATCATTGAATAATTTGAATCCGTTGTATGTGAGAAAGAAATTGAACTCTCTGTATAGATTACCGGCCATTGTAAAATCGAATTTGCTGTCCGATATAAGAGGTAAATTAAAATCTCCTACTATGCAAACTCTATTGTTATTAAGTTCAGGATTAGCATCAAATAATTGAAAAAACAAAGAATAAATATCACTATTTGTCCTTGGTGGGAAATAAACTGTACATAGCACTAAAGAGAAACCGTTAGCATCAGTCAACTTAAGCCAGATCATATCCAAATCATCATGTGACAGACAGGCCAAATATTGAACACGCCAGGCGGTGCTTCTAACAGCAATTAACACTCCAGCACCCCTGCTCCTTGCAATACCATCTCGTCGATAGACAGAGAAAGAATCAGAGAACAGTTCAGAGGAGACAACAGTGTCATCTAGCCAAGTTTCGGTCATACAAATTATATCATAATCTGTGACAAGACTATTTTCATATACTAGGTGTGTTTTTGATTTGAGTACTCTAACATTTTGATACAATAAAACGTTAGAATTCAAGCACATACTGATAGCGGTTCAATTAAACAATAAGAATAACAATAAGATAAAAAGAATGACAATAAGAATACAAAAACACTGTTAAGAATCTATTAATATAGTCTATATGTAATAAAATTTATCAAAAATTGATTTAATCACGCAGGAGAAATTTATATCTTACGCAAAGCAAATTATCCTCAGTATGAATCCTATATGAAGAAAAATAACAAATAAGGCAAAAAAGTAATTTGTATTCAATATTGATATCAAGTCAATGATCAAAATTTAATTCATTCGAAACCAACGTTGTATTCGAGCCTCCCATAATCAGAATCTACTACAAACAGTTAAAGTGGGGAAAAAATAATAATTTAGAGTCTGCTGACAATCGGAATTTGTATCGTATCGTGTAAACTGTAGGCTTTACTAACAGTGAAACTCTATAATATAAGAAGATGACTTCTGGACTCATACAGAATGGTCTATCTTCCAACAACCTATCTTATCAATTTCGAGAGTTGAATAAGATAAAAAGAAAAAATAACAATAAAAAGAAAAACAGTTGCGTGTAATAAAGTATGATATTTATAGAGGAAAGTTTATTATGAAACTTGAAGTTACTTGATATTTAAATCATTTTAAGCACTTGATATTTTGCATCCATTAATTCTTGTATAAATTTCACTATAAAGAATAAGGTAGCCTATTTTGGTTTGATTGATTTTGATTTGAAATAATAATATACACGTGCGACGTGTAGCGAGAATAAAGAAACAAAATATTGAAATAATACTTTTTTGATTAAGATTGAAATAGAACGAAACCAAATTCTTGAGCCGAGAAGTACACCACAAAAAAAATTATAAGGGTAAAAATAATTTTATAATAAAATAAATAATAAATAATAATAAAATACTGTAATAATAAATTTCTTCAATAAATGATACAACTCACCAAGTAATCAATAGGCCTTGGAATAACTTTCAAAACAAATTTGCTATGTCCATCACGGCTCAATGATTGTCAACATACTCAGCTGAATTCATATTATGAGTAGGGCCGTTGGAGAACTCAGAGAAAACATTGTCATTCTCTCTCCAGAAAATCCGGCCGTCACGACACCAGACATTCCTAAAGCCTACCCTGTCAACCACATCTGTCTAAAAAACAAATGACGCTTACGCGTGAGGTCTTCGTGCACAGCGATTCCAGTACCACTCAATTTGCGCCTATTCACTATTATTGCACTTCGCTTCTGATAGCTAATGAATTTCACTATTATCTGTCGATGCCTAATCACTCCATCGTGGCGCTGGTTCGCGGGCGACGCCGGGCGCCCGAGGCGGTGGCATCTGTCGATGTCTGCCGGCGAGATCGCAACGCCAAGTTTGTCACTCAGCAGTTTTACTGTGGTCGCCGTGACATCCTCCTCACTCGTCTCAGGAACACCGGTGATGCGGATGTTGTTGCGCCGCGAATACTGAGCCAGGCCGTCAATCCGCATGTCGGAGCTCTCTTTCAGTTGGGCAACCATGTTCCTGAGGGCGTCCACCTCGACAGCAAGATCAGCCACCCTGGACTCAGCCGCTTCCAGACGACCACCGAGATCAGCCAACACTCGAGCGCTGACAGCTTCCGAAAGGCGTGCAGCTATTCGATCAACGAAAGTGTCGCTCGTCAACAGTTTGTCGAGTGCCGCCGCAAGTTGTTGTTCGGTCGCCATGGAGACGGGCACGCCATCAGCTGTGGAGCAGGAAGGAGAGGTATGAGGCCGGGCAGCCTGCCCTCTCTGTTGCTGCTTACCATGCTTCTGCTTCTTGGCTGCCGGTGACGGCACGACAGGAGAGGCCTTATCTTCGACCGCTTTCAAACCAGTGTTTGCACGCGTAACTGCTGGAGATGGCAACATACTGTTAATGTAGAATACCGAGCGTAAGATGAGGTAGAATAAAAAAGTAACTAAGTAGATCGATGGACACAAGACTAATGCACAGGTGTGTCAAAATACAAGATTATCCACTGAGAAAAACCCACTAAAAATGTGAAAAAAACTGGGAGCTCGATTCGAACTACGTTAGCCTAGCATTTTCTTATCTTATCTATTCGTGTACTTTTCATTAAAAGAAAAAACGTTCCAAAAATAAAATCTTTACTCGGATAAATTGTTAAGGAAATCATCGAAACTTAAATAATAATTTGATATATTTCAAATTGAATACAAAAATGAGTTCACTCATCGAGCAATTAGAATGTAAAGTAACACAAAAATTTAAACAGAAAACTTGTGGTTTTCGATAAAAAAATTATGTTCTCTTGGAAACGAAAATGCACTGGTACTTCCTTATAATAGAATCCAGAAGCTGATGAATTGTGAAAACGATTATTGAAACTGAAATGAACTATGAAAAATAATTGTTCTTGAACTCGAATGAACTCTAATAATTCCATTCAAATCATCACAATTTGGAATGTTCTTAAAAATTCCAATTGATTCGCTTGTATAACGAAGAGCAATATACTTGTTTTAAGGAATAAGGAGAAAAATTCTAGAAAGCTGAAAGATGATGCCCACATGAGCCTTAGGCTTATGCGTGAGTAATCTGAAGGATGATGATGATGAGAGAATACATTAATGACTACTTTTTTAGCCGGAACCGACGGCTGAACGTGTCCTCCGAAACACAAATTACAACACCGACCCAACATATTGAATACAACGAATAATAGGAATGAGGCTAGGAAGCCGTGGCGAAGCGTGGTATACTTATTTGGTCATCGCCGGGTATATTGCCTATAGGAAATATACCCGGCGATGATCAAATAAATATACCACGCTTCGCCACTACTAGAAAGTTATCAAGATCAAATGTCTATTGCCTGACTCTGAAGATTCTCACGAAAAGGTTGTTTAAGAAGCTTGGGTGACTGTGAATACTTGAAATTGAACTACAATAAGTGTTCTCGGACTATAAGTGTTCAAAAGTGTGATAGATTGGCCCGTGAAGATTTCTAGTTTAAAATAAAATAGCACAGTTCGGAGTTGTCTATTTTACCTTGAAAAATTGACAAATACAAGTTTTAGTTCTGTATTCTTGTTTTATTTCTATGGAGCTAAAGTGGTTATCTATTGAAATAATATGATTTGTTTATCTTGAAGGTCCAATTTGAATAGAGCCTTGACGACAAGTCATAAGCTTATTGGAGCAGACCAATTCAACGGTTTCACTCAGCCACCAATCTCTAAATTGGTTCTGATTTGCATTTAATTGGACTTTACGCTATAATACTGTACAACACCTAACCTTTGCTTCGCGGTTCGAGATACCTTCAACAGAACAGTTGCAGAGGTTATTCTAGGGGTTATTTTCATCCACCGGTCCATTGAGGTGGGAATCCGACTGATCAGTGGTTATGAATGTAGCAACTGAGGTAAGGTCAAGCATTTTCTCTAATGTTTGCGTGATCCGTCCAAAGCAACCAATCAGAAGCGTCGAAACGCACTCTATCTCAATCCCTTTCATCCTCTCTCTCTCTTTCTCACTTGCTCTTTCTCTCTCCAACTGCCACAACCTTCCACAACCAAAGTTTGATCAGCTAGCCACTCTTCATAACCACAAAATTTGGTGCGCTCAACCCTTGTGCTATTCCAAAGCAAATCACATTATTGTTGTTATTGCTTTGAATGCATCACTTCATCAGTCTGTGCTTTTGTTATGGCTCACATAATAATCCCATTGTTTTCATTGTTCAAGCTGCTGTTCCATATTGTATAACATAGTGTTTTTGTTATTCCTCACTTTTTGGAATAAAATATTCGACTCTACGTTTATGATTTTACTTGCTTTATTCTGCAGAGGATGATGTTTGCATGGGTTCTTTCGGCTTGGGTTTAATAGAAGTGATAAATGATTATTATAGTCAATATGATGGTGATGACCACCATGATAATATACCTAATAATAATTTATATATAATCATGATGATAATTATTATTATGACGGTCATGATGATAGTAATGATTTTCATTATATTGATGATAATGATGAGAGTGGTGGTTTGTGATGATGATGATGATGATAATAATAATAATAATAATGATTAAAGTTGGTTTACAAATATCTTTTGAAAAAACAGTGTTCACAACCACAAACCTAGAAGTTACCAGACTACAAACCAAATATGGAACGATCAACAGTGTGCCATGTTTCAAATATTTAGGAGAAGTTATTTCGGAGAGATTTTCACAGCAGGATAGAATAAAGAAAGCTCGTAAAGGCCTAGGGCTGGTGTAATTTATTTATAACTAAAAATGCTTGTCTCTTCACACAAAAATTAGACATTATAATACAGTGATCAAACCATCAATGCTCTATGCCAGTGAGACTCTGAACCTCAACAGGAAAGCTGATTTGGAAAATTTGAACAAGGAAGAAAGGAAAATAATTAGAAAAATTCTGGGTCTAAGATTAACTAAGAATGGTTATAGATTACAAAAAAATAGCACAGTTGGGCAACATTCAAATATTGTAACAGACATGAGAAAAAGACGTCTAGAATTTTACGGTCACATTATGAGGCTTCCCGATCATAGAATCACAGAAAAAAAAAGTAAAATATGTAGCTTCGCTTGCCAATGGAGGGGAATGGATTCAAAACGTTAAGAAAGATCTAGTTCTAGCAAAAATTACTGATGATGAAATTACAAATCGAAATAATTTTAAAACAAAAATAAATAAATGGGAATTTATTCCAGAGGTAAGAGCTCCAAGAGCTGGAATGAGATGGAGTGACAAGCGGCTTTTTCGCAGAAAATGGAAAGCTGGTGGGCGAACAAGAAAACCGCCAAGTCAAATAAAAGTCAACGATGATGATTCAGACTCAGCGTCTTCCACTTCGGGAGCTATACGGCTAATAATAATAATGATTACCAATGAGTTCACCTTACCACTTTTTCCAATTTTGTATTGTATTTATATGTTGTTTTATTGTATTGTTTTTGGAAATTGTGTGTAAATAAATGAAATGAAATGATAATGATGGGTGGTAATTGATAAATGATCCAAAAGATTGAAGTGGCTTTCGAGACTCCTCCAGGTGATGATCATAAAGTTGAACATAGAATTAATACAGCAAATAAAATCAGCGCTTTCAGCCAGAAAGCTAATAAACGAATTACGTCTCACTTTAATTTTTATGGAGGATTTTATGCCTGCGAAAATTAAGCATGGAGTCATTTCTGGAGGCCATATGCCTATGAGCCCTTTTTCCGATTATTGGTCCAATCGATTCGCTTTGTTGTATTTAGTAGTCGCAGAAAGTTTCAACACACTATCACGAAACCTGAGCACTCTATGAGTGTTTTTGTTTCTCTATGCACAGCTGTTTGGAGCTCATTTCAGGCAATAGTCAGTATGTAGTCAAACTACATACCGTTTTCTTTTCTTCTTGTAAGGAATATTAAAATTCTAGAATATGTTGATACTGTCACTGTTGTTTTTCCAGAATTGAGTGATAACAAAATTAGGGACACTAATAGTTTGTTCAAATACATCAGACATGACAGGAAGATGCTGGCTGGATAGATGGCGTAATTAATGAAAGAATAATTAACGATGCTACGTAAAATATTGTTCAATGATCATTTGATATTGTTCAATCCAACTTAACTTAAGAAGATAAAATCTGTTTACAATATATCTTTCATTTTCCTGTCTAATGTACTACAGATACGACTTTTGGAAAAAGGGCACATAACATGTGCATATATTTTATATATTTTCATTAACTTCCTATATTCTAATACAGTATCAGAGAGCTTGTTTAGATTCATAGATTCATGAAACCTCTGACAGAATTTTGAATAGGTTCTGAAAGAGTCTAAGCATATTCAACAATATAAGAAGAGAATCTTTGAATTGTTACTAGACAATATTTCAAAACACAATTTGCTTATGTGCCCTTTTCCGGAAATTGCTTCAATTTTATTATAATAATCCCCAACTTAATGAAGTTGAGCATAATTATTATTATGATGGATAGCTCTGAATCATTGAATCTATTTTCCCCTAACTATGATTGTATGTACAGATAGATCTATTGATACATAATTAATCCCAAGCACGCATTAATCTTCTGGATTTTGAATACTTTCGGACACCCCACCATGTAAAATATAATTATGATGGGGTGTTCTTCTTGAAATATTAATACCGTATTATCGCATACTTCGAAAGGCCATCGACAATATATATTATCAAATATAATACATATTTGCTATATTATATAGCAAGTACATATAATATATTCTTGCTAGTTGAGTCCTACATTCTACGAGTAAACTAAATAGTAGTTTGAATATTTTTCAGCTGTCATACTCTACCCTAGGGGTAGGGGGAACTACAAGGAAGACTAAAGTGCGCAAATATAGAAGTAAATAGTAGTAGGGGCTTGATATTAGGCTCAGTCTGTTCACAGCTGAATCGTCCTTGTAATAGGTGGAATTGATTCAAGGTCATCCACTATTCAACTATTAGCGCAATTACTGTATTGCATGTGGCCTAACCTGCTCCTGCAAACCAACGCCGTTTGAAGAGTACATTTTCATAAGTGACAAAACTTCTACAGAGCTCAAAATTTTCATCCTATTCGCTATGCACACATGGGTGGAGGGGATTTCAAAGTTGACGGAGGCGACCATAGAGAAATTTTCTTATTTGTAAAAATTGGTATTTAGCATGGAAAAGGATAGGGCTTATGTGTTAAAAATGGCAAACGTTGCGATCCCAATTGTACAAAAAACAGTTATAATAGTGATTGCGTCTTTTATTCATTCTATATATTTCCAAAAATGAATTGATTCGCCGAAGAAATAGGATCTCAGTTCTAGGTAAATAAAGTAAAACATCGAGTTCAAAAGATCAACTGATTTGAAGATTTACGCTCATGATTAATTTTGACTCAATACGTTTGAAATATACAATTCCTCTCATAGAAAAAAAATCTGCTAAATCATAACATGAAACACAATAACCAAATTTCGTTTTATACCTGTAATTAAATGTTATAATAATATGTGATACATGCGCTCATTCAATCCGACGTTCTGAAGATAATGCCACAATCACTAAGCACAAAAAAAGAGATAGAATATTTTATTACAATAATTATAAACTGATTTTTATCTATATTACCCTATATACTTTATGTACGAGAGACATAAGCTCTAAAAGTTCAAAAATTAGAAATTTTCTGTGTTGGAACATTTCTGGGTTGGAAATTTTCTAGGTTGAAACATTTTCCAGGTTATAAATTTCCAGGGTTATGAATTTTCTGGGTTACAAACTATGCAGATTAGAAATTTTCTGGGTTATCAATTTTGTGCTATTCATTAATTAGCTTGAAAATTCAATATTGAATGATAAAAATTATCATTAATATAATATGTAACATGCATATATGTGCTAAATATATACAAATTTTCAACCTATTGAAAATGTGTTTATTTCATCCAACTCGTTCATTTCCATTTTTTGTTGAATGGAGTAACACTTAATAATGAGACACAATAAAATACGCAAATGATACTGGTTACAGATGCCTAGTTATATGCAAACACGTGCCTGTATAGTTGTATAGGGTGGTCGATCACGTATCCAAATGAAAACACGATCAATCGTGACTTTACACACATTTACATGGCAACACAAAGAACGCATATAGGCCTACGTGTAATTGAGAAAAAATTGTTGACGTATTTGACAATCTTTTTTCTTTTGAAAAAATTACATTCGTTTTGACAATAAAAAATGTTTTAAAAATGTATTTTATATAATGTGAAGTGACCGGAATTTTAAATTAAAATACATGTTGCTTGAATTATTCTTTGAAGAACAAACTCACGTGAGAAATTTTCTGGAATCGACAAGGTTTTGAAATTTTATTTCGAAGCTTTTCATATTAATACACGTGAGCTTTATGTATTGTCCTGCGTTGGACATTGTAGTGAAACAATGACAGTGACTGACAATGACTTTGATGATGTAGGTAGACAGACTTCAAAAAACTGTTGAAAAAACTCTGACACTTTTCAATTGTTCTCTCATTAGCACTATTTCAATATTACTCTTTTTATCTCTTATCATCTTTTGTTAACACACACTCTCTCTCACTCTGATTCCACATTTTCTTGAATATAGAAAAAAAAAAACCTATTAATAATTGACGTATTCTCGATATTGAAACATGACAGCTGTGTTATTGTTTCACTTACATGCTTTGAAATGTCATCAATGCGTCCAGCATTTTCCTCAACGTTTTTGCCATCCAGTATTTTTCATATCTCTCGCCTCACTGACGAATTAGCATATCTCACATTAACGCAAATACAAGAACATGTATTTTCCATGTTATTAAATTGAACTTCAAAGATTCAGGATTTTAGAGATTCAAATAAAGAAACTGAAATTTTGAATGAAGTGAAAATAAGGTTTGAGGTGACAAAATTTACAAATCACAATTATTCCTTGCGGTAATGGAAGCTAATCACTATATTAAGGTTATATTCGTTTTTGAGGGTGATGTCCACATGAGCTCTAGGCTTGTGCGTGATGATGTGTGGGTGATGATGAGAGATGAATTAAAACTACTTGTAAGGACTGTAATAATAAACTCTCATCGGTGCTTCGAAGTGTCTATAGAAGCGATATTATCTCCTCTCTTTTCCTTATCTTACCCCTTCCTCTACCTTACTCTATAAGCTAGTCAGACCTGCAGTTGGAGTTCTCGTCTCGTCATAGCCGGATGCTAACCTCGTTTCAAGGTAATCGAATATTTGGCAAATATAATTTTATTGAGTTTAAATCCAACCGAAGTAATAAAACTTCGGTTATCCGTTGTTAAAATCCTGATAAATCCCAAACAACTACTTTTTAGACAGTCAGGACCGACGCCTTAACGTCTCCTCCGAAAAACGGGAAGTTTAGAGCCATAGATGCAAGGATTCAAAGCATTATAATGGCTTTCAAGTTGTCGTTTTTATGCCTCAGACATAGGAAAGAAGAGAAATAGTGACATATATGATGATAGGAATGTCCAAAATGAAGTTTCAGATGAAATGTATAAGTAACCAAATAAGTGATGGCTAGAAGGATGGCGCAGAAAGAGTGTCAGAATAATTTTAATTTTGAAAGGATAGGGGGAGACTGTAGGTCTGATAGGGTAGAGCCAGAGAGCATGTTCAAGAGGAAGTTTTAGATGAAATGCGAGAGTAAGTAAATATGTGATAGCTAGAAGGAAGGTGCAGAGAGAGTGTCAGAAAAATTTTTATTATGGAAGGCTAGGGAAAGACTCCCCTACACGAATGGTATGATCGCAAAACAATGTGTTGCAAATTTTAACGAGATGAAAAATGCCTAAGGCCTGTAAATAACTCTTATCAACAATATTCATCATTTATTTGTTTTCCCTGTAGTGAAAACGAGCGATTCCTATCAATCCGTCTGGATACGCTGTCAAATTAGAGTTTATGTCTGGGATTTCCAAGCTCGATTCAAGAATAGAACGAGCAATTTTTGCAAATCAATCCACCTCACTGGGACACGAGGCGAGGAAATTTGATTCCCAGCATACCATTAATTTCAGGCAGAACATCAAGAACAATATCATGTGGGCAGATCGCGGATAAGCTGCCTTGTCTCTCGAACCTCCCTCCCCCCTCTCATCACTCATCAACAGTCTATCCAACAGTTCAGGAATTCATTAGTCATCTATCTGTCCCTTCAATCAATTGTTTCCCTTCCAAATCAATTACTCTCATAGCTTTGATTCGAACAGTATTCACGCGGAGCAAATAATTTTGGAATTTTATTTGGATTTGAATTTTAATTCAATTTACACCGTCTGGTGTGAAGAGCTTTCGACTCTACTTGATCGATCATGAGTGCAGACATTTTTCCAGACTACTGACCAGCTCACTAAATTAAAAGGGAAATGTTGTTTCAGAACACGTGGAGGTCCTTTCTGAACCTGCGGCACTCAATTTCGAATTGGGTAAGGCAAATATATCTAACAACTGATATTTTTCCGAGCTGTATTACACAAATAGATGCAGATAACATGGAATAGAATGGGATTACTGCCTTGATTTTTACCTATATATGTATACACCTGCCTTTGTTTTTGTAACATATATATGTATCTCAAGAGATTCTCAACGGATGTGATAACAATGAAAAATAATATCTACACATAATATTATATTTTATATTTATATAATATATTTATGTATAATATTACATAGTATATTCGACATACAAAAATGCTCAGTTGAGCTTGGTTCATAAGACGGTATTTGAAGGAAAAGTAGATTACTTTAAGTTACTTATAGCGAATACCGAATAGCCTACTACTTCTTCTGCCCAAAAACTTAAAACAACATTTTATAATAAATACTTCGTCTAAGTTTTGCTTGTTAAACATGAGCAATACTAACAAGTGAGATTTTATACAGAACATGTGGGCTTGGTTGAAAATACTTGCTCTAATTATCGTGTTCGGAGTAAGTGTTTAGACACAAGAAATAAATTGGACCAAGTCATTTTGCTCTCAAATGGCGTCGTATAGAACAGGCTATTAAGAAAGGTATACGACAGACATAATATGAACATCAAACAGATTGAAAACTATTATATTCTATTCCTTATTTGAAGTTTGAACCACGGTCTTATTTCATGCTTTTTATCTGTTTATTTATTAACCACGACAACATGACTTGGAAGAGAAAGAACAGGCTTAGTCCAGTTCTATTTCACTCCCAAATTTTGCCAAACATTTAGTTCGGAATTTGGTTATAATTTCAGTACAGGAGTAAAATTGTGATATTTTGGAAATTACATAAGAAAAATAGATGTGAGTAGTGGTGAAGCGTGGTGTACTTATTTGGTCATCGCCGGGTATATTTCCTATAGGCGATGTACCCTATATACCCGGCGATGACCAAATAAGTATACCACGCTTCGCCACGGGATGTGAGAGATGTATGTTTACAAGAAACGGTGAAGTTGGAAAAAAATAGTATATCTATATCAAAACTATAATACTATAACTATATAAAACTGTAACCATATATATGAAGGTGAGAGTTAGTGAGAGGAGTCGACGCCAACCTACTATAGTGC
This sequence comes from Laodelphax striatellus, assembly GCA_017141395.1. Classification (NCBI taxonomy): domain Eukaryota; kingdom Metazoa; phylum Arthropoda; class Insecta; order Hemiptera; family Delphacidae; genus Laodelphax; species Laodelphax striatellus. The sequence goes on along the minus strand of CM029544.1, from coordinate 16,035,470 downwards.
AGCATGTAGTGTATTTTGTCTTCTTTAAAGCAAATCCGATCAATAGTAAATCGTCTTCAAATTGTTGATCAAATTGCGTTATATCTTCGACAGCAAAACCAGTGTGTCATTTTCCAGGAATACACGTTCCATAACCCCAATGAAAGGAATAAAAACGCGAATCTTCCTTATGTATCATTTTGAATAGCTAGTTAACAAGCTAAAAATCTTCATGGATTACTTCAATTCAAATGAACTGCAATCAGATTCCATTCAACCATGAACAAAAGCAGAACGTACAGACCGAGACACTGTATTTGCGCAAATATGGCAATTTCCTATGAATGCCAACTCATTTAGAATGCCCATTATATCAATCCTGTATTGAGAATTTGAAATGCATTATCATTTTCCATAATGCTCCCGGGTATTGAATAAACAAGAAAAAGAGCACTAGTTTGATTAATGGACAGCTTCATACATCTAATACGACGGTTTCGAATTCTTTTCAAATTGAATGATACCACAATAACTAATTCAGTTACTGTCCTCCATGAAACATTCGAAAATCAATCACAGAAATCACTTTTCAATTTCAGAAACCAAAATACCTATTGATGATTTCCAAGATATTGTAACTATTCGTTCCAGTAATACATTAAAAATGAAAGTGTATCCCCTCTTAGATTCCAAAACATATTAAAAGCTATGCAAACAATAGAAAGTACGGTATTTGAAAAGGGATTTAAGCTGAGGCCGCACTGCTGGATGGTTACCTAGTGGGTAGATGGAATATCTATAGAGCATAGGTGTACAGCTATGAGTGAGGTGTACATCTTAGCCGTGTACAGAAGGTTCTCGATTATGAATGATTGATTCCTATGATCTTAACAGAATATCCGTAGTAATAGAACATCTGATCTGAGCATATGTTCTATTACTATGGATGATCAATGTTCTATAGATATTCCATCTGATCTGAACAATGTTTTATTAATATGGATGTTCCATGTCTACATATATTCCATCTGATCTGAACAATGTTTTATTACTATGGATGTTCCATGTCTATAGATATTCCATTTGATCTGAACAACGTTATATTACTGTGGATGTTCCATGTTCTATAGATATTCCATCTACTCACTAGGTAACCATCGAGCAGTGAAGCCTCAGCTTCATGTTACATGTAATGCTGTCAATATATAACGTTTTTCAAGGAAAAATTACGTTGTTTCGAAATCTGGACATGATAACTACTTCGCAAAAATGAAGGTGATATGAAATACGATATTGTTATATTATGTTGGGGTCACAAACATGTTTCAGTTTACTGACAGCTTGAAAGAAAAACAACAAAAGTATTCCGGTCTAGTAAATTGTTTAACCCACACACGCGTTTTCCAAGTACTACACAAAAGCCTAGTAGCAAACATGTCACAACCTCCCTCATTTCAAATAGACATCATATTGATGCATGTCCAGCTTGGTTTTAACATCATGCTGTGATCGACATGTCTTTTATTATACAACATCATAGAACAATGAAAAAATTCTTTGAAACCTGATGTAATCGTCAAATATGTTGGGTGGAGGAAGGGGCTCAACTCCGCCCAAAGCACTCTTGTAATGTACAAAGTGAAAAAATTAAGTTATTCATCTATCTATGTATTCCGTAGCACCAAAAGAGACCTTCAGTCTGTATTGGAAAATCATTGGATCAGAATATTTGTTCATATTTCATATTAGATACTTTTCAATCAATACATTCATTTTTCGTATTATAATCTTGTAAATTTCATAACAATTAATTTTGGAACGGCATACTCCAATCAATACATTCATTATTCAAATTATAATCTTGTAAATTTCATACCAATTAATTTTGGAACGGCATACTCCAATCAATAGGAATCCTTTCCAGTGATTTTTTAACCGCGTTGAAGTAGGCCTACCAATTCACATAGAGTACTCTAAATGAATGAATCCATCATGAGTCTCCCCGCAAATTAAGTTAACATTAAACTTTTGGTATGAATTCAGCTCCAAGTTCAGTGGGCTTCGCCGAACCTCTCTAATGACTGCTACTTTTAGACAGGCTTTTACTCGTGAGAAGCTATCTCATAGAAGCACAGCTACAACTTGAGACAGTATAAGTGCTGTGTTGCAGCTCAAAAGTCTTTCCAAAGTTGTCAAAACAACAAAGTAACACCGTTGATAAAGCCCTGCTTGAATGAATTTAGCGGCGGAATGATGAAAATGATTGGTTGCGCTCTTGCTAAGGCATCCACCTCACTCCTTGCCAGCGGAATTCATCGCTACCGCGTCTTATTCCAAGACAATGTGATAAAAGAAAAGCACTTTGTTTTGTATAGAATATTTGGAGATTGCACGTCTAGTTTCACGTATGAAAACGAAAAAGACTAGATCTTTTAATGTAGAATAACAAATACTGAGGGCGATATTCATAAACGTTCTCTTCCACTTTTAAAAATTAAGATTTTTAAGACTTTCTTACGTAAGATTAAAGTGAAGTTTTTTCAGTTTTCCTTGCGTTTTTGCAGATGTTTCAACAACGACTGATCTAAGAAAGTTTAAACCTTATACACAGGTTCAGCTAAGGTATATGAAGAATTGAATTGAAGTATTTTGTAATCATCCTCAAACTGTGCCTGATATTGACGTTTCTCCAGGTTTTCTTTGCGTTTTCGAGGCGTTTTTTTATCGACATATCGATGTTCACTGTGTCTAAGTGGGCGAGGCCCCCTGGTGGTGTCTTCGGGGGCGGAGCCCCCTGGTGAACTTGGAGCGCTCACTCTTTTAGTTTATGAAAATGATTCTGCCAGGGGTCCCTGGCTAGCCTGCTAAGGCAAACGAAGCGAGTCTGCTGGCTAGTATTAGTATATAAAAAATATATATATACTAATATAGTATTAGTATATAGTATATGCTAGTATTAGTATAAACGTTCATAAGAGTTCATAACAATAACAAATAAATACAGTAATACAAAATGAAATACATTAATTCAATACTTTTTGACTTAATGAACGCACTGTAGTATTGATATAAAAATATTGAATAAAACTTGAAAATTTTGATCCAAGAAATTTCCATGATTACTTTGAGTTACTACAGATTGTTTAGTGTGAGAATTGCCTTTCTCTGAAATTTTATCTTACGAACAAAAATCTTTGAAAATCTTCTTACGAAACGAACGTTTATCCTTTAGGAACTCACTCAATTCTTTGAGGTACATAATTGAAACTAGACTTGATTTTCGTAGAACGTATTGAATTTCGAAATTTTTACCTTTCTAAGACCACTGTGTTGATCTTATTCTATTCATCAATATACGTGTGCATGATAGGGAGGGGAAACAACAGCTTCATATTTTGACGGTGGAAATTCACCGTGGATGAATTTCAACATTAAGTTGAAAGGAAAGAATAAGGAAACAGAGATTATTTATTCATATTAATCAACAAAAGCCTACATGCGCATGATAGAGGAAAAAACAACTTTATATGATTGGATGGGGGTTAAATTTCAACATTCATTTGGATGGAACAAACAAGGAAAACAGATGCAGATTTCAGATAGGATCTGATGTGGGCGAATTTTTTAAATTGGTGTGGAGGTAAAGCCTCTCAGGACCATAGGACCGCTTCGTAAGTAAATAAGTAGGTTTGAATTATGATTATTATTATGTTTTCCATGTCTGTATGGATTGAAGGTTTTTAGAGAACAAGGAAGACGTTCAAAGATCAATTCTAATAATAGAAGTCAATTCCTAGAATCAATTCCGACAATTGGGAAGCGGGTTGGTCCCAGTGGCAGAGGCGAGGCTAATCGGTGAGATTAGATAAGAGACAGCGCCTACCACTCCCGTTGTATCGGTGACCGGTTCCTCTGAATACAAAAATTTATGAGCTTCAAAATCGCTTCCCGGTGGTTCGGAACCCACCTAAAGCTGTAGGTCCCTTCATATCTCATCATCATCCTTCCATTACCCACGCACAAGCTTAGAGCTTATGTGGGCTCATCCCTAGCAAATTTTATTTACGACCGTGCTGTAACGCAATCATAACAGTTTCATAATTGAAATCGAAACAGTAGCTTTTTCGAAATTGAATTTTAAATAAAAATCATCATAATTACGATATTATAAAACGGATTGAACATTATGAAACGTATCTTGTTCAATCTGATCCAGTTTTAAAACACTGAAACGGAGCAGTTTCTAACCTATACGGTAAACATTGAAGTAGAAGATGGTAGTTTGAATCAAGCTTAGTTTAGATTGATAATGTAGATTAGTAGATATTATTGTTTTTGTTGGTCGTAGATAAAATGGTGTATGGAATGGTGGTATTTTAGCCTTTAAACGACTCTTGAGATACATCACTCCTGATAAAATTCAATATTCATATATATTCATATACAATTCAGTTACACAAAATTGGATGGAAATTCAATGCGTGTTTCTTTTCCGTGGCTGTAGGGGGGTGGGGGTTGGTTACTTTATAATTATCATTTGTTTTTATAACTTTTTTAATAACTAGAAAAAGAGTAAACGATGAATAATAATTGTACCTACCTTGGACTCATTCTCGCACACAGGCAGCAATGCCTTTGCGAGGATTATATTTCGTATAATTTTTATTTTTTATTTTTCACATGTTTTTCTAGTGGTTTTCTTTTGCTGTAACGTGTGTTTTTATTTTTAAATGTACCACATAAAACTCATGTATTTATGATGAAATAAACAAATTTTGAATTGAATTGAATTTCAATTTCTGTTAGATTTTGTTTTCTTTGTTTGATTTGAAAACTTTTGAAATCTAGTTGGCAAAAAGATATATTCTTAAAATATTCCTAAAGTTAAATTGAACTTTCCCATTAACTTGAAACATTGTGTTATTAATCATCATGAAACTAATAGAGCTGGTTAGATTAAGTGAATTGAAGTTAATCTTCGATTACTCATAAGAATTAACATTTTTAGTTGAAGATTAATCATTATGAAACTAATAGAGCTGGTTAACATTAACATTGTGTTATTAATCATTATGAAACTAATAGAGTTTTAATAGATTAAGTGAATTGAAGTTAATCTTCGATTACTCATAAGAATTGACATTTGTGGTTGAAGATTTAGCTTAATAGACCTTTGTGCAACTGGGACATAGAGTTCACTGGCTTCTCATTGAAAAACGAAGGCACATGCGATCAAGTAGCCTCTCAGAAAATTCCACTGAACAACAAGTAATCACTAGCTTTTAATTGACTTTCGTGAGAAATCAAGAGCAATCACTAGCTTTCATTGGAAACCAAAAGTGATCACTAGCCGTAATTGAATTTCATTGAAAATGAAATCATCATCACACATACTTGATCATACAACTTATATGCCGTCAACAGATCAGAAGTTTTCCATTGAATTTCACAGTAAACCCCATCCCTCCAACCACTCAGCAGTACTCAGATCATCGACATTTGGAAAGTTGTCATCAACCAGCAATAAGCAGGACAACACTGGCATTAGCCAATTGCGTCCTCGCTTTTCATGAGAAGAGGAGCAAATAAGAAAATTATCAGTGCGGCAAACGATCGAGGCACTCTCAATAGGGATTCATTAGGATCGCAATAGAAGGAACAGAGACTAGATCAGGGATGAGGAACGGTATCACAGACGGCGAGTGTAGTGTAATTGACTGGTTTCATCGTCATTGGCATCAACATCATCATCGTGATTATCAAATTACCATCATCATCAACAGTATTGCCTATGACTGGAGATGTGTATTCAACGGCGTGATGTGTATTCCATTTCTACCTCTCATTGAACGTGTCAAGTGTGGTGGTGGGTAGTCCAACTTCTAAGCTGTTAGGGTAGTAAGCATCATCAGCCGATGTGATCGATACGATTCGTCTGCTGATTGTGAACGATGAGAAAAGCTCATTGCATCAGGTAAGCAGCATCGATTCAATAGGATTTCGGTCCTCAGAGCATGGCCATTCCCGAAATAACCTACTCAGACTGGGAGAGGTGGTCTGTGTGAGAGAGAAATATTTAGAGAGTGGGAGAGAGGGTGAGAGAGAATGGAATAGAGTAGAAAGAAAGAGAGAGAGAGAGTATGAGAGAGTGAGAGTAATTGAAAGAGAGCCGTGGTTAATCTGGCCGCGACCCACCTCACTATCCATCTTGTATCATTTCATTGAAATCTACCTGAAAACCCCCTCCCCTCTCCGCTGCATCTCGCAACAACTCCACCGATTTATTCGATAAATCGAACAAAAGCGTCTCACAATAATGAAAGCCAACTTGAGTATCCAAATGAGCAGCGAAAGGTATCTTGTCGAATACTTTGGTTGACATTTCATCGATTTTCGATGTTGCTGTCTAGCTAACAAACAGCAAATTGAAAGCTGGTAACCATCTAATCGTGGTATGTAGGTTTATGTTACTAAATTGAGTGGTGAATAAGTATCAAGTTGTGAATACTCATACATGTTGAATACTAGCCTTTCGAAATTGGAGTATATTTCCAATATGTTGGATAGGTATGAGGACTTGAAAAGGTAGGATATGAGATATTTTGAGATGTGCCAGAAGTCATCGTTTCTACATCTAATCGTGAGAGAGAATGGAATAGAGTAGAAAGGGAGAGAGAGAATAATAGTGAGAGAGAGAGAGACGAGAGTAGAGAGTAGAGGTGAGTCGAGAAAGTAAGATAAGTGAGAAATCTAATGGGGTTTGGGGTTTTTAAGAGCAAAGTAGCGGAACATTTTCTAATGAAATATGCAGGAATAACATGCGAAGATATCTTTATCAGCTGATTGCGCCAAGGGACCAGGGGGAGTAGCACAGTAACACAGAGTACATGAAGTCATTTATTACACGACATAAAAACACTATTCATTTTTGTTTCTATATATATTTTTTTCTTTTTTTCTCTTGGCCGTGCGCCCCCTGGGAGCTTGCACCCTCAGGCCCGGGTCTAGTGGGCCTAATGGGAAATTCAGTCCTGAGTATTAGTTTGTTGGATTCCAGTTCAGCAAAATGATTACTCTGACAAAGGTTCATGATCATCCCTAAAAACGTCAGTCTGGATTCGTCTGCGTAATAACAGAGGTTGCCATGGAGCTGCGAGAGAAAGGTTATCAAAGGTCAACAATTTCGAGATCTCAATTATTATTCTGCTATTAACGCAAACGGTGAGTCAGATATTCAAATTAAATTTTTTCGTGAAATAGGGTATGGTATAATTGAATTAGCAGAAGACGGCTATCAAATGGATTGAGTCTTTATTATTTGAACTGCAAAAGAAAACACAAAATCATCTCTGCGCCAAAAACGCGCTCATTTCCTCATATCTTTTATTAAATTCCCGGGGGACATGATCAACTCCCGACCGATTCATTCGATCATTGATGAGGTCTGGATACGCCTCTGCGACTACCGAGAAACGCATCAAAGAGGCACTGAGAAAAATTCTCAATTTTTAATTGAATTATCGAGACTGAGAGAGCAAAATTTATATTGGTGGCAATATTGACAAATGGTCGATGATCCCTTGTCTGTCCAGCACCACTTCTGCTTTATTGGCATCGGCAAAACTCGAAGGTAATTTTCATATTTGCTCGAGAACATTGAAGACGCCTCATCTTCAATTGGATTGGATTGGATTTCACTTTATCACTCTCCTTCCTTCCTTTTCCATCACTTCACGAGCTACCCCACTTATGAAGCTACTGAGTGAGGCTTGGCGCTTCATTCACAAATTGACAACTACAATATTTGTGAGTGAAGTATCAATTACCATGGAGACTGAACTGATACACATTGTTGAGTTTTGAAGAGGCACTTCAAGACCAAATTGGCTGAAGAGACTATATCAATATGGATCTCACGAAACATATACAGTACAAGATTATACAACATAGAATGAATATATAATATTGAGGATATATATACATATACCCTATAAAGGATATATATTCAATGCTACATGCGAGGTAAACCATACTTTTGATGACAATTTAATCACATTTGAAGACTTAGAAGTAATGGTGGAATTCGTTCATTATTGCTAATGTATATTTATATTAAGAGCTTAAAGACTAATTTATAAATAATATATTTTAATATTTATAATTCATAAATATTATTATTATATTATATAATATTTGTATGAATTTTACATAGATTCTCATTAAAAAATTTCCAGGCGTTTTGGGGGGGGCTTCAGCCCCAAAGCCCCCCCCGTAGATCCGCCACTGGTGACAAGGCTCATTTTCATCTGTGTGGAGCTGTCAACAAACAAAACTTCCGGTACTGGGCAGCAAATAACCCTCGACAACTTCATGAAAGACCACTTAATTCACCAAAAGTGACAGTTTGGTGTGCCGTTTCTCAATTTGGAGTGATAGGGCCATACTTCTTCGAAGATGACAACATCACCGTCACTGTCACCTCCGAGCGTTATGTCACAATGTTACAAACGTTTCTGCAACCCAAATTGGAAGAACTTGCTGAGGAACAAGACTCGGGGGAAATATGGTTTTCAGCAGGATGGGGCCACAGCCCACAGCGCGCATTTCAATGGATTTGTTGAGAGAAATGTTCCCAGGCGACTTATCTCTGAGGGGGGACGTGAAGTGGCTGGCCCGCTCACCCGATTTGAGTGTCTGTGACTTTTCCTGTGGGGCTACCTCAAAGAAAAGGTTTTCAAACATCGCCCACACACTTTGGAAGAGCTTAAGGAGAAAATCAGGGAGGAGATTCAGGCCTTACCAGTGGCAATATGCCAAAATGCGTTTGAAAATTTCAAAAAATAGGCTACATCAGTGTATAGCTGCTGATGGCCGCCATTTAACCGATATAATTTTCAAAAACTAACACTAAAAACTATTTTTCGAGCTGAATTCAATAAATCAAACCATTTTTTTCTAAGTTTCTCCGTTCATTATTTATAACCCTTTCAAACTCGTCAGTCGGCTCTGCCCCACCCTGTATTATCAGACAGGCGCTTATCATATCAGACAGATATACATGTGCAAGTCTTCATATATTCCATATCATATCATATTATACAAGATCTTGTATCAGATATATGCATCGTGAGATCCATATTTATATATATTATACAAGATATACATCTACAACTCTTCATGAATTCTAAAAGATCGTGTATCAGATGTATGTATCGTGTGATCCATATTTATAGTCTATATATTATACAAGATATACATGTACAACTCTTCATGCATTCTACAAGATGGTGTATCACATACTGTATAATACTTATGAATATGGATCTCACCATACATATATCTGACAAAAGATTCGTATAATTCATGACGACGTAATATTATTTGACGTAACATATTTGAAGAGTGAATTGAAGTATTGGTGATATATTATGTGGAAGATTCTTTATGGAGTATGGTCATATTCATATATGTACAGTAATTTAAAGTATTTTCTTCTCATCGTCACCACCATCATCATCATCATCTTCAACAATCCATCATCTCTTGATATTTTTTCTCATAATTGGTTATTATTGTTTTGTAGAGCGCATTTTATTCAAACTGTTTTTGTTGTGTTAAGGAAACATTAACATATTAGGGGTCAACCTGTTGTTTCGGTCTTATGTTGTAATAAATGAATAATTCTTTAAATCTCCATTCAATTATTCAAGTGTCTCTCTTTCCGATGAAGTATTAGTCTATATTCATTTAAAACGTTGTATTGTATCAACTGTGGAAAGGTTCATATACTCATATGCACAGTTAATCCTCGGGAATCGAATTATTACTCACCTGTGCAATAATTATATCATTCTCTATTAAATTAATAAATTGTTTCTATTTCCGATGTAGTTTTAGTCCATATTCATCTAAAACGTTGTATTGTTTCAGCTATGTAGAGTGTCAGTGTAATAAGTTGTATGTGTATAGAACTGTTTTATACTTGACACATGGTCACTCACATACACAGTTAAGCCTGGTTTTCATTAGTAGAGTTAGTGGTAGAGTAACTAGCATACTAACTCTACCGTACTAACTCTACTCTACTTACTTGGTACTTAAAAACAAGTACTCTACCATCACTCTACTCTACTATGAACGTTTTCATTGGGAGAGTTCACAAGATAGTTAGTACTCGCCCAGTGAACTCTACCACTAACTCTACTAATAAAAACCAGGCTTAATTCTTTTATTTTCCATTCAATTATTCAAGTGTTCCTATTAACCTATTTTCAATAAAGCTGTTATAGCCCGAATTGATTTAAAAAGTATCACCTCAATTAGTAATGTAATTCTTTCAAACCATTCAAACTTTATTAATCATTCCTTCAAGCTTTTATGTCCAGGCGAACAGCTTTTATGTCGAGGCCTACTTTAATTTACCCTGGCGAACAGCCTACTTTCGCATAAAAGCAGAAATCGAACACTTGGTAGGCTAACATTGACAAATTTGAGGTATAACAGACTGAGCGCTTCGAGTAATTCCTTCGACAAACTGCAAAATTATCTTATCGTTGATGAAGGAGTTTCGTCTGCCCGGAGCGGAAAATGCAAAGCACTATACAGAAGGTTATTGATCGTTAAATAATATTAACTGCTAGCATTCACTGTTGAACGTGGAAAGAAATGGTATAACAGCTCCATTTCTGCATCAGGAGCTTGCTATTGTTAATCATGTAATTACCTAATTGACAACTCTATACCTGTACATCTCTCTGAAGCAGTTGTTTGTAGTGATGGAGCCAAGATAAATTGAAATAGACAGATAATTACTCGCAAAACATTCACCTTCAATAAGCCAGACACTGAAGACACTGCGCGCTACTAAGACAAATAATGAAACCTTCTTAATTGATATCTAGATCCTTTAAGCGATAACATCTGCAAACAGCATGATGTGAAGGTTTCAGAAGATAATCTAGTCTGGCAACAGAGATTATTCTAATGTGAAAATAAAACAGAGCGACTAATTCGACTAATTATCTCTCAACTGTATTCATCCACAATTAACTCTCACAAAGGAGTGGAATTGTAGGATTGTATTCAGACATGTACCAACGACGGATGCTGCATTGTACCTACACTAAAGTTGGAGAAAGTTCGTGTGTGGGGGTACATGGAGCGTGCTCATAAAATCAACAAGTTAATGAACTATTCTGTTCGTCAAAGTTTTCATCTCCTCTGTTTTGCATCAGCTTACGGCTATTAGAGAAATTAGAGACGGCAGTTAATTATAATTAGTTACTAGTCATTACCAGGTTGTATACGAAATTACCAAAATTGAGAATATAAGAGAGATGAGAATGAAGGTAAAAACATTTCTAAAATACCTACTTTCAGAAAACATGAGAGGAATTTTATGTTATAGACAAAGTGGCAACACCGTTCAATCCAGGATCCCAAACTATAGAACCGTCTCGAGTTAATATTGATTTTCCAAAAAAATGCAATATTTTTTACGTGAATTGTACTGCATCTGGGAAAGTTATCGTTCAAAGGGTCGCGCTGATATCTAATCTCTCATAAAACCCCGTGGCGAAGCGTGGTATACTTATTTGGTCATCGCCGGGTATATTTCCTATAGAGTGAATAGAAAAGTTGGTATACGAAGCTTAATTTGGAAAAGAGTAAGGTGATTCTATGATATCATGTAGCAGTTTCTCTCGAGAGCTAGTATATTCTTTATATAGGAAATATACCCGGCGATGACCAAAAAAGTATACCACGCTTCGCCACTAATAACACCAGTTAAGCTATATTCAGTATACTATAAACTTACTATACACTATTCAGTATTTTCAAAATCCTTTCCAGGTGCCTGTTGCATAGAAACTTAGAAGTCCTGTGTTACAGGAAAAGCGGAAAAACATTATACATTAATAATACGACTATAGTGATTTTCATCCTTGAAGACATCTTGCCAGCTTGGTGCGTAATCCAATCAGAATGCCCGGCAATGTTGTCATATTGTGTGCTGTTCAATCATCTGGGCACGCATGCGTATTAGAAAGAAATATTTTTTCAAATAGAAGAAATGATGGGAAATTTTTCTCGCACATCTATTCATCACTATCATGTGATAGAATTGGCAACGCTGCAGGCATGTGATTTGCTAGCTCAGAAAGTAGTGGACTGTCTCTGTGCTCAGTTGTCTTCAAGGACGAAAAGCACTATAGTATGAGTCCTACTTTTTTGTGTACTGGCCTTCTTAATTTTAATGAAACATGCACCTGGTGGAACATGCATCATCGTTAATTTAATTTTCTTCCAAGATTTCAATCTCAAAATTCAAAAGCAGGAACTATAATTTGAACAAAACAAGTTGTCACTTGGCCTGGTGCTCAAGAACCACTCACTAGAACTGTTTTTGTCAGAAAACGATCGATCATCTGAAATTCCAACATTGAATAAATATGGTCAGCTGTTCGGATATAGGACTTTCTGACAGAAACGTTTCTAGTGAGTGGTTTTTGAGCACCAGGCCAAGTGACAACTGGTTTTATTCAAACTGTAGATGAGGAACTGACATGATTCGTCCAAATGAACAAGCTGACAAGGCAAGAGCGCATTGTCTCAGATTTCTTTTCATTTTTTCTTGTTGAAATATATTTTTTCTATGAATATATTTCCCATTTCAATTTCAGAATTCAAAAACAGAAACTGGATGATAAACTAACATGACACGTCCAAATTAACAAGCTAACAAGGGAAGAGCGCATTGTCTCAGATTTCTGTTCAATTATCCTTGTTCAAATCAAATTTTCCTGTAAATATAATTCCATTCCAATCTAAAAATTCAAAAACCTGATACTATATGAGGAGCTGATATGACAAGTCCAACTGGACACGCTAATGAGGGAAGAGCACATTGTCTCAGATTACTTTTCAATTTTTCTCGTTTAAATCAATTTTTTCTATAAATATTGTTTCGTTTGAATCTCAAAACTCAAAAACAGATACCTGAAACTGTATTGGAAACTGACATGACACATCCAACTAGACAAGCGAAACAAGACATCCAACAAAAAAGAGCGCATGGGGAAGTTACACCATGAAAGCTCGATAACATATTTGTTATCACCTGTTTTATTTATAAAGAAAAAATGGACAAAATGTCAAAAATAAATAATGTCAACATGATGAGTTTTTCAATCAACTGTTTTGACATTAATACGTTCTGACATTTTGCCTTTCATCTTTTATTTTTGACATTTTGTCCAGTAATCCCTGTTCTATAACTATAAACGATAATATATTGTATTCATTCGAGTATGCTAATACTCCTGCGAGCTGAGAATGTGACCAAGGTCTCGAAGCGCGTACATAAATTCACTAAACATCTGAAGCAATTCCAGAAATATTTAAAAACGACTTAATTTTATTTGTACCTTAGTAGGATACGACCTTATTTGTTACAATGGTATTTAGATTGTTCGGTCTCATGATCTATGATTTTCGCCAACAATCTAACCATTGTAACTTGTCTCAGTGGCGGCGCTTCCATAAGGGCCAAGTGGGCCGGGCCCACCCAAATGAAACAGTAAGGTACATTTTTAAATAAGTTTTGTGATTAATATTATTTAATATTCAATAAAATACAATGTAAATTAATTTTGAACTGTCAGCGGGTCCAAACTCTCGTAAAACGGGTCAAAAATCATCACGTAACACATTGGAGGGCCACGGATTTTGGGCCCTTCTAGCTATCATAAGAACGTAATGGCAAGGCTACGCAAGCCGGCGGCACTGGCTAGTCGGAGAGCAATGCATTCGTATATGAGCATGATGGGCCGTTGCAGCGGGCCCATTGGACGTTTTTTCTCAATATTCTAGCTCGAAATGCTGAGCGCTAGGCTAGTAGTAGCTTTGTTTATATCCTGTCATGCGAATTTCTTATTTTATAAAGTAATAATTTAATACTTTTAGTCACTTTTGTGCTAATATTTATATAGGTTTATTAGATTAGCCATAATCCAATTGTAGTGATCGTGATTTTATTGTGAAGTGCTGTGTTATTGTGAAAGTGATCATGATTTAAATAGGCCTACTTCAACGGTACAATCCACAGAATAATATTGTGAGTTTGTTAATAAACGAATCAGCCCATTCAGCTCTTGGCATGTTTTTAATACTGTAGTAAATTCGCAGGCTAACTGTATGTATTTGTAGATAGTTTTCAGCAGGTCGATTCCTGAAGTTTTGTTAAACTATATATAGTCTTAGAATTAATCTTAACTACATTAACTTGTAAAATTGGATAAACTTCATAAAGCATGCCCCCCCCTTCCCAGCCACACCCACAAGTCCAATCACGGGCCCACCCTACTGTTCAGGTCAAGCGCCGCCACTGACTTGTCTTCTAATAAATGAATATGATAAATTACAAGAATATTTGTACCCAAATTCCGGTAGCGGTTCTCTACCAAGAAACTCTGTTAACAGACCCGAATCAACCAACCGTTAGATTAAAATGTTGTTTTCCAATAATAAACAAAATCTTCCACTGTAGGCGTCTGCTTACATCATGTACAGGGATTTAGAAAACTATTGTTTTCTTCGAAGTTAATATTTTTGTCAGCATTCATTAAAATTTCTATAAATTAAATTTATGTTCTAGTCATCGCGCGAAGATGAAAGTCTTGGTTGGTCAATGGCACGAAGGGAGAAATGCGACTAAGCACTAAGCATATGCGACTCGGAAAATTCTATACCCTGTTCATCGAGAGTTGACAGAAAGGCTAGTCTGAAGAAAATCAATAACCAGCAAAATCATTTAAATAATCAAGGATAATCAAGCAATGATCAATAATATGTTGTAGCTCTTTCAGAATTCAAAACATTTTGATCAACGATTCCAAGATTTCAAAAACATAATTGATATACTTGCTATTACATACATAGATTTCAATACTATAAATATATCTTTGTAGGCAATAGAAGTGTGAAAAAAATTTTCGCGTACTTTCTTTCGACCAATATTTCTTGGTAGCTTACTAGAAGATTTATAAATGCTATAGGCCTAGTAGCTCACAGGCTTAAAAGTTTGGCGACCACTGCTCTAGAGTGTTGTTTTCGGTTTTTCTGTGAGAGGTGGAGGATTTCAAGGGTGGAGTTTATGTCAGAATATGAGTGATTTGTGGAGATGGTGTGGTCTGCAAATGTGGAATGCGAGTTGCAAGCTGGGTGATGGCTGATATTATTTTTAATCATGTATTAACATGTATTATTGAACAAGGAATACTGTATGGAAAATCTTACAGACTACTCAGTGAGTAATTGCGGGTCAAAATCATAAATATCATCGGGTCGTATACCTGTCATTCAGAAAACATCGAACAGTTCTACATTCTTCGACGATTGTCGTCTGGCAGCTGTAAAATTCAGTCTGACTACTAGCTAAGTTTCAATAGACCTCGCATTTCTCGACACCATAGATGCTGGGTAGCAACTTCTGCGCTAAGTAGATCACGTCATTTTGAAAGCAGTGTAGGTTTGTGATCTGGTATCAGATGACGTCAGATTCGAGCTACTGGTAACAACCCCAGAATAATCCGATACCAGATACACGACAAGGTAATCGTCACTATTACCACATACACTAGTAATATGGATTTATGGTTACAAGAAAATGGAACGAACATGAATTCAAACTGACAGATAACAATGGGTAGCTAGGCAGTCGTAGCGTGGTGGCAACCCATACATGTAGAAATTCACGCAAGCTCAAATAAACCTTCACGCACTCAAACGTATCAATTGACAAACCACTATTACTATATCGATTACATGATACATGTTTTGTAGGACAATCTATGTTGAAGAAGCATTTCAGATTATCTTTGGATAATTAGATCTAATTCGTACATTTATTTAGCAGAATAATGATAAAATATAAATGAAAACACGAAAGTAAAATCTGATACCCTGAAGTGAAACCAAAATAAGGTGTCTTTAATACTATTGTTTCAACACTAGAATTGACGACATGCAGTCAAATTTTACTGTAAATAACATAAATGTTACTCACTGGACTAGTTATTTACAGTAAAATTTGACTGCATGTCGTCAATTCTAGTGTTGAAACAATAGTGTTAACTTCGCAGTTCATTATGGATCCAAAAATTCAAAACTTCTGCCTTTAATAACTATTTTGTACTACTACTTTTCTATTGGTAGCTCTTCTCTCTGTCTTGACTAGTATTTCAAAAGCTAGGCCTATATCGAATCTGATGAACATGGTGAAGGTCCCAATATTGTTCGAAAATATCTGAGAAAGACTCACCAAGCCTTCAAATCTTGATTTTCCAACTTTAAATACTGTCATAAGTCAATAAGCCTACCTAATTTAATTAGCCTACCTAAGCCTAGGTTAATTTTATAACCTTTTCCAACTTTATAATAGCAGTAAGTCGATAAAAAGATAGAAAATTTTTATTTACAAAAAATACGAAATAAAAACTGGGGCCCTTTTCGAAGTTCCATATTCAATGCAATATCATCTACAATATCGAAAAACCCTATTTTAAAGGCAGAATTTTGGCTCTATTTGTTAATCGAGCATTAAATAACTGGAGCCTCAAGTTTATGGATCTTTGAATGAAATCAAACCTAATTCTAAAATTGTCTTTCAATACCGGTACATAATTAATTCAATAGATCTCATTACAAAATTATTATTGAATAAATTAAAATACATCTGTAGGTGAATGACATATAAAAGGAAGCAGTTATCAATTCAAGTATATATTTCAAAAGTTTATCTGCGCACTGGATTTTCCTTGCGGGTATTCTGTTTCATCTAAAATTGTATATTTCAATAGAGATTCAATTCAAAGATTCAATTTAAAAAAGGTCAACAGATTTACTTTAACATAATAGTTAATAGAAAATAGTTACTTTTCACATCTGGAAATTAAGGAATCAGCAAACATACATTTAAATAAGTTAATGAACAACCGAGAAATAGGAAATCAGATTTGAATTTGAAATCATTGAAATTCGAAAATATGATATTTGTAATATTCAAAAGCCAATAGCAATGGACAAAAGGCAATAACATTGCTATTGCTCACTAAAAGTCAAATATAAAATTATTAGGCTATACTCTGAATACGAAATGTAAGATTATTGTGCAGAATTCAAATTCATAGCATACTTGAAACTGTCACAGTTTCATCGTGGTTGATACTGCAATATTTTTCTGAAAAATATAGTTCAAATTAACTATTGTTATTTTTACAGACTATATATCTATTAATATGATTATTTATTGTTATTGTAAGATTTAGCCTCAACTTAAGCGAATTTATGCTTGGTTCAAAATATGTAATTGATAACGACTTTAGTGGACTGTATAAAATAGGAAACGAAATAATATCTCTACAGAAACAGAGGTACATGCAAATAAAGATAAAATAACTCACCGAGAATCCAAATAATATGGTATTGGTCTTAAGCAGGAAGAGGGTGATGAAAACCAGGTAGGAGATGATTCGGGATGTTGATAGGATAATATAAGCTTATGTCATCCACTGTTGTTGAATTCTGCTGCTATTGATGTACGTATTTCTGACGAGATATAAATGAGATGGGGTACTTCCAATCCGAATAATAAGTTAAACTTTAACGGTGCGAGTTTGGCAGACACTTTTCCAATAATTATTGTAACTTTGCTGTACACGATTAAATAATATATAAACGAAATTTTGAGAACAATTTTCTCCGACAATTAGGCTAATTCAAGACAAACTTGAAAAACTCCACGATACAAAGCAACGAATTTCGCTGAGTTCTGTTCTTTACAAAATTATGAAACAGACTTTGGTAACTAACTGAAACTGAAACTAAACCGGCTGGCAAAATCCCACCAGCGCTAAGCGGAATTTATACAAACTAAATGACAGCGGGACGATTCAAAAATTGGCTTGAACACCCCCCCCCCCCCCCCGACTGAAAAGCTATTTTCAGCCAAGGCTGGAGAACAAAAGAAACAATAAAAAATAATAAATAACCGAAAAAAAAACAAAGCAAAAAATAGTGTCAATTCAGACTTCGCCACGCAGTCAACTGCTACCCTGCGTCTTGAAGTCGTCAATTGACAATGACCAAAAAAAACCCAAAACAAAACAAACGAGAACAAAAAGAAGAAGAAAAAATTATTGAGTTGGCAACGGATACAACCTTGTAACCGGCCTTTTGAAGCGACCATTGGCGCAGCGCGCGGTGGCCACACGAACGACACCGTCGGCACCGGGGAATACTTCCTCAATAACTCCTAGAGGCCAGTTCAACGGTCCGACATTTGGTTGGTCAACTACGACAACAGTTCCAACCGTAAGAGGAGCGGAGTCCTTACACCACTTCACAAGAGTTTGTAACTCATGTAAGTACTCTCAGCGCCATCTACTCCAGAAAGACTGAACTATTCGATTTACCAATTCGAAACGATCCAATCGATTCATTGGACGATCTTCCACATTCGACATTGGAAGGTACTTGAGAGGTGTCAACGTGAGAAAATGAGCCGGTGTGAGGGCAAGGGGTTCACTTGGGTCCGCGCTCATTTGACATAGCGGTCGCGAGTTAAGCACAGCTTCAATTTGAACTAGGACTGTGTTCAACTCTTCATAAGTCAACAACTGGTTACCAATAACTCGAAACAAGTGTGACTTGACGGATTTTATATTCGCCTCCCAGAGACCGCCGAAATGAGGTGAACCTGGCGGGATGAAATTCCACTCAATGCGATGATCAGCAAACTCATTCTGGAGGGTGTTTTGATACTCCTTTGAATTCAGCATCCGTGACAATTTTATTAGTTCTTCATAAGCGCCAACAAAGTTAGTTCCATTGTCGGAATATATCACCTTACAAGGACCTCGTCGAGCAAGAAAACGTCGAAAAGCTGATAAGAACATTGGCGTGGATAAGTCTGAAACTAATTCGATGTGAACAGCCTTCGTAGCCATGCAAACAAAAAGACAAATATACGATTTAAAAATGAACGGATTCCGACGCCTTGCCATAGTGATTCAAATGGGTCCACCATAATCAACTCCACATTGGACAAATGGTTTAGACAATAGGGTTCTACATGCTGGTAGATTACCCATTTTTGGTAGTGTGAGAGTAGGACGACAGCGAAAACACTGGTTACATTTTCTTACACGGCTTCTGATAACGACATGGGCCGACAAAATCCAATATTTTTGTCTCAAGAGTGACGCCAATAAATGAGGTCCAGCATGACAGTGCTTTTCATGAAAATGATCAATCAAAAGCGTGACCAATGGATCATTCTTCGGTAATATAATCGGATGACAGCTGTCATAATCCATTTTGGAATTATGTAAACGTCCACCCACACGAATAATATCATGATCGAGAAAGGGTGACAGTTGTTGAAGACGAGGCGAGCATTCTTTGCCAGTTTTCAACTCAAGCGATTCTTTCGAAAAATGAATTTTTTGTACTACTTTACACAAATATTTTTCAGCCAAGTCGAAATCCAACTCTTGAGGTTTCGGTGATAGACAAAGCATTCTCAATATTATCACCATGATACGCAATAGACGTAAAGGCGTCGACTGACTCTGAGCCTTGATTACAGCATGATGTGGTATAAAATAACCACTCTTATCACTCTGATTTTCGACCAATTCCATGTGACCTTGTCTAAGACAATCCAAGATCACATCATGATACACTAAACACATGTTTGGATCATGTGCGAGACGTTCCTTCAAACTGATAAGTTGACGTTCTGACATAGCATAGGAATCACCAAGGCAATCAGGAGATTTAGAAGACGATAATGAGACAACAAATCTACCCGAATCTTCCCGACGAACGGATGACGCAAAATTCTTCTCACATTCCAATTCATCCGCTGAGAGTTGATTTCCAAGATCTGGTACATTTTCAACCTCACAAAAATTACGAATCAAGCTATCCAACAGTGATGCAAGACAAGTCATCAAACACGTTGCATTTTCCGACAATTGAGTTAAAATAGGGGCTCTACCCATCAAAATATAGCCGTAAACACTTTCCACAGCCATCAAATAATTTGAATCAATTTCCACTCGACCATTTTGGAAAATGTAGGGCACTAATTCAGCTCCTACAATAGCGTCAATTTCGCTGGGGATATGATATTTCTCATCAGCAAGACGAAGACCAATCAAATTTGATAATTTAGAATTATCAATTCTACTAGTTGGAAAACGTTCCATGATTTTGTCAACTACTAATGGTTCAATAGAGAACTTAACATTAGAATCAAATCTGGATTGAAGCGTGACAAATGTGCGACCAGAAACTGATTGCGAATTTCCGCTGAAACCATTCACCACTAATTGGAAAGGGGAGATCGAGAGTTGCAATTTTCGACAAAGTTTACGAGTAATAAAATGACTCTGACTCGCTGAATCAACCAAAATTCTAATTTTGTGCAGTCTACCTCTCTTATCAGACACTTCGACTTGTGCTGTAGATAAGAGAACACTATACTGAGACACATGCAAATCAACTGAGCAACAGTTGATAGTATTATTTTCGACCTTTTTTGCCTCCGAATTTGATGACGAATTTGGAATAGAACCAAAGTGCAAAAGCAAATTATGTTTTTGTTGACATTGATTGCAATTAGCGCCCATACAAGCTTTACTACGGTGAGCTGGCGAAAAACATTTCAAGCAACAACCCTTTTCTTTAACAAAACGGAACCAATCCCAAGGCAATAATTGGAGAAATTGATGACAATCAATTAATTTATG
This sequence comes from Laodelphax striatellus, assembly GCA_017141395.1. Lineage (NCBI taxonomy): Eukaryota > Metazoa > Arthropoda > Insecta > Hemiptera > Delphacidae > Laodelphax > Laodelphax striatellus. The sequence goes on along the minus strand of CM029544.1, from coordinate 16,014,675 downwards.
GTTTTTCAATGAGCATTTCAGACACTTAGACATTTTAGCAGGTGCCTTGATCTCTTGCAAATTCGATTGGACAACTAAAACTTCAGATTTAGCAATTTGTTTCACTACTGGCTTAAATGACTTAGAAGACTCTTCATACGGCAACGATTTAATTTGCTTTTCAATGAAAAATACAAAATTAGCAAATGTGGGATCATCCTTAGCATGCACAGAAGCTTCAAATGCTTTTTGAGAAACAGGATCTAATATTTTCAAAGCTTGAAACAGGAATATAGAATCCGACACATCTTTGCCACGTAATCGCTTCAATGCTGTTACCAAGCTACAGAATTGATCCACTATTGAAACTAAAACAGCACGAGACTCAGATTTCAGACTATTAAATTCGAAAATTTGTTTCAAATATGCATTAGTTTGGGAGCAGGGATCATTATAACGTTTAACTAACGTATCCCAGATAATTTCATAATTATTAGCAATCGGAGGTAAATGACGGGCAACGTTGGTTGCTTCTCCTTTCAACTTACTAACAAGATGTTGCACCTTATGTTGATCTGAAATAGATTCATTATCATGGATCATGCATTTGAACATTTCATAAAATACGGACCATTTTGATTGATCACCATCAAATACAGGAATTTCGACTTTTGGTAAGAGATACAAACGATACAAGATTCGAAATTAATTTACAATAAAAATTGGATAAGTGCTTGCCAAACATTTGAATAAAAAACCAACAATATCCGGCCTGGCATGACCAATGTAAGATTTAGCCTCAACTTAAGCGAATTTATGCTTGGTTCAAAATATGTAATTGATAACGACTTTAGTGGACTGTATAAAATAGGAAACAAAATAATATCTCTACAGAAACAGAGGTACATGCAAATAAAGATAAAATAACTCACCAAGAATCCAAATAATATGGTATTGGTCTTAAGCTTACAAATTCCAGGAAGAGGGTGATGAAAACCAGGTAGGAGATGATTCGGGATGTTGATAGGATAATATAAGCTTATGTCATCCACTGTTGTTGAATTCTGCTGCTATTGATGTACGTATTTCTGACGAGATATAAATGAGATGGGGTACTTCCAATCCAAATAATAAGTTAAACTTTAACGGTGCGAGTTTGGCAGACACTTTTCCAATAATTATTGTAACTTTGCTGTACATGATTAAATAATATATAAACGAAATTTTGAGAACGATTTTCTCCGACAATTAGGCTAATTCAAGACGAACTTGAAAAACTCCACGATACGAAGCGACGAATTTTGCTGAGTTCTGTTCTTTACGAAATTATGAAACAGACTTCGGTAACTAACTGAAACTGAAACTAAACCGGCTGGCAAAATCCCACCAGCGCTAAGCGGAATTTATACAAACTAAATGACGGCGGGACAATTCAAAAATTGGCTCGAACAGTTATAATGAGCTATTATATTAAATAATGATATTATTTAATATTGTTATATAATTATATGTCTATATTATTATATAATGAGCTATAATATATTATATTATATTATTGTTAAAATTTACTATTATATGAGCAGTCATATAGAATGGTATGTATATACATAAGTCATGAGCTCTCATTATCTCAGCTTATCTAAATGAACAGATACGGCCCTGACCACCTGAGAACCCTGCCCTATATTAAATTTCAATTTCTGCTATTAATAAAAATGAGATAATAATCATAAACTTAAAGCTACCAAAGTCGGATTTCAAATTAAAAATGTTACACAGTTTCAAAATCTTAATCAATCTAGGATAATCAATTCCTTGAAAACAAATATTAGAATTAATTTTTTTGGATTGAAAGTGGAATTGACAATTTCATACAGTGTTCAATTTAGCCTATAACAAGATTTCAGAAATTGAGAAATATATTTCATTGATTCCAAAAAAGAAACTAATAAAAGTATTTATTTATTCACACTGTACTTGATACAAGTCTCACTATAGAGGAGTGTAAGTAGAATTTTTTTAGGGTGATGCCCACATGAGCTCTAGGCTTGTGCGTGGGTAATGAGAGGGGTGATGATGAGAGATGACAACTGTTTTTAGGCAGTCGGAACCGTCGGCTTTTTGTCTCCTCCGAAAGACGGGAGTGGCCGTTTCTGTCAAAATCCGTATCCGGAAACTGTATTCAATCTTGGAACCTTTGAATTATCAGACGCTTATCGCCCTCGGCTACTGTGTTATTGGTCCTCAGTTATTGTGTTTTGTATCCATCTTTTTCCGCTAATAAAATTACACTGATTTTACATTTTCTACTTTCAATTAGAATTTAAGAATATAAGTTAAGGTGGGTTTTCGTTACTGCGACCGAGTGCCGTAGCGGAGCCCGACCCAGCGTTTCCAGATGCAATTGATGAGAAATAGTTGGGATTTATCATCAATTTGCATCTGGCAACGCTGGGTCGGGCTCCGCTGCGGCACTCGGTTGCAGTAACGAAAACCCACCTTAACATTGCAGTTACGACCGTTTTGTCCTGGTGTTGGACTTCAATGGAAGTCACCTCCAATGTAAGTTACATTTTTATTTTCTGCTTGTTTCTTTAAATCAGCGTAGAAATTCAAAATATTAATGACAATAAAAACCTAATTAATTCAAGAGAATAGTTTTAAGAACCTTAAATACAATACACACACCATCGACTAATGAATTCTTTTCATGAATGCAAAAATTTAATGAGGTGAGTTGAGAAATGTGCCTGCATTTTATATCGCTGGTTATTCCTCAAACTTAACTACTCAACAAAATGTTTAGCCATCATGAACAACTTTGAAAAAGTTTCAGTATTATCAAATGCAATAAGCCTGGTTTTCATTAGTAGAGTTAGTGGTCGAGTAACTGGCATACTAACTCTACCTAGCTAACTCTACTTTACTTACTTGGTTGAGTAACTGTTTTCACTACAATTGAGAATAGTAGGTAAAGTGTGTTGTCTAGTGAACAGATCTAACCTTAAAATGACTCTACTCTACTAGCAGACTCTACTCTACTAGCTCGAGACTGTTTTCATTAGAATAGTGGTGGTAGAGTAGAGTGAGAAGCGGTGGTGGGGGAAGGCAAGTGGTAGAGTACTATCCCACGGTGCTATCCCACTCTACTCTACTAAAAACAAGTACTCTACCATGACTCTACTTTACTATGAACGTTTTCATTGGGAGAGTTCACAAGATAGTTAGTACTTGCCCAGGGATCTCTACCACTAACTCTACTAATGAAAACCAGGTTATACCGTACCTTTATTGATAATAGCTATCACATTGTCTTTGGTGGAATAAATCTGATGTCTGAAAAGTAACAAGTATCACTCATATCACTAGTATTAAGTAAAAAGTATCACTTGGCAAGTGTAAAAAGTAATTAAGCGCGTGCAATGCTTCTTCATCAAATTATTCCAGAAAGTTTCAGATTTCAATCAAAAGTAAGTAGGTAGCCTACTCCACGTGTGCAGACCTACATCGCAAATAGAGTTAGTAATTAGTAACTAATTCCAATAACTAACCGTCCGCAAGCCTTTTGAGAAGCAAATTATGAATGGAGAGCTCAAGTGCTCCAAGTTGAGTGGGATGTCCGCTTTCATGATTTCAGACGTGGTGGTGAGGTCTAAGTTTCGACAAGTGTTTGATGCTGTTTTAGTAGAATTAAGTGTTCTATCTCTAGAATGATAGAGGTTCCTTCTTGACTTCAATATTACACATAGTTTGATTATACATTCTCAATTCTGCTGATAAAATTATACTGATTTTTTTCCATGTTGTCCACTTATACAAGTGTGAAATTTTACTTGTAATTCGAATGAGCTACTAATTTTAAGTGTCAAAAGGTCAAGGGTTATGCAGCCAGACATAGTGTGCTCCACCCACTCCTAAGCTTGAAATGAGCAAATACGAAAAAATAGGATAAAATATAATAAACCTTTTCACAGTCTTAAATTCAAAAATCCTATCAGAACAAAGCTTCATTGAGGTGTGAAATTTTATTACTAGACTCAACATATTTCATGTTGAACGATGAATGAGCTTGTGCAGAAAATCCTTTCACTAGACACCCAGCGACCCGTGATTTCACATCATATTTAACAAATATTTTCAAAAATCGTAGCTTGGTTTGAAATATTTGCTACATGAACTGAAAACAGAAGAGGATTTCGAGTTGTTGGAAATGCAAGCTAATCTGTAGAAAGTTGTGCATTTTATGCCACATTCCCACAGGGGGACAGAATTTATTCTGTCTGGGGTGTGGCGATCCCCCGGGTTCCTGAGCAAGTGGTTGATGTAGACTGGCTGGCAACTAACACCGTTGCGTCCCAGCTAAAGTAGGGTGTTCAAGTAGGAACACCTGAAGCATCAACTGCGCAAGCCAAGCCAACATATGGTGGAACAGCATACGCCGACGGCTGCATGGTCAGGGGAGTGCCTGACATCGAGTATGCAAACTCTGGATACCAGGCGACCTCCAGTTTCAAGAAGCCTTCCCTGGGTGAACGCGGAGCTCTGCCCAGGGTGACTGAATAAGTCTCCAGCTACTCGTGAGAATCTTATGGATACCAATTTAAAAGTAAAAGAGGCTGAACAGCCTCAAACATCTAATGAGGATGGGGGATCTCCCCCAAACTCTACCAACCTGGAACAGGTTTCAGAGTTATTGCTGACTCAAACCTGCCGGGAAACGGTACATGTAGAGGAAGGCACTACAACTGAAGATTCCGCAATGGAATCTGAGGAGTGTGCAGACCCATCCCTGATAGAAGTTGAACAGCTTCGGAAGGGTGGGTCCATAGCTGATGGTCTGGACAAAGATGTCTCAAAGCAGCTTTGGTTGAGCTCCAGACTAGGAGGTGCAAGGAGGAAGAGGATGAAGTTCTGGTTGAAGAAGGGTCTATCTTCTGAGGAGGCTTGGAAGTGCACCAGGAGGGGATCAGTGGAAAGAGAAATCGATCCGATGGCTCCACTCCAGACAACAAGGCATTCAAGTGGTCTAAACAGACTCAGGAAGCCTCAATATCAAGGGTAGCAGGTAATGCCAGTTATCACCCTCCCCCCAGCAAGAGCTTTGTGCAGGCGCTGGCAGGGGTAAGGGTGGGCATTATCCACCAAAATTACCCAGACAAGCTCCTAACGGTAGAGCAGATGAACGCCGTGGAAGAAGCTGTGATTGCTCAAATCACGGAGGTGGAAGGTGCTGAACAGCCCACATTCAGCGGAATGAGCAGGAAGCCAGGGTACATGATCATCAATTGTGATGATCAACCAACATCAACCTGGTTGACAGAGGCAGTAAAGAGAATAATGCCTTGGGAGGGGGCTAAACTGAAGGCGGTGCTAGAGGGAGAAATTCCTCGATCGCATATTGTAACGGCTTACCTTCCAAACAGCAGTTCGGACTCAAGCAAGAACATTCTTAAATGCTTGAGAGTCCAAAATAGAGACTTGAGGGTGGCTCATTGGAGGCTCCTCAGAAGAAGTGAAGAGGGTAAGGTCACTCTAGTCACCCTCTCTATTGATGGTGCATCAGCTGCCAAACTTGAAGGGAAAGGATCATTTGTATCCTACAAGTTTGGCAAGGTGCAACTTCGGCTGAAACAGGGAGCAAAAAAGCCTGCAGCCAGAAAGACTGGAAAGCCAGTGGCAAGTAGTGCTGAAGGGAGGGTGGGAGCTGAGGAGCGGCGTAGGGCTGAACAGCCCCCTGCTGCGGCTCCTACTGTCCAGAAGTCTACAGGCTACTTCAAGGATAGAAGAGAGAAGAAGGCTCCATCCAAGGAGTTCTTCAAAAAGGGGAAAGCAGACACCAAAGGCCCCTCCACAACAACCAGGAAGGTGAAAGGTTCTTTGCAGCCTGCACAAACTGGCAGAGTGGAAGATGCAGGAAGGAGGCCAGGGCCATCCACCCAGGGTGTCCCTGCATCAAGACAATGAAGTTTTGTCTGCTGCAGGCCAACCTCCATCACACAAAGGCAGCATCAAGCGTGTTGGACAGGAGGTTTGCCATTCAGGGGCTGGATGCTGCCCTCATCCAAGAGCCCTGGGTCTGCAGAGGAGCAGTTAGAGGACTCACAGGCCAAAAAGGTAAGTTGATCTACCATTGCCAACATTCTTGTCCAAGAGTTGCAATAATGCTCAACAATAATGTTAGGTGCTTTCCTTTGACAGGGTTCATAGATCGGGACCTTGTTGTGGTGATCATTGAGATCTCCACACCTGGAGGTAGCAAAGAGGTTATTATAGCCTCTGCTTACTTCCCAGGAGATGTGGACAACATTCCAACACCAGAGGTGGAGAGGTTGGTGCAGCATGCCAGGGGTAGAGGAACACCCCTCATAATAGGGTGCGATGCAAACGCCCACCACACAGCATGGGGAAGCACCAACATCAATGTCAGAGGTGAGTTGCTTCTTGACTTCATATACTTGCATGATTTAGAGATAATGAATATAGGTGACGAACCGACCTTTGTAACTGCTAGTCGCCAGGAAGTCCTAGACTTGACACTGGCTGATGGGTGGGCAAGTGGGTTGGTGACTGGATGGGGAGTCTCATCTGAGGCCTCTTTGTCTGATCACAGACATATCAGGTTTGACCTGGAGGTTCTGGAGGAGACTCTGCATACCTATAGAATCCCTAAGTCTACAGACTGGGTTCTATATAGGGAGGAACTGGCTTCAATCACAAACCAGATAAACTACCCTATTGTGACTGAGGAAGGCTTAGAGAACGAAGTCACAAAAATTGAAGAGGCTATAATGGAAGCCTACTACAGGGTGATTTTTTAGTCCTGTTACCCAATTTTTAATGTAATATATAAAACGGAAATTTAGTTGGAATAAAAACGTATAGATGTTATATACAACATAAATTTAATATTTTATTACACACATTTATTAGTTACTAAAGATTATTAAATAATATGCTCAAAATGTCCACTCATTGAGGTTACACACGATCTGACTTTTCACCATATTAACAGAAACCTTTTTGAGAGTTGCACTGGAAACATTTGTGATTAAGTCTGTAATATTGGCTGTAATAAAGTTCATCAATATTGTGAAGATTGTTTTTGAAGACCTCTGACTTAGTCAGGTCTTAGTCTGGCGACCTTGGAGGCCATGAACCCTTGCTTAATATTCGACCACCAAAGAACTCTTGCAGAAAATCCGTTGTTCTATGGTAAATGACATTCTGCTCATAAGATGACTGGAATCCACACAGAATTTTACATAGGCCTAGCTCTAGGTTAATCAACTCACACTACCGTGTGTATACAGATTGAGTAGGACAAATTCGTGTGACAAAGCAAAATTTCCCGTCAGAAGTAAATTAACACCCACTTAACATAGGGTAACAGGACTAAAAAATCACTCTGTACAAGGCATGCCCTTCCAGAAGCAACAGGGTGTGTAGAGATGTACCCTGGTGGAATGAAGGGCTTAGCCGGATGAAGGCTAAAACAAGAAAGCTTTTTAATAGGGCAAAAAGTTCTGGAAACTGGACTGAATATAAAAATGCCCTGACCAAATACAACAAGGAGTTGAGACGGTCCAAACGTAAAACATGGAGGGACTTCTGCTACGGCATAGAGTCACTTCCAGTAGCCACCAGGCTTCAGAAGGTCCTGCAGAAAGACCATGTTAACCCAATAGGCTCCCTATTGAACCACAATGGGGAGATGACAGGTAGTCAAAGAGAGACTATTGAACTTCTGCTAGATACTCACTTTCCTGGATCTGAGATCAGGGGGACAGGGGCTGAAGAATCCCCCAGAGTTGCTGGCAAATCCAGAAGGGAATTAGCCTGGGCTAGGAGAAGAGCGGGTAAAATCTTCACCCCAGGTAAGGTGGAATGGGCCATAAACTCATTCAGTCCTTATAAAGCAGCAGGGGCAGATGGTATATTTCCAGCCCTGCTACAAAACGCCACAGAGGAAATTAAGTCCTCAATGGTGAAAGCATTTCGAGCTAGTTATGCTATGGGTTACATTCCTATAAGATGGAGACAGGTTAGGGTGGTATTTGTGCCAAAGGCTGGTGGCAGAAGCCCTCTTCTGCCTAAGTCATACCGTCCAATAAGCCCTAGCTCTTTCATGGTTAAAACCATGGAGAAGGTAACTGATAGATATATAAGGGATAAAGTGTTTAACAACACTTTGAATAAGTCCCAACATGCCTATCAGGTTGGATGTTCCTCTATAACAGCCTTACATGTCCTCACCAGGGAGGTAGAAAAGGCTTTAGAGGAGAAGGAGATGCTAATTGGGGCATTTATGGATGTGGAAGGAGCTTTTGATAGCACCTCATTTCCATCTATTGAAAGAGCAATCATGAGAAAGGGGGTCAATAGTGATACCGCCTCCTGGATTATGTCAATGCTCAGGAATAGGCTGATAACTGCTGAAATGGGTAGTGAGTCAGTAACTAACAGCCCTGAGAGGTTGCCCCCAAGGAGGGGTTCTTTCGCCTCTACTATGGGCTATGGTTATTGACGATCTCCTAGAACAAGTGGCAGCCAGAGGATACAGGATGCAAGCCTATGCTGATGACCTGGTACTCATGATAAGGGGCAAATCAGCAGACACCCTGTGTGACCTGCTGCAAAGGGCCCTCTCCTTCATAGGAAGGTGGTGTGAAAAGGAGGATCTTCAGATCAATCCTGAAAAGACAGTAATTGTTTCATTCACCAGGAAAAGGAAGCTGAACTTAACAGCTCCAACTCTGGGAGGAACAACAATTCCGTTTTCCACAGAAGTGAAATATTTAGGGATAGTCCTTGACCAAAAACTTCTGTGGAATAGACATATTGAGAGGACTCTTACTAAGGCCACAAAGGCTATGGGGGCCTGTAGGAGGCTGTGCGGTAAGAAATGGGGGCTGAGACCCAGTATGCAGTTCTGGGTTTACCAGACTGTAATACTGCCTATGGTCACTTATGCTGCACTGGTTTGGTGGCCGAAGGTGGAACAGAAGACTACTGCAACTAAACTCCAAAAATGGCAGAGGTTGGCAGGTCTGGGCATTAGTGGAGCCACAGGCTCCTGCCCAACAGCAGCGCTAGATGCAATATTTGGAATGTTGCCTCTGGCGCAGGAGGTCAAGAAAAGGGCAGCACTAAGTGCCCTCAAAATGACCGGTAACAGAAATATCAACAACTCCATGGAGAAAGGTCATTTGACAATATTAAAGGAGTTTCCTGAATTAGCTATGGCTTTAGCTGTTCCGGACTTTAAAAACAGGGAATACTTAATGGATCACCCCTACAAAGTCACAATCCTGGAGAGTGACAGGGGTGGAAGAGAGTATTCTTGGGAATCAAACGCCCTGAAGTGGTACACTGATGGATCACGTAGGGAAGGAAGGACAGGAGTTGGAATATATGGGCCAGGAACTAAATTCTATAGGGCCCTGGGAAAAACGGCAACTGTCTTTCAGGCCGAGGTAATGGCCATAGAGATGTGCGCTAATCAACTCATTGAGAGAGGACTGAGAAGGGCAAAGATCTCTATTTTGAGTGACAGCCAGGCAGCCCTAAAGGCGATGCAGGCCTGTTCCAGCAGCTCAAAGCTGGTAACACAGTGTCAAAATTCCCTAAGGGAACTGGCTGTCAGGAATCAGGTTAGCCTGATGTGAGTACCGGGGCACAAGGGTATCTATGGAAATGAAATAGCTGATCACCTTGCAAAAAACGGTGCAGATTCTCCATTTATAGGACCGGAACCAGGTTGTGGGGTTCCTTTTAGCTATTGTAAAGCTAAAGTCCGAGAATGGGAGGAAAAGAAGAAGGTTTTGATTTGGAATAGGACAGAAGGACTACGACAATCAAAAATGTTGATTAAACCCTCAACAAAGGCTTCCCGCAATGTAATAAGCCTGGAAAAGAGGGAGCTGAGGCAAATAGTAAGCCTCCTGACAGGACACGGCCCATTCAGGTATATGTTACGGAAGAAGGGACTATGTCAGGATGATGAATGCAGATTCTGCATAGAAGAAACAGAATCAGCAGAACATTTGCTGCTGGAATGTCCAGCACTCTTGCAAATGAGGAGGAGACTTCTTGGAAAGGCAACCCTCCTACCAGAGGAGGCAAGAGAACTGGACTTCAAGGCCCTGAGTAAATTTTGCTCTGGCCTTGGATTATGGAACATGGCATAAGCCAAAGAGGGGATGCCACAAAAGATCGAATAGCGGTCGCGGTGGCTAAGGGTTAAAAAGCCCAACCCAATTATATAAAAAAAAAAATGCCACATGTGTGTACAAGATAGAAATGGTAAGATTACTGCCGACAGACATAAGCTGACGGTACCGAAGAAAATCAAAATTTATATGATTTGAAAATCAAATCTTGTTAGGGACGCGTCGAACCGTACACACGCATGCTGTGCTTACCAAATAATCCTTATGCCAGACAGTCGAAAATATCGAATTTGTGGGAATTTAACTGAGATGAAAAAAGTGTATTTCATATTTAGGTGTCCGAAGAATATTTGATTCATGTTGATGGGTTTTCAAGTGTTCCAATACAATTAACATTAATCTGGTATCTATTTAAAAATTATTATTGCAAATTATTTCTACAAATTTATTATTCAGCGTATGGCTTTTGTCGGTGGGGAGGCTCGAAGGTTGTTCCACCTAGCCGTGTATAAGCTAATTCCACTTAGGTTGAAGTTTCAGTTTGATCATGATTCAGTTATTTTCAATTGAATAGTTCCAACTCACTTAGATCATTCCACCCGGTAATTAAATGACAAGCCTAGTAAAGCTTTACGGAGAAGCAGTCGTCAGATCATATCATATCCAAGTTAATTCGTATAGATTAAAGTATAGATTCAATTATCATTAGGGTTTTTGTGGTGATGCCCACATGAGCTCTAGGCTTGTGCGTGGGTAATGAGAGGGGTGATGATGAGAGATGACGACTGTTTTCAGTCAGTACTGCCTGAATTAGTATTATGTACTCATAATATTTTTAAATATTTATTGAGAGAAAATGGAATAGCAATTCTCACTCATCCAATACATAGACTATACAATGGATTGTATAAAGCAGATTGTAATACATTTTTTACTACCTATCTGTCCATTCGAGAATATGAAATTAATCTTCTCTTTATTTGATTTTTGTGTTTTGTATCCATTTGGCACACCTTTTTCTCATTGACGTGTCTTCACTTTGTTATCCCCATTTATGGACCCATTTTAAATGAATACTAAATCTCTGTCCAATTTAAAAAATAATTTAATCAATTGCAAAGGAGAATTTTAACGGCGAGTACATTCGGATTACTTCTCTAGTAACCAGTTTTCAGTGAACTGTAAAGTACAATCTAAAAATGTTCAATGGAATAATTAATGATGCATCAAAATATACATGTTCCGAGACCTGGGGTATGTTTCATAAAATTTTAGAAGTCCTCTAGAACAGGAAAAAGGCGGAAGCTTACTAAATTTATAATTTCATTTCATAGTATGACTAGCTGTTCATGGCTAAAGTTCGTACATTTCAATAATTATTAGTAAAAGAAGAATAATTTACTAAAATTTTACCAATATCCTATTTTAAAGGAAAATATTAAGTAATAGCATTGATTTTAGATGAAAATCTGACAACGTCCTATATCTCTAAAGCCACAAATTTCTATCTAAAATCAATGGTAATAGGCCCGGGACGTTTTATCAAATAGTACTTATCTACATGAGCGTCATTTCAGCTTTTAAATTGGGGTGGCAAGGTCTGCCAGGGATCTGGGGGGCTTGGAGACCGTGGCGAAGCGTGGTATACTTATTTGGTCATCGCCGGGTATATCTCTATGACCAATTAAGTATACCACGCTTCGCCACTACTTGGAGGGTATCACAGTGATGTGAAATGCACGGGAATCTATGATTTGGGGCTCATGTCCAGTATAAATTCCAGTGTATAAATTGTTATGGAATAGGGGAGAAATGGGGAGTCACAACCTTCCGACTTTCCACTTTCGCGAATAATGGAATAAACCACTCGACTTCGACTCTACTTGAGCGCATTCTAGCGGCAGAACTATCATGTCTCAACCTTACTTTTTGTTTTTGAACATGAAAGCTATTATTGTGTGCCAGTGAAAATGTTAAATAAAAAATCCAGATTGATCCACGTTTATTATAAACTGTAATTTTTCACTTGTTTGCAAATAACTGAAATTATTACTGCCTGATTACTAATTGATAATACGATTTTTGGGGTAGCAAAAAAAGGGGTTTGGGAATTTTGGGGTGGCAACTGCCTATGACGCCTATGCTTATCTATTATAGATATTATAGTTTCCATTCTAAGTTATACAAGAATGCCTAAAAAGGGAAAAGGAAAATGTAGTTTTTCACTAATTTGTAGGCCTAGTTAACGTTTTTCATTATGTTGAATACAGTATTGGTAATACCGTATTGATAATTCCATTAAGTAAGTATCATTGTATTATCTTTGAAAGCACAATACACTGAAATGAAATCTGAAAATTTATACATGTATTTTTCTGGAATTCAGCATTCAATCAAAGAGACAAAATCTTAATGTGTTGAGGTGCGTTCATGTCGGAGCTGTGATAGACGATCCCAGCTGTGATACTAGCAACGCTTTCATCGATGGTCGATTGCCCAAATGTAATTAACATCGCAGCTCCGACATAAAAAGGCTTATTAGAAAGCACGTCAATATTATCTACGCGCTGCTAGTATCACAGCTTGTATCGATTATCACAGCTCCGACATGAACGCACCCTAATAAGACAGTAAAGAAAATAGGTGGTAGATTTTAGGCGATATTTCAAGCTCTATGTATCAAGATTTTATTCTCTACTCATCGAAATAAAGTAAGAAGTATGCATAAACGTAGGTCCAGAGCTTTTAACGAGTAGTATGACTACTCATAGAGCTTTTACGTAGTATGCTTTGTAAACGAGATAAATATGACAGAATATTTTACCATTTTATAACATTGAAATTTAATGGTGGCTTACAAAAATGATCAAATTTTATATAAAATAAGATGAGAAATCTTATGATACCAGTAAAAATTGAATAAGGCTATTGAAAAAAATATTCAAGTTGAAATTAAGTTACAAAAAAAATATTTGTAATAAGTACTTTTTGGTATTTTAATTATTATTGAACACTACTTATTGCTTGCATAGCACACAGCACACCTATGTGTACGTATTTTACATAGTAAATACATATGTATAAGTAGTATATGTAAGGTTTGTATAAGTAGTTATTGAGTTATTCAACAAAATATGCTGATCATTTGGCCAAATAACGTAGAATTTTTTATACATATTGCTTATGTAAAATTCAATCCTGAAAATAGATAATGTCAATTTGGTTTTACTTCATTTCTCAACTAATTTTACAAAATATTTTATCATCTTTGAATCCTATTCCTACATGCACCCAGCGAATAGGAATTTTTCATTAATGAGTGAAAAGTATTGGTAACTCAATGCGAAACACCCTATATATAGGTAACATAGTAGCTTAATAATAAGCAATAAGGAATGCGAACGCCCAATGGTGATCCCAGTGTTTCAATAAGTACAATAACTTGTTGAATGTTTTCTCTCAGTTGTTGTTTCAGCAGCATATTACAGATTAAAACTGCACATTTTAGCCATTTCTGATTTAAATATATCCTGAGACAAACCTTCAAAATTGGTAGAATATTAGAATACTAATATTTATTCAAAAATGTCATATTAAATGTAAATATTAATAGTAAATGTAATATTACTTTTTAGTTGGCAATTTTTGGCATGAGAATGGAATTTATTCTACCTTCAAACAAATACAGTAATTATTATAAAGGCCAATACATTTTTTTCGTTTCAGAATACTATACTATCGATACTTTTGTAAAGATGCTGACAGTGAATCATTGAAAGTAGAGAACTGAGAAAATGTCAAGATGAACCCTTATCTTGAATGCAGCATGGTCAACATAATAATTTGGTAAGCTTTTATGAGGGGCATATTATTGAGGTCTAGCAAATCAGTCTCTTTCAGTAGATGTGCATGCTCAAAGATATTGTAAATGTAAACGGTCAAAGCGATTATGAACACAACACAAACACTAATTTAATTCATAAAGCCTTCAATAAATAAGTATAAAAAAACAATCAAATTCTACAAATAAAGCTCTACCATTCTACACACTACATTGAACTCAAGACAAACAAACTACGGTACAAAGATGAAATGATCCAACCCACATAGCCCAGTGGGTTATTTTGATTAGGAATTGAAAATGTGTTGCTTTATGAGCTTAGTGTAGGGGTTGGTATTTTATAAAAGAGAAAATCCATGTTCACAAGGAATTCGGCTGGTCAAACAACACTATTTTTGTGGGTTGAATCATTTCTGTACTACCATCTCCAAAAAATGAGTCAGCTTACTCACTTTTCAAAACTCTAGCAGCCATATTTGAGTACGGTACGATATCAGATGTCCACAAGCAAATAAATACACAATTCACTTTGTCAATATAACTGATATTTGTTTCTTCGTTTCAATATTTGTGTAAAATGGCAGGCTTAGTGGGTTCCAGAGCGAACACGTCAATGACAAGTTTATTCTCAAAATTAACGATTCACAATGGTGAAGATATTTATTTCACTAGTGCTAGGTCATTGAAGCTGGGATTGAACCGAATTAAACACAAATCAAATTTGTAACACGTTATAGAAATTTAACTGATAAATGACATGCAAAATTAATGTTCATGGGTATTGTAATGGTAATCAGATAACACTAGAGTTGTCACTTTTTTCAAGATTAATAAATCGTTTTGTCTTACAAATGGTAAACATTGTAGTTATCGGTAATCGTAAAGCGTTTATAAACACAATTAGATACAAATATACAATATAGACACCGAAAAATCCTCTAAACACAGACAATAAATAACTATCTGATATTATCAGCTACAGATGAGTATCAACAACACCTGATCGAAATAATTTTGTCGATAATGAGGTTAGAATCGAATAGTGAGTTGTGAGCGTACACCACAGAGTATTATTGAACGTAGTAAACCGAAGCGCTAACGTCTTATACAATTCGTCACCATTGAGGGGAGCTGAGAACGTGATCTTCAAACATGCAACAAAGAAAAGAGAACTCTATGAGAAAAGAGAACTCTTTTCTTTGTTCCATGTCTCCAAACGAATCACAAATCTTTTTTGTGATTCACAATATCACTGATTCACAAATTTTAAGTTTCAGATTAAATGATTTTTCAATACATTTGAATATTATAAAATTATATTATCGGTGATTTTCTCTAATGGTGAATCTTCAATTCAAGATTCAAGACACTTCTAAAATCAGTCACTCTGTTGTAAAAAAGAGCTTTTTCTGAAGGCGCAACCCTTTTTGCATGCATACGAAGTTATATGCATCGTGTGGCATTTCCCATTTAATCCAGTAGTATGTATAGTACAATTCATTGCATAGTATGCACGCAAAAATAATGTATTGTGTGGTCGTTTCTTTAGCAGCAATTACAATTTGAGAGACAGTATCAATACTAATTATAATTATAAAAATACAGTAATCAATAAAAGTAATGGTAACAATATTATTTATGTATACGCGTCAGAATGAAATTATTTGAGAAACACTTGCTAAATAAATATTATTGTGTTATGCAAGATTACTAGACAACAGGTTAAGCCATCGTTGGTATAAGACGCAAAGTGGAGGGGGAACGCCAGCGTGACGTCACTTGAATCACAAAATCTGGACAGTAACTTGACTTCGTATACCGTTCACTCAACTCTGCTTTGAATAAATCGTCGTTTAACACTCTTAGAATTGAGTTAGAATTTTCAAATTCACAGTACTTGAAGCGAATGAATCACTGATTCTAATGGTGTGATTAAATATACCGATTTCAAGTATATTCAACTTATATGAGAAGAAAAAGTAAACAGATTTTTACACATTTGAAAACGTGAGATGAAAAAGTTAGTAAGCGAGGAATTTTTACATTTCTAAGGTAGACAAGTTTTGTAAGCGGGAAAGTTATAGATAAAAAGATGAATTTAATTTTTCATTTGAACATTTTTTCTCTACGACCAGCCGTTCTCCTGATATTGTCGGCGGAACGTAGGCGAAACAACCAAAAGCAAAACATCGATTTCCCACAATACATGGTCATTATTTACTCAAAGTAGCCTAATCATACACTCACAAAGAACAAAGAAGTAAGCACTGATGATTAATCATAATATGGATGATTAAATAATGATTTCATGATCAATTATTCCACAGTGAATTAAGTCTAAAAAATACAATTATTATTAAACTACTTTAATAATAAGATGGTATATTAACTTACAATAGGAAGGCAGCATGCGTCAGTTGATTCACTTCAATTTTTAATTTGAATATTAGAGAGGAATTATTCCACTCTAATAACTTGTAAAATTATATTTGACTTCTATTTCGATCACTGGTACTCGATTTCGGTAGCACAAAAGATAGTAGCATGATATCTACACCTACGTGAAATAATAATGTGTTCATCATCTACATATTTACATCTGAAAAAAGTCTACATAATTATATTTAAAGCTTTTATGAATGTGGAAACTGATTTTTTTTCCTCTTGTTTCTTCTCTTCACTTTCCATTCTGTTTCTCATTCATATAATTGAGTCTAATAACTGTTCTCATACGAGCGAATTTCTTTAAAATTCTGTCATTCACTTGAGGAAATGTTTTCTTTAGAATTTTATAATAGCTTCCAATCACCCTATTGTTGTTTGAAACTGTATCCCCATGAATCCTCATGAATATGTCTTTTTGGTAAAGTTCTTACAGTTCTGAACAGCACAGCCAGGCATCGCGATAAAAATATTACCTAAGTTATCACTGGATTGGATCAAGAACTAACCAATTATTAAACGTTCAATACGGTAAAGTTTAATTTTCCATTACCACACTATATACATTTATTTACCATATATTTATTTACATTTATTTACAACACTATATTAACAGACACTGCCTAAACACTACAGTACTCAACAGTAAACACCTAGGTATAAATACGCTTCTACAGTACGGTAATATAATTTATGATAACCCGATCTCGATAAACACTGCCTCAACACTACACTACTCAACAGTAAACACCAAGGTATGAATAAGCTTCTCCAGTAATATAATACCGATAAAGCCGATGAATTGCAATCATAACTGATGAATAGCAATCATAATTTGCACTTAGCACGTGCTGGACTGGGGCATTTGGACTGAAGCATAGCCTCCTCTAATACATGGCCGCGGCGAGAGGTAAATGGCAACGTCGCAGTATCGTCTGAGCCAACTGAGCCAACGCATACAGTTTGCATTGTGCGTTCATGCAAATCGGTCGTTTTGTCAGTTTTGACAGCGGTTTTCACGTTATTGTTTTGTAGTGTGAAATGTTATAAATAAGTGAAATGCCTGACAAGTGTGTTGTACCGGGATGTACCAACAATTACGAAAGTGCCGTGAAAAAAGGAGGGTTATGAGCAGATATTTAGATTTCCCAAAGATGAAAAACTTCGTAGTGAGTGGATACGGGCCATTTCTCGCTCAAATTGGTTCCTCTCCAAAGAGCTTATGTTTGTATTAAACATTTTCATGAGACGAATTTAGTCTGGAGTGAAAAATTTAAAAACAGTGATGGAGAATGGTGCGAATTTAAAAGAGATGAACCTCTTGCGCCGTCCCAAAATTGTTTCCCAATTTGCCAGCATATCTTAGTAATAACTGCCCGAAAACGATCAGATCCTGAAGAAAGAAGACTTAATTATGAAAGAAAACTGATGAAGGAAGAAGAGGAAAGATTGAAACGACTAGAAGAAGAGGATAAGATCTGTGACTATACTTCTTTTTCAGAAGTTCTATCAGCTAAAATTATAAGTACTGGGATTAAGTTTTCCTCATTAAAAACTGAAACCAGCTGCATTGTTTATCCATTAGATAGTTACCCTATAGTTAGTTTCAGCATTAGAATATTAATAATGATTTAAGTGTGGAGACCCATATTAATGGAGGATTAATTCCAAACAAAACTCTTGTGCATATAAGGAAAATAATTCATCGATACTTTGTGATTTTTTAATTAAGCCACTGGAGTCAGTTATTTCATTTAATTAATTTCTGTAGAGATTATAGAAAATCAAGCAAAGACAAAGACAGTCTTCCTGGCATCATTCTTGAAAACATTGAGTTGTTGATGAACAATTTGGAAGAAGGTAATAATGAACTTGTACCGGTAGCAACCACCAAAACAGTTGTAACCGGGGGAGAGATAGAAGGGCCGATCTTCTTCTCCCCACAGTAATGATACCATCTATTTAACCGGCGATTCCCTTTTTATCAATGTCAATCAGAAGTGACGAGTTTTACTCTAAATTTCCACTTCCAATTGGCAATGAACTGGAAATCACACGGTTAATAAACATCTTGCTGTTGAAACGTTTGAATCCTCATCTGGACGGTTGAGAGCTTTTCATGGATTCGTTCATTCAAATGCCCAGATCTTAAAACTACTAAATTTCCACCTGTCTTAGCAACTAAACTATGACGAGCCAGGAACTTCAATAAAAGATTTTAAAACATTTTAATTTAGGTTTATTAAGCTGTATTCAAGATTACGTTTTTAAATTTCACTTTCAATCAGTTTTTTTTTCAATTTTCAATTTACACTAACATACTCAATAAATTCATCTATCCATCAATATTACTCAAATTCCGGTTTAATTTACAGTTCAATTTAGATAGGATTTTGCTAACTACTGCATTTCTTTACTTTAATATTTAGGGCCTCGGTCAATCTATGGGTCTCATTTTGAGCTGTTCAAAAACAAAAGTTTGGCACTCACCATTCAAAAATTAAACGACTAATTCGACACAACTACACTCGCAATAAACATTTCAAAATATTACTCCCTCAAAACTCATGGCTCACACTTGAACTTTCACTACAAATTTAGAACTAACTATCTGAGAAATTTAAACTCTTCCACAATTCTAACCGATTAATCAAAAATAAAATTTTATCAAAAAACTTGACAGTTGCCCCTCTAAATGGGCCGAAGCCACATTTAGAGGCCGAGGCTTGTTCACAATTTCACTTGTTGCCGCGGCCGTGTCTCGCTTCGAACTCTCGCTTTTCCACTAAAAATTATCCCCCCTCCAGCGTACAACCCCGCCGCTTCACGTGGAGCGCTGAGCCTAATTTTCAGTGGAATCGCCAAATTCCCAAGAGAGGTCATTGCTCGTATCAAACACGAGATGGCATATTACTTATACCTCATTCTAGATACTTGCAAAAACTATGTGCTTCATTTCATATTTCACCAAATAACAATAATGAGAATAGTAATTTTTTGAAAGACATTGTGAAAGATCCCGAAGGTGATAAAAAAAGCTCTTCAAATTGATCAGATTCATGTAAAGGAATCTCTTGATTACAAAACTGGCTGTATTTTTGGTGTTGCTAATAATGATATTTCTCAACCTGCCAAAACTATACTTACATTCGTTATCAGTTCATGTTTTGGAAACTTTAAAGAATGTATTATGTATTTTTCTTCCCGTCACAGTATTGTTTGCTCCGATCAGATTGATAGGCAATCTAATTAGAATAACAAAACCAAGAACAGCTCTATGACAGAGTTATCTGGTTGAGTCTATCGGTCGGACGGTGAGCAGTGGGGATTGCGACGTTGTCACATTGAAGGCCGCGGCCATGTATTAGAGGTGGCTATGACTGAAGTTGTGATTCAGCGTACGTCATCGATGCAGTCCCCCCACTCCAACGGCTTGTGGACAGAAATAGCATTAGCGATGGCTCAACCTGTTGTCTAGTAATCTTGGTGTTATGTATCCTATCAATGATTTTGAAGGGTTTTCTATTGTTTTATTCATTTTATTATTTATTCACTATTAGAAGTGATAATTTATTTCGCATGTTAAGGAGATCACAGTCACAGATAATTATCTCAGCTAATTCTGATATAGCCTACCTTATTCACCATTTTTTCATCCTATTCTATTATTATTTATTTTTTGAGTAAAAGAATTCATTTTGTAAAAGAATATCTCATAAAAATGACATAGAATATTAATTCATCTCTCAATTACTTTATAGAAAATTATTCATCTCTCATAATCATCCTTCCCATTACCCACGCACAAGCTTATGTGGACATCATCCCTAGCGAAACAAATTTACAAGAGAAATGTATCCATGAGCTATTGGAAATAACTCTATTATTAATCTATTGAACTGAATATATTTCTGTTTGCAAACAAATTCTACTTGCAATTTAGCAAACAGTATTCAATTTTTAATTGTATTATTTATCTTTCAAATGAAAGAGCTTATTTCGTTTTATTACTTTGCATCTTTATAATATTTCTGTTGTCAATAATGTATATTTCATGAAATTGTGATGTTCTTTTGCCAAAATAAATAATAACAGTATTTCATTCGTATTAATCATTTAAGATAATTTGATTTACGTTTTTTTGTTTTGAGTTTTAATGTAAATTTTTGTATGAAAACCTATAAAAACACAATAAAATCCTTTTACAAAAGAAGAGTACCGTAGTTTAAAAAACTTATTTTTAGAAAAAATCGTGATTTTAAACTAATACTTGCATAAACATTTTTAAATAGTTATTTAAATTATTTTGGTTGATGATTGGTATAACAAATGAAATGAATGAAGAATGTCAATAATCTATTAGCTGATTACCAAAGCCTGGAAAGTGATGACTGTATGCAGAAGTTTATAGTAGAGGATGGGCTATTAATAGTCAGAGAGAAATTTCTTTCAACAGAAATTTTTTCCAATTCCTTCGACAGGCAAAAACAGGGTGAGAGACCCGATGCTATATCCTCTAATATTTCATTGCTCCATCATTTACATATTTGTATTTATATAAATTTAGAATGTATATGTTGTACATTCGAATGTGAAGGTATGAAGATGAAGATGAAGGTCCTCTATTTGAGTATAAATTGAAGGCGTTTGTGTTATACGCCATCTAGCGGGATCAAAGTAAGTTAAAGTCTATGTCAGTTCAGAATTCAACCACCAGAGTGTACTGCTGAGATTGAATGATTCGCTCCAACTGCTTTAAAAATATTATGGATTACAGAAAAATATTGAATAAATACGAAGTTTCATGCTATATATTGCATAAAAATATATTCCTATTTTGATGATCAAGTGGACTTTATGAAAAAATGAGGTTTTGGTCAAATGAGCGACTCTACAACCAGCTATAGAATTGAACATTTATCCTATTACAGATAACGACCTGTCTTTTACTGTAAATTTGAAAATATTATAAAGGTGAATTTCTCTTGGAATATATTCTCTTGGAATATATTCAACTCCGTATAAGTAGCTCCATCAGTCTTTCATCATAATTATGAATGAAAGTTTGTATTTTCTAAAAATCCGAAACTAGAATTTCTAACAGTTGATTAGATTTCAATGGTTGCCTGCATTTTTTCTATTCCTTACTTTTAGAATTATCAAGTTGAAATTTCAAACTTCAATCCCTATTAAATCATTCATGATGCAGTTTTTCCTACAATAAATCAAGCTTGTGAGTAGACATTCTCAAGAATAGAATTACACTGGATCCTAATAGTACGAGTAAAACAACAATATAATGAATAAAAAGTGGCCCATATGATAGTGTAGGGCGATAAGCGCCGGTCTGATAACCCAAAGGTTCCAGGATCAATCCCAGTTGACAGAACTGATTTTGACCACCAAACGGCCACTCCCGTCTTTCGAAGGAGACGTTAAGCCGTCGGTCCCGACTGCCTAGAAAGTAGTCGTCATCTCTCATCACCCCTCCCATTACCCATGCACAATCCTAGAGCTCATGTGGGCATCACCCTCAGCAAAAAATGAAATTATTGGGCTCTGTGTTTATTAGTGCTACGTTTTCATTCTTCCTTTTAAATTCAAAACATATTTTCTCTTTTCTTGTGGAAGGCAAAATATAAAAAAGAACTCGGTTGTAGACTTGATCTGTGCCTAGTGACAAAATAATCGTAGTGACATTGAAAATTATTTCTAAGGTTCTTGATGAAACTGTTTAAGTTGCTTTTTCATTCGACATATCATTTATAACATATAATTTCACATATCATTATAACCAAGTTCTTCCCAAGTGAGACTTTAGTGATTGTAGCAACAGCTGCTTCAAAATTGCACGTATATGCGCACTGGTGCCAGCAAACAAAACTCTTTGAGTTGCTTTTTCATTTGACATAATTATTATCATTTATAACTGACTGTAAGTTTCATGTAATAAATATCATAAAGAGATAAACATAAAACCTCTATATTCATTTATAAACACTCTGTATGTTTGCAAAAAATACTGCCCAAGATGTAACAAAGCACAATAATGTATTGTCTTATAAATGTGTATCCAAATGTCTAATATATTCATTCAAATAAAACTCCTGAGATTATCTTGTACGTAAAATTCGGCACATAAAAATTAGATGCCCTTACAAATTAGATGACCTACATGCTGCGCCTGTGATCCATCTACATGCAGACCAGAATGAGATCACCTGATTTAGGCATCTGTATCGTTTGGTGTTGTTGGTATTTTGAGTTCATCACGCCACTCTCTAACATAATAACTCTCTCACTTAACATAATTCACAATGTTACAAGAGTGATGAGAAATTAGGAGCCATACGCTAGCCCATCACATCATCAGGGCTATAAAAAAACGTGTAAGGTTTTTTAAAAATATATTAAAAAAATAAAATCAACATATCTTCAACAAACATTGGTTAAACACCCATAACTCAATAAATTCAAATTATGGTCTGGAAAACCGCAGAGATCATAGACTAGACTAGTGGTTCTCAAACTGTGGGTCGCGACCCCCCTGGGTCGCTTTACTGCCCAGGGGGGTCGCGTGGTGAGTCCAGGGGGGTCGCGGAATAAGGAGGAAAATCAAAATTTAGTTCAGTTTTTATTAATAACAAAATTTATAGGCTACACAAATTTGTAATACACATACAAGTTGAAAAAGGCCTAATACTATTTAATGGTAAACGAGCTTGTTTGGAATTAACCAATTTTTTATGTCCGGAATGAGTTTTGTAATACACAAAAGTTGCAACTGCGTCTTTAATACTGTTAATTTGGACATTCTCTCCAATCCAATCTCTCCAAATTCAAATGTTTTTTTGACTTTATTGTGTGAAATTTGAAAGTTAGCCGTATTGCAACATCACTATTCATGCCACGAAGTGAGTTATCCAACTTTCTAAATAGGGGGGTCGCTGAAATACTAGGTCTAAAAAGGGGGTAGCAGTGGCAAAAAGTTTGAGAACCCCTGCTAGACTATGGAACTCTGGATCTAAATCCAGATATTGTACATGTAATGACCTGATACAGGGCTCACACATGTTATGATGATGATGATGTTATTTTGCGTCCAGTCACGATCTAGTCACAAAGTCGTCAATTTGTCACTAGACCGGGACTGACAAATGTTCGAATCTCGTTGAGCCAGGTCATTCAGAGCTACTAAAAAATTATGGCGAGAAGTACGAAAAGAAGCAATTTGAAACAGTTATTAGTTATTTATACTGTACAACAGAAGATTAAAAACCCTGTAAATAGTTAGATAGTCAAGAAGATCGGTAGAAAATACTGTGTTTTATTCAACTGCAAGATTTATTAATTAATTATTCCCTAATTTCTAACGAACAAAGTTTTTAGCATGAATTCATGAAGTAGTGAGAGGTCAGCTCAACAGGTAGCGCTAGCAGTAAGCAACTATGGTTGCATTTCAAATTCAAATTCATGAACCAGCACATGTTGTATGATTAATTAGTGGTCTTTCTTCTGAAATATATTTTTTCTCGCCAGAATTGTTATTTGTTAGGGTCCTTGATGGCAATCTAATTGTGCAAAAAAATTAATTTATGGAAACACCCCCAAAAACACAAAAATAACGTAAAAACATCGTGATCTTTTCCGGGGTTTCAGTTTCACCAACACTTGACAACTATCAGTGTTATGGAAATTATTCTGGTAACGTAGTAACGTAAAAATTATTAAACTAGATAAATCAACTGACATTTTAAGCGTAATTCGAAATTTCTACGAAACTTCACGGCATCAAACTTCACTATCATTAACATGGCTCCCACAGTTTTTTTTTCAAGTTTTTTGCTAAAACAACTCGGATCATATTTTTTGTACCGTAGTCTTCTGTCTTTCATCTTGAGTTTTCAACAATTGAAGTATTTTTTCTTCAGTCTCTTTTTGCAAATGGAATATCGAGTAGCCGTAGCCGAGCTGGTTTATCGCTGGTCCGATAAGAAAAGATCCTGGTTCGATTAAAGTTGCCTCCAAGAAGTTTTTGTCTGACCACTACCGTGTTTCGGAGGGTACGTTAAGCCGTCGGTCCTGGCTGATCAAAAAGCAGTCATTAAATTGATAAAAATATAAAGCAGTCATATCATCACATTCCCCGTTACCAACGCTTAGGCTAAGCCTGCCTAGTTAACGTGGGTATCAGCCCCCTACCACTGCAAAAAATATTAATTGAAATTGAAATATTACATTCCAGTTCTTCTTTATTTGATTAAGTTGATGTGTTAAGTGATTAAAGCCAAAATTGCATACAGATTTGCAATTCAAAGTCCTAAATTGATCACAAAAAACTTAATGATATACAGAGTGTCCCAAAAAATAGCGATGCCAGTACTACCACGGTATTCTACAAGTCAAAACAAACAGAAAATGTCGTTGGCAAAATGCTGATTTCTCCTTAGTTTACCTGTAATCCGCCATTTTGTGTTTTTAATATTTTTCATCATATCTCATTGAAAAAACAAGATTTCTCCATGAAATTTAGTAGGGGTATAATTAAAGGCGTGGTTTACAAAATACATATATCAAAAAATTTCAATATCTGTTTTTTCCAAAATGGCGACCGACTAAACTTTTCAATTCGATTTTACTGGAGGAATATTACTTTTTACGATAAAACGTTCAAATACAAAAATGTAGAGAATTTTATGGCAAATAAAATGGTATATAATTTTAAAGAATCGGATAATAAATAACCGAGATATGGCTATTTGAAGATAACCACTTCTGTGTTTCTTCATTTCTTCAGCAGTGAGACATGAGAATTTTGCCAACGACATTTTCTGTTTGTTTTGACTTGTAGAATACCGTGGTAGTACTGGCATCGCTATTTTTTGGGACACCCTGTATTATTAACAGGTAAGTGGTATGCTGATTTGAACATTAATAGAATTTGTGATTACGAAAGCCCTTACTGTCAGCCAAACTTATTCATGTTGACTTTGATTTTCATGTTGATTTTGATCTGGAGTAATAAAGTTGACTTCTAAAGATCATTGATTGTGCAACATTAAGAACTCACTCACGCTTAAAACCGTTGAAGTCAGTCTTTGAATATATTATAAGAAAGGCTAGATTTCTTAGGCCCCCTGATTTCAAGCAACTAGCAAGATTTCAATATTACTAGCCCAATCATCATCTTTCATGATTGGGATGATACCACTCTCTTGATTTTAATCATGAAATTTTCAAAGGGAAATGTTGATGAATTATCTAGTGGTCTAAAGCGTTCCATGTCAACAGCCACATGTAGAATGATATGGAAGTTATAAGCCTGTGCTTGAAGAAGGTAAAGAGAAATTTTTCATGCAATGTAATGCAATGTACATGAATATAATAAAATAATGAAAAATAATTTGAGGACCAAACAGTGTGGCTACATACAGTACTTCTCAAAAGAACTGGGAATACATGTCGATTAAGCTTTACAACGTACCGTACTGCCCACAAACGTAAGGGCTATGGAAATTAATTATATTGTAAAATTTGTGAAGGGCATGCTAATTAAGAGGTGCCTCTATGATGTTGATGAATTTTTCAAACGCGCCTACTTTGATGTACCTTATTTAAATATTTTTTTTAAGTAAATCATTGTTGTATGTAATCATTGCTGTAACTTGACGTTGTTATGACACTGTATGTGTGTTTTGTTGACAATAAATTATTTGTTTTGATTTATAGACTAAAAGCTCATTAAAATAGAATGAAGTACCTAAATCATTGGCGTAGGAAATCCATTCTTCTCTTTTACTATAATAATTTGACAAAAAATAAACAGCACAGTGTAAAATTAAAAAGTGGCTGTACAATTTTTGTCTGAGAACAATATTTTCCAATAGAACTAGATAAAACAAAAGTTCGGAATTCAGTTGCCTTCCAGAATTTAGATACCTTCAGAACCCGAGGCGAAACGAAATTTTTTCTATGTCACTGGCTTTTAATTTACAAACCCTTCGTTATTGAGTTACACACTGTCAAAATTGATCATTTTTTTTCAAGAGCCGTTTGTTGAATTCAAGATTTAAGATAAACTCACTTATTTAATTTAATTTAAGATACTCACGCATATTCTCTAAATATTGTATAAAAATCTGATTCAAGAATTAAACTGTGGTATTCATATTATTTTTACTCAAAAACTACTGCACTTAGGTGCTTTAACCATGCCTGATTCGATTCTTCAGGATGGTTTTCATGAGAAATAAACTTTTACTGGCGTGATGAAAAAGCGATAAAAGTCGAAATTATCAAATAAATTCGCCGGAATTTATAAAATTAATAATTTTAAACCTATATTATGATAGGTTTGACCACTACCTATCGATTGATATTCAATTTTCCCCAGATTGTTCTTCTTTGGGGGCGGCGAGGAGCTGTTTACTGTTTTGAATCCTAAGACTGTAGTGAGATTATAGTTCAAGCCGAAAATTATTATGTTCCATATTATGAGAGGTTGGACCTCTAACTATCTGACCCTATATTATTTTGTCAAGTCTAAAATGTTATGTATGTGAAGTATGGAGGCTGTAGATAATTCCCATCTATAATAATATCCTCATCTTTATACACAAATATTTCATTTAATGGTCTCCACTGGGGGCGGGTAAGGGCTTGTGGTACTGATATTGTTTTCCACTGCCGTAAGCGTATCTCTCAATCCCAAAATATAAACTCTGTATATTTTGGAAGCACAAAATATTCTCTGTCCATTGATACAATTCTTATTGAAATCGGTCGTGGTGGCGGGCTAACCGTGAAACTGGCCCACCAAGATCGTATATAGTTTTTTCCTCTCACGGTCGTATTTGATAAGCACAGAAATCGAACGTTACATATTCTCAAAGCAAAAATTAATCTATATCGATTAATTGCATTCTCATTGAAATCGGTTGTGGTGGCGGGCTAAGCATGAAACTAGCCCGCCAATTTATAAATGCTTATAAAGCCTATTTCCAGTTTAGCCCAAAATTTAAACCTGGGATATTTTGAAAGCCCATATATAAATAATATCACAGAATTGTGAAATAGTTTTCATATTTTGTGCATGATATGGTGGGGCTGACTTCACGGGGGTCTATTAATCTGAAAAAAGCGTGTCAAATAGTCGAGAAATTAAGATATTGTTCCCTGTTTGAGAAGAAGCCGATCAATGTGATAATAAATGTAATAAGAATTTTTGTTTATAAATTTATTATTCTGACCTGGCTTCTCTGTTGATAACTTGAGAAAATAATGCTCGATATTGATGCATTTTATCATTCAGTTTTTACAAATATCGCATCTCTAGAGAAATATTAATAAATCGATCGCAAAATATACAAAACATGAATCAATGTAACAATATATTTTGACATGTCTAAAATATAATACTCAGAGCTTCAGCTATGACTTCTTAAAGAATAATTGATTCTGAAGAAGTATTATTAAAGATAAAGATTGAAGAATTGATGTTCTAAAAAATATCATGTAAATACAAATGCAACTGAAAAAATAAATAGGTACCAATGATAATTTCTTTCTTTCTATCTTATACAAGAAAACACCCGAACACTACAATAATAGGGCTAATTCTTTATTATCTTTCAACTATCATTGGCTTTTGAATACCACACGAGGTAAGCCTCTTTTCATACTTGGCTCATACAAGCTCGAAGGTGTAATAAACTATGACCAAAAGGATCTTAACTCACTTTTACGACTGTAATAAAATATTGACACGTGCCTCAAGTTTATCCTGTTTCCTATAAAGCCTTTATATCACACTCAATTCCACCTACAAAAGATATATAAATTTACTTTGCAGTCTTCTTTTTCCTCCTTAAAATGCTCAACTTTTAAAAACCTTACACATACGTCTTCGAGCAATTTAAAAAGGAATAATGCATGCAAAATCTTATGAAAATCTATTATCGCGTTTGACAGCGAATGCGTTACAGCAAGGACAATATTCTACTACAGTACTTGGATAGAATTAGACAATTCCAGCCTACTATAGATCGAATTGATGTATGTTGTATGTTATGTTGTTTTACTGTATGTTGTTAGCCTTCTTTCTATTGTTTTATTAACTTTTCATGTTATTATTGTATTGCTTGATGCATGTTATGTTTGTATATTGCTGTGTGTGTGAAATTGAAATTATCGTTGGTTACAGACTTAGAGATAATTCAGTCGAGTTGAAACGTAAACTTCCCTAAGCTTGATAAACTATTTATTAGACTGGTATTAGTGGTAATAAAACAAGGAATATTATTTAAATGCTGGACAAACATTCTTAGATTAATAAGGTACTTACAAAATATAGTTGTGAACTCTTTTGAGCAATAGTTAATAAAATATGATGACAAGAGTTATTCTCGATAATTCAAACTTATTGAATAACGAAGTCTTTATAAATACTTGACAAAACCAGGGGCCTGTTTCATAAAATTTATAAGACCTGATAAATAGGAGAAAAGCTGGCAGACACCATACATACCTGTATCACATAGTACTCCGTGTTATTCATGTCGAATGAGTGTCCACCTTTTTCCTGTATTATAGTACATACAATATTTTATGATACAGGCCCCAGTACCCACCAAATTATTTATATACTAGCCAGCAAGGTGCAGGAACATTATAAGAGACTTAGCTTATGTTAAGTTCTCTGTTACCTACTACAGTTCAACTCAGATAAATGTTTATCGACAGTTTTGTAAAAATAATAATATTAATAGTTATCAGTTGGCTCTCGACGAAGTCAGACGCTTGAAATTGTGCTCGTCTTATCTGATTAAGCCTGAATTAGTCTGTCTATGAGTTGAAAAGTTAGGCTAGCAAGTCATCTTTAGCCGTATTTAAAACTGATTTTAACTCAATTTACGGGCAGTAACTTTGTTGATTTTGATCCGTAACACATTATTTTTAATTAAAATGAGTGCGTGTGCCGGGTGTGAGTTTTTGGAGGAAAGATCCGATAAAAATAATCTTGCTTGTGCTCAATGTAAGTCTCTCTTCCATAGTAAATGCATTCGTGGTGAAGTGGACAAAAACTTGAGTGAAGATGAAATTAAGATGCTAGCAAGGAGTTCGTGGAGGTGCAAAAAATGTTCGGAAAACTTTCGTAAGCAGCGTTGTGCTAGTTTAGATTTAACGCCTGTCAAAAATAACGAACTTGCTGTTTCCACTGATGAGACTGCTACTAGTATTTCTGTCGAATTACTCAGGAGTACATTGAGTGATTTTAAAAAAGAAATATTGGCAGGACAAACCGTTCTTCAAGATTCTCTCAGTTCTTGTCACGTGAAACTCGATGCTAATTCTGGAATATTGGCCAAGCAAGAGGAGTTAATTAGAAATCAGCAAAAAATCGTCGAGTCTTTACGGACCGAAAATGAGACACTTAGGAAGAAGCTATGTGTTGTGAACATGAAGTTAGACGATTTAGAATAGTATGGACGCCGTAATACTGTTGAACTTCATGGTATCCCTTCGGTTCCTGATGAAAGTACAAGCGAACTGGTGGTGAAAACATGTGAGGCCGTCGGCATGCATGTTACAGCTGATGCAATCGACGCCTGTCACCGGCTGCCAGTGAGGGGACCACGTAAAGCGACGCCTCCCATCATCGTCAAATTTGTCAGGCGTACAGACACGCATGCAATATTGGAGGGCCGTAAGAAGGTGAAGGATCTGTCTACTAGACATATAGGACTGAAAGGTGAGCAGCGACAAATTTATATCAATTTATCACTGACCGCCCAACGTAGAAAACTGTTTGCTGAGGCTAGAAATCTTCAGAGACAATTTGGATACAGATATGTTTGGGTCGATAGGTCTGGTGCAATTAAAATTAGAATTGTTCCTGACAGATCTTTTCTATCAATTCGGAAGATGACCTGAAAGCAATTCTTTTGTTTCTTTACAGTTTCTGGATTTACTTGATTTTTTCATAACTTTACTGATTTTACTCATTTCTCAAAATCTTACTCAATTTTACTCAAAATCATCTCATTATTATCCATCTATAAATTATAATATTATAAAAAAGCATCTCACGAAAATAATCATTAGATCTAATGTAATATTGTCTATTAACAGTTAATAGTCAAAATGAATTGACTTACTCACAAATTAGTAATTGAAAAGAAACGTTGCTCTTATTTTTTACTGGTTATTTATTTATTATTATGAATGAACTTTATGATTTAAAGATAATATGCTATTTTCAAGGCCATAGTGGCATTGTAATTCGTAATTCGTTTTTCATTAAGAGCTTCATAATTTATTTAAAGGGCTTTTTTAAAGGTTTTTATTTTATATTGAGGGTGATTTGTAATATGTAATAAACTCTCTGATATATTTGTATTTTGCATGTAATCTAGTGAGTTGGTAAAGCTTTTTCCTTTGTTTATGAATATAATTTGTTCTACTTATTGATGAATATTCGGGAATAATGGTTGGGCTGATGAAGTTGAATTACAGTACTGTACTTCAATAGTTTTCATTTATTTAACTATTGTTGATGAAATAGTTATAAATAGATATAATTAAATAGTATGTTAAAAATGTAACTTTATAGTCATGTCTATACTCATACTCATTTGTTTGATCAAAAAAAAATATATAGGCCTATATATATAAAGCTCAATAAGCCTTTATAAAGTACTATCAATATACAGTTCTATTTTTATTGTTGTAGAACATCACCGTATCCTACAATCTTATCGTTTGATGATTAACACTGATTTGTAGAGTTCATTGTTTTCCGTAAGACAGTAGAATCATACTTCCTTCTAATTTGATTACATCTTAAACCATCAATGAATCTTTTCAAGTTATACTTGAGTTATTCTTATTTCTTCTATCTTTGTTTCTTATTCTTATTTTCCAAGTTTCTTCTAAAAATATAAAGCATGGATATATCTATCTACTATCAAAATGTGAGAGGACTTAGAAGCAAGTTAAATAATTTCTATAATGCTATTTCTGCTGAAAGTTATGATGTTATAATCTGTACTGAGACATGGTTGAATGACTCTGTCGCCGACTGCGAGGTTTTTGATGACAGGTATCGAGTATTTAGGATGGATAGGGACTGTTTGCGTGCCAATAAGTTGGATGGAGGGGTTGTGCTGATAGCGGTTAATAAGGAGTATCGAGCGGAACTGTGCACACTCGATTTCAATACATATATCTAGAATCGGTAGGTGTTTTTGTATATTTTCCTAATAATAAGAGATACTTAATAAATACTCTGTCTATTTCCCGCCTGATGCTCGTTTGCCTGTCTATCGCCAATATTTTGATTGGCTGGAGGCCAGTGTCGGATTATTGAATACGGGTATTGTTATTGCTGGAGACTTTAATATTCCCGATATTACAGTCTTCTCAATGGTTCTTGTACGGCAAGACAACTCAATAATACTCTGACTTTCTTGGATTTGGAGTTGCGAAATGATATTCACAACAGCAATGGGTGTACTTTGGATTTAGTTGTAAGTGATAAACTAAGTAATACCGCAGTCAAGAGAGAGTCGCCTGTGGTTCCTGAGGACTGTCATCACCCATCACTGCTTATAGAGGTGGAAACTACTTCTCTGTCTTTTCCCAAGCCATCAGATCCAAATAAGTTGAATCTTAAATACAATTTCAGAAAGGGAGATTATTTTTTATTGTACAATTCACTTAATAATGTAGGTTGGAACGATATTGAACAATGTAGTGATGTAAATGGAGCGCTTGATTGTTTTTATGGTAAGGTTTATGAATGTTTTGACTTAAGCATACCAAAAATGACACCATCCAAAAAGGTTAAATATCCACCCTGGTTCACTAGGCAAATTATAGACGACTTGAAGAGAAAAAACAAAATGGCTAGAAAAAGAAAGAAGTCTGTTTATCATGAGGCTGAATTTCTAAGATTACGTAGAGAAGTAAAAGCTAACATACGTAGGGAATTTCATAGCTATGTGAATGGATTCCAGACCTCTGTGAATGGATTCCAGACCTCTATAAAGACAAATCCACAACATTTCTGGTCATTTGTAAAAAGTAGAAGAATGAAGAGTGGCGCTGAGGTTCCTCAGGCTGTTTCATGGCAGGGTAACAAATATACAGGCAGTGCAATTGTAGATGCTTTTGGTTCCTACTTCTCTTCTGTCTATCCAAAAAACAATTCATCATATAATGCTGATTCTATCTTGAACTTCGGAATGGTGGTTAATGGCTCTGATGGAGTTAATGGGGCTTTACGGAGTTCTCATTAGATGAAGTGGTAAAAGCAATTATTAAACTAAACGTCAAGAAGTCTGCCGGTCCTGATGATATTCCAGCATATATTATTATAAAGAGTTGTTGTGGAATTTTGGCCAAGCCTTTGCTTTATATTTTCAACTTGGCTATTAGTACCTCGACATTCCCTGATGCTTTGAGGATCGCCCGTGTGACACCTGTATTCAAGTCTGGCAGTTAGGAGAGTGTTGAAAACTATCGGCCTATTTCAATTCTCAATGTGATAGCAAAGATTCTCGAATTGTTGTTACATAGTCGAATTTTCTGGCTTACCAGGTCTAGAATAGCTGAAGATCAGCATGGTTTTATGCCCGGACGCTCCACTGTTTCCAATCTGCTGCATTTTAGCCATGAGGTGCATTCGGTGCTTGCTGGTGGTGGTCGCATGGATGTTGTGTATACAGACCTATCAAAAGCCTTTGATACCGTCGACCATGATATACTTTTTAAAAAACTTTATACTAATTTTGGCTTCTCTATCAAAGCACTAAAATTCATGGCTAGCTATCTCTGTAATCGCCGGCAGTATGTTCAAATAAAATTCAATACATCAAAAAATTATATATGCACAGCGGGTGTTCCTCAGGGGTCGAACTTGGGTCCCCTCCTAAGGCTTTTAAGATTGGAACAATAATGGCATTTTTTAGTTGTTTAGGGTATTTTCCAGAGCTTACACTGAGGTTGAACAGATATACAAGAGCTAATATACTATATAGAACTATTGGAATAGATATATTTTTTTTATCAAATCAATTCGTAAATTACCAAAACCTGGGGCTTTTCTAGATTTCATAGATTTGACTGTATTTTCCAGTTCAAAAATTGAGATCGGCATAAAATACATTGATGATAAGGTAGCGGTCTGGGGGAATTATTGATGTACAGTGTTTATATATCTATGTCCTAGGGATGAAGGAGAGGTTAGGAAAGCGTTGGTAGATATTTCTACAAAATGGTCGTTCAGTTCATTAGCAATTTTCATATTATCCTCTAACACTTCACCACCTCTTGATTTGATCTGTTACACTTGCTCTTTTGTTTTTGATTCGCCAATTAAGGTATTCATAATTCTCCAACCTTCTTTTGTATTCCCTCTTAAATTATTTAATGTTTTCTTGAAGTACTCGCCCTTAGAAGTTTCGATTTCAGTTTTTATTTGATCACGGAGAGCTTTGTACCTCACACTAAGGCCTTCATTATATGGTTGTCTCAATGTTTTTTTGTATAGTTTATTTTTTATTTCGATTTTTTTTAATATAAAGGTAGTTAGCCATGGTTTATTTGAAGGTGTTATGGGGAACGTTTTGTTTGCATTTCTCTTGAAAGTAGCAGAATCAATACACATTTTTAAAATTTGTAAAAACTCATCAAAAGCAATGTCTATTTCATTTTTCATATATACACTAGACCAATCAGCCTGTTTCAGTTTACTATTTAATAATTCTATATTCTATCTGTTCTTATTTTTAGTTATCTCTGCGGCTATGCTAATATGTAGTTCTATTGTGCAATGATCAGTGATTCCATTGTTTATTATATTGACTATGGGATTAAAATTAGTTTTGCATTCGCATAACGAAAGTATATGTGATCTAGACAGGAAAGGGGATTGTTTGTAATTGGTGTTGGCTCATTGTTATATATTGTTTCTAAAATATTTGAAATTATTGTTGCAGAGCAGCTCCTTGAGTATTGTGATCAGTGCAGCCTGTTTGCGACCACCCAGTTTGGTTTTATACGTAACAGATCTACTACTGATGCAGTTGACTTTTTGTTCGCAAAATTTATAATTGTTTTGAGACGCCTATATAGACTTGCTGGGCACACCTTGTGTGATCTCAGCAAGGCTTTTGATACGCTTGATCATGTGATTCTCCTCAAGAAACTGAAGCATTATGGTGTGGATGGTTCTCCTCTGAGGCTTATCCGGGCCTATCTGGGGGGTCGCAGACAGGCTGTACTGGCCAATGGAGTGCTCTCGCAGGTTAGGAACTGTGCTGACTGTGGAGTACCTCAGGGCTCTGTCCTGGGGCCTCTACTTTTTTTGATTGCAGTGAATGATGTTGCATGTGTGGATGGCAGAATGGCTGTCTGCTATGCAGATGACACCACTTTTTTCAATGAGGACTGCAGTATTGAGGGGTTGAGGGCAGCTATGCGGGAGACCAGGCTGTTTGCCTCAGACTGGTTCTCTGCAAACCTTTTCCTCCTCAATGAGGACAAGACACAGTCAATCGTGTTCAGCCTCAGAAATGGGGAATATGAAACTGCGCCGGGAAGCTGCTTGGCTTGGTCCTGGACAGGAAACTGTCATGTTGCAGCCATATAGAGGCCGTGTGTTGTAGGCTGAGCAGAGTGGGTTTTCTACTGAGGGGCCTGAGATCTAGTGTTCCTGCGCACCACCTAAAGGTTTGCTACTCTGCTTTTTTCCAGAGCATCTTATTGTATGGCCTCGTTCTCTGGGGTGGAGCTGCGGATGTGACTTGTGTGCTGCGCATGCAGAAGAGAGCCATTAGGACCATCTGTGGGGCTGGGAGTCTTGCCCACTGTCATCCTCTCTTTATTGGAGAGAGGATTCTCACAGTTTACACTCTCTATATATTTTATACGCTTTGCAGGACCCATTCAAGTGTGGATGAGCTTGTCACCAGGAGGTTCTTCCATACGTATGAGACAAGAGGGAATCATAGGTTGGATGTGCCTTACCTGAGGCTCAGCAGAACTCGTACTGGCCTTGCGCATCTATCAACAAGACTGTTCAACAAGTTCCCTTTATCTGCAAGAGACCTGCCTGCCGGACGATTTCAAAGGGCTCTGAAGGGGTTGCTGGTGGAGAATCCATTGTATTCCCTCAGTGAGTTTTTTATGTTGGACGACAATCTGGTGAGTTCTTATTTTTGACTTTTTTATGTGTATTTGTTTTTTGTGCCTCTTTAGGCTGATTTGTTTTTTGTTTTTTGACGTGTCCCTGGTGGCTTTAATTATCCATCTTATGGACTCAATTTAATAAATACTAAATACTAAAATTCAATATGGGGGTGTAACTGCCACTTCAGCTTCTGTAGAGACTTATTTTCATGTTTTAAAGAACACATTGCCAATGCGAGTAGATGATTTTGTTTTCCACCACATAATAGCAATTGAAGGAGCTATGAAGCTTGCTATGGCGAAAGTGGTGGATGATAAGACTGAGAAAACTGATCCTGATAAGGATAAGACAGATGCTGATGAGACTAAGAAGACTGATCCTGATAAGGATAAGACAACGTAATTGTGAAGCTTATGAGCCAACAGTTCATGAGTTATTAGAGATAATCCGGTCTCTGTTAGTGATAGTGAAGAAATGTTGTGGAATGAGGAAGCAAATGAGGCAGACAAAATATCGGAGGATTTGAAAAAGTGGTACTTTGAAAATACCTGCGTGACTGCCATGGCATTGACTATGCTCCTTTCTATCTTAAAGTCGTATAACTGTTTCGATCATCTACCTGTGGATACACGTACCTTTTTGAGAACAAATTGTTCAAATCTTGAAAT
The DNA here is from genome assembly GCA_017141395.1 of Laodelphax striatellus. Classification (NCBI taxonomy): domain Eukaryota; kingdom Metazoa; phylum Arthropoda; class Insecta; order Hemiptera; family Delphacidae; genus Laodelphax; species Laodelphax striatellus. The sequence goes on along the minus strand of CM029544.1, from coordinate 15,978,384 downwards.
TCAATCTATTCAACCTGAAACATACTTCCATTTCGGCATCAGGCTATGCCTCGAGAAGCTGTGGCTGAAATTTTCAAGAAAAATTCGCTCGTCTGTGAGATCGATTCCAAAATGCTTGTATCTACTAATTGGAATAGATGGACTTCCTCTTTTCAAGAGTGGCGCAGGAGAGTTCTTGCCAATTCTCCTGTTCATTACAAATGTGGAATTTCTTTCTAAGAAAATCATGCCGATTGGCATCTACTATGGAAAAAAAGCCAGATTCAAACAGAAAATTTCTGTCCACTTTTGTAGAAGATGTAGTCGACCTAATGAAAAGTGGCTTGTATTTTGAATGGCAGAGCACACACCGTTCAAATAAAAGGTTTTGTGTGTGATGCTCCAGCTAAGGCTTTCATTTTGGGAGTCAAGGGGCACACTGGCTACAGCTCCTGCACAAAATGCAAACAAGTTGGAGATTACTTTTCTGGGAGAATGACGTTCCCCGACGTACCGGACAAGTCTGAGCTAAGTAGAGTGCTTCGGTCTTCGGAAGGATTCATGAATAAAGAAGATTTGGATTTCCATAATAATGAAACAATTCTAACCGAGATCCCAGGATTGAATTTTATTTTATCTTTTCCGATTGACTACATGCATCTAGTCTGTTTAGGAGTCACTCGAACAATTCTGTATATATATGGTTATTTGCCAAACCACCCTTGAAATTTCAATTCAGTCTGATCCAGTCAATTTCGACCAGCCTATGTAATTACAGTGTAATTTATTTCATTTATCAAGAGAAATTTAAAATGATTGAGATAAGTCCAAGAAGATGTCAGTCCATTTTCAATTTCAGTAATATTGGGGTATATCCCACAGTAACATAGGAATAATTACATTGCAATGTTGATTTTACATGAATACATTTTTCTTGCGATCTAAAAAATGAATGCAATTACAGAAGTTATAATTATCCAAATCGGAAGTATCAGTGAACCAATAGTCCAGTTGATAATCCAAAGTGCCAAAACAAGTTCTAAAAGGAAGAACGCCACTTGAATGATAGCTTCCTTGGCATTATCTTGGTTTAAAATTGATAGAAATCCATCCAAAATAAAACGTATTGCACAGGCGATTATTGCAAACGATAGCACTACAATCGATTTCAATGCACAGAACAGATCGCCGTTAACTAGCTGACACAGTGATTTGAGAATTAGAAAAATGTTGGTGAAATAGTCGATAACAAAATCGAAAAATCCGTATTTCTCAGGCGAGATTCTGTACTCGCAAAACTGGAAGCTTGCAAATTCATGTTCCTTACAAACAGCAATTCCTTCCGAATTTGCAAGGAAACCTCGCGGACTTGAAGAAGTCAAGAGATGGAAGGCGACTGAATTTAGACAATTCCTATTGTATACTGGACCACTTGTACTAAAAAAGTGGTTGGCTCCAATTAATGAAACTATGTACAACAATTCGTTGCACCTCCATATTGCAGTGAGAATCCTCTTGTGTCCAAACTTATATGTCAAATACAATGACTACGCTAATGGACTCTTGACACGATTCCTCAGAATATTCAAGAAAGCATATGGTCAACAATATATGACGCATAATTTTCATAACCTCATTCATTTGAGTGATGAGGTTTCTCATTTTGGAGCATTAAATGAGTGCTCTGCCTTCAGATTCGAAAATTATTTACAATCATTAAAAAAACTGATTAGGAAAGGCGACAAACCTTTAGCAAAAGCTGTAAGAAGAGTTCGGGAAAAATACTCCAGATAATGATGAAAATTGCCAAACCTTTCCCTTCTGGACAACGCCACATTTTTCCGGACCCCTAGTGAATGGTTGTGACTCTTCAAAACAGTTCAGAAAGCTCCACTTCGAAAACTACGTATAGTCAACCACAGAACCTAACTCGTGCTGCAGTCTCACTGATGGCAGCATATAGTTGTAGTAAAAAATATTACATATTCTACAAATTGCTTGTCAAGAAATTCATGAGTTATGAAGACTTCTTTGGATTGCCGCTTTGTCCAAGTTCAGCTTTGGGGATAAATGTAGTTGACAAATTGTCAGAGTGTCTAGAAGTGAAGGATCTATCCGACATTAATGGGAAGATAATTCTTCTCCCACAAGTAAACCGGAAATTTTTGGCAATCCCATTTCTCCACAACGAGAAAAAATGTTAAAAGCTGAGAAATACCTCACAACAGTGTTTCAACTACAGGGGCCCGTTTCACGAAAGTCACATCTTACCAATTCAAAAATGAATTTTCACCAACCAGCTGAATTTTCAGTCGGCTGTTAAATTTCAAATATTCTCCAGTTACAGTCAAATATTACTCATGATGATTGATAAGTTACTAATAATAGTAACCAGTGATTACAACTGGAAATCAGATGAAATTTTCATCCATGTGAATAGGTAGACAAGCCTAGGTTGTAACGGCTCGACCCTCGGGAGAGGGCGGCGTAATTGAGTGTCGTACATCTTTAGTCCAACTCTACCGTATTGGATCGGCAGCTCATCCCTGGGTAGGACTGAGGTGTGAACGTTAATAAACAGTTCATTGCATTGTCGGAATATTCTGTTAGTGGCAACACAAATAAAGTGGAGAAAGGAACATTCTACAATAAGCGAAATTGTTGCATCGTTTGTGAGTACAGATTGCAAGGTTGCAGGATGGAAGATGGACCAAGAAAGTAACCAGCTAGGAGCCAACTTGTACAAAGGGTACCTAGCATTATTTATATGCTTAGCAGTGAACGCTGTTCACTTAGAATACGTACCTGAACTCAGGACAGAGTCGTTCCTTGCCGCATTGGACAGATTTGTATCACGCCGAGGCTTACCAGCACATGTCTAGTCAAATAATGGTTTGAATTTCGTTGGAGCTGCTAGATACTTGTCAGATATCACGATATTATTATCTGAGAAGAAGGATGAAATTTATAGCGCAAATATTGAAATCGTGAGTACCTCATTCAATTTTTCTCTATTCCACACAGTTTCTACCCCTTTAAGTAACTCACTCGGTCTTCCCAGTGCCACATAATAACCACATAATATGTTGTCAACACAATATCATCAAATAATTTAGTCATCAAAGACATGTAACACATTTCTAACTTCATGAACTTAGATCTCACTATACGACAAATTTTTTACCTTGGTGGAGATAGTTAACAAAAGATTTGTGAATGTACAACAAGCCCTATACGTATCGGTACTCTAAGATGAACACTGTTTGTATTATTATGAAAATAACAATAAAACAAATAATCAAAAGTAATTAATGTGAACAGAGGAGCATTTGAATAAAAGTTTGGGTGTAATGGGAATATTCAATGCGGAGGAAATATTTGAAATAACATTGGGCTACGAACTTAAAAGTGTTTCATATGTTAATTTCCATAATTTCCATTTTTTGATCTATGCCCAGTAGTCCTGGAGGGATCGCGTCAGAATGATCGCGTAATGATGATTCGAATCAGTACAATAGACATTACACATGAGTTGATAATTAAATATTATGAATGAGTTATCTTTTCTACCTGACAAGCTCTAACCAATAGTTGTTCTTCAGATTAACAAACAATTATTACCGTATGCAGTGTGCAAATTGCCGCAGGAAAATGATGCACTAATAACAGAGTGCTCTAAGTGGCTGGTGGAGAACAATTCGTCAACGTTTCATCCACCCAAGAGCCAGATGGTGAATTCTCTACTGAAGAAGAACGGTGACGTCAACTTTTCAACGTGGCAAAAATATCCAGTCGAGGTGAGGGATTTCTATGGTGAGTAGTTTTTTAGTCATCTTCTCCAATATTATTTTTACATTCAATAAATTCTCCACCAATCCATATAATTATCATCACAGTAATTTTGAATTTGTACAGTATTGCTGTCATTTATTTATTTGCAGAAATTACAACGAGCGCTAGGCCCGGTTTCTAGGACAGTCATTACAGAAATGCAATTTTTGTTTTGAAAGTTTTGTGACTGTGGATTTGTTTATTTTAATTCAAAACGGAAAAGAGAAACAAGGGAAACCCCTTTCTGGAGCAGAGAAAGATTGATAAATAAGTTATTGTATTGAAATACAAATTGGTTCGGTAATGGAGGAAAAACCGATAGAATAAATTTATGTTTATGTTTGGAGATTTTTGTTATCTGTTTTTCTCTTTCACCATACCAATTTGTATTTCAATACAATATTTATCAATAGCTCTTCCTCTTCTCCAGAAAGGTTTCCCTTGTCTCTCTTTTCTATTTAAAATTGAAATATACAAATCCACAGTCACAAAACTTTCAAAACCATGCAACAAATAATAACTTGTAAAATATTTCAGCTGTGGAAGGAAATCATATGATCGAATGCTTCATCAACTTTAAATGTGGCATTAACTTGATAACTGTCCTAGAAACCGGGTGTTATAGAATAACTAAATGGTGCACTACATCATTATGAATAACAATACTGAAATGCAATATTTTTCTATGATTGACGAAAGAGCCTGCGATTTGTGCCATGCGATTTCTGTCATAGAATAAAATGTCACGATGAATTTTCTGTCGTGCAACTTGAATTTTCTGTTGACCGACTTGTATACTATCTAGCGTGACCTTTGATGATGTGCTACATGTTTAGAATCGCACGACAACAGAATGTTGCACGACAGTGCATAAAAGCGCTCATTTATTCCAATGTGTGTGGAAACTTATGTCATTTTACCATATGACAATTCATTCAAAGGTTAATGGGTGACCAATTTTTTTAAAGGTTTTAGGCCTGTGCAAATCTCAATGTATTGTATGTCAGAAATCTGAGGAATTGAATTGGTTCAAGTGCAAGGATATATTCACTTAGTATATATCCTTATCAAAAGGATATATTTACTACTTTGTAATTTATTTTTTGTTGTTTTCAGAAACGCATGAGAAGGCAGAGGTGAAGGCGAGAAAAGCCTGTGAGACCTCCAACTTGGACACCTCAGACGAGGAGGAAATGAGGGAACCACGTTTCCTGAGAAGGAGGGACTTGTCCCAAGAGCTGGAGTTCCTGGAGGAGCCATCGCGCAATGGAGCAAAGATTCCTCCCAACCCAAATTTTAAGGAGGTGAATTTTCAAGAGCTCACCTAGAGCCCATTACACCATATCAGCCATCTTCATCCTCGTACCAACCATCCCAACCCTTTTACCAACCATATCCAACCTCCATCCAAACAACTCCAACATCCTACCAACCATCTGAAACCTCCTATCAACCATCTCCAACCTCTTACCAACCAACTCCAACCTCCTACAAACCTCCTTCCATCTCCACACCACCAAATTATCAAGCATCCACATCCTCCTATCAAGAAACTTCAAATCAGCCACAGTCAACAACGTGTGAGTAATCAAAAGAATTCAATTTATATAAATTAAAAATTAACTATAGAACATCCCAGGTTGCACTAAACTGCGACTATTGAACTGCATGAATTGTTTTTCAATCCTTCTCCTCCTTATTCTTCTTCTCCTTTTTCTTCTCCTTCTCCATCATCATCTTCTTCTCGTCGTTCTTCTTCTTCTTCTCCTTCTTCTTCTCTTTCTCACTCTCTATCTTTCTCTTTCTCTCTCTGCACAAATGCCCTCACCGGTGCAATGAACAATGAATAAATTTTTCGTTTCAAAACAGCAGATCATTAAATCATAAGTTGAAATGTGAAACTTTGCTACTCACCTGTCCCTATGGCTAAGCAATGGTAAAAATTAAAACTTTGATCGCTCATTCATCATGTCCACGATGACTTTTTTTTAAATGTAAGACCTTATCAAACATCTACTCAATGAGATCTTTCAAATGAGACGTTAACGAACAAAATCGGTTGAGAAACCACGGAGGAGTTCTTGTCACAAAAAAAAACATGTTCGCCTGTTTTATACAAAAATATTTTATATAAAGATTAGGAGTTTAAAATTCTATATAAAATGCAATACTATTCAATTTTTGTGAATGAGGATCTATTATCCAATATTGAGTGTGGTGTTCAGAACCTCATCTCACCTAGAGATACAGAAAATTTTACAATATTGGTATTCCACTCTGTGTTTCTATAAATTTTAATTCCAGGAAGGTTTGATGTTTGTGGCCCAATCCTTTCCTTTCCTACGGCCTGTTTCATAGAATTTAGATGTCCTTTCAAACAGGAAAAAATCGGGAACACAACAGTCATTAATAGTACAGAATACTGTGAAGTAAGCTTGACCTTTTTCCTGTATTACGTGACCTCTAAGTTTAATAAAACAGGCCCTATATCAAAAACTCATCAACATGAATTCATGGACGTATAAGCAGGAGCTGTATTCAGATGTTGTATGGTTGAAATTAATCATGAGCACCCTCTTTTATTGTTAAAATTAACATAGAGAAGAGATAGGTTATAATAGAATATAATAAGTTATATTATAATATAATTATAAATTATATAGATTCTAATCTGTTATCTATGAAATTAATCTCAATGAACGAAGCATAAGAAGAGTGAAACACTGAAATCGATCTAGATCCATGGCTATTCAGAAAAAGATTGAAGTCTGAAGATCACGTGTTGCACACAAACATGAGAAAGGGATAAAACTAAAAAAATCAAGTCATTTATTTTTGAATTGTCTTCTTTAGACAGTTATTTATTATTAATTTTGAACATAGTATTGACAACAATATCATAAAATGAATTTATCTCATTTTGTTTCAATTTTTTTACTGCCGATCTTTCAATCATCATTCACTTTATATTCATATAATACATAACTTATATATTATAATATAGATACTTATATTATAATATATATATTACATATTTCGACTATTTTTATTAAATTCTAACATCACAACAACAAAAATACAATGAAAATAATAATAACCATAATAATAATAATACAATTTGTTATCAATCTGTAATAATATATGTACATTTACAACAAAAGGTATTAGGATATATTATATTTATATATTTATATTTATGATTTCTCGATCATATCTTTTCGGAAATTAAAAATATGTCTACTATTTTTAAATGGCAGTGGATGGTGAGAGGAAATGGGTAACATTCAAGGAGGCAGTTGACATCAGCTTTCAACGGGTTCCTTCCAAAGTTTATTTAAAATTTGTGCATAACGTTACTGATACCCCTCAACAATACTTTCGATGAATTTTAAAAGGAAAACAATAAAATTTGATACAATACTATTTATAAGGTTGAATTTTTACTAAGTCGTGAATTATATACTATTAAACAATATGTAACAAAAATTCATTTGAACTTTTCAAGACATTTTCAATCTTCAATTCAATTTAGCTATTTTACCTAAGACTTATCCAATTTTTTCACTATATATTTCATTTTTCATCTCCTACACGAGTAGAGAAATGAGATATAAATTCACCTAAGTCCCAAAATAAATTATTATTTGGGAAAATAGAAACCTCTCACTTGTCAGCAACCTTGATGTAAAAACAATTTTCGAGATGGTATACGATCAACTAAATTTGCTTAGGACAACAGTTTTGAACAACCGACCAATAGAATATTGTACCCAATCCGTTTCTTTATCTTTGTATGGTGAGATCCAACATATTTTATTCGTTTGAAATTTTAGGCAGTCTGGGTGATGGCATCAATTATTGCTAGTATTGAGAATCTCTTTTGAAACGTCCTGGTGACGGTTGTCAAAAAATTTGTCGCAGCATTTTAGTTTGTGAGGGAGAAAATCTGACAACCGAAATTTGGTTGTCATAATATCATACACTTAACATTGACCAGTTACTACGAATATATAGAGAAGGCGTAAATTGGATACAAACTCTTCATTCACAACACCAAATTTAAAATTATTTCTACTCTTCTGTAGCTTCTTCTGAAGATGCTACTTCCAGTATTTATGGAAAAGCAAAGTAATGACACTACCGTAAATAAGTATGGTCATATATATATATCCTACTCAGTCTGTTAGGGTTAAAACTACACGAATATCATTGTTAATAAATACATCGAAATACACACGCGTTTAGTCAGTGTTTAAGGAAAGCAATTATAAACAAAAACTGTTTCAATGTTTCAATCATTAGAACTAGTTGGTAAATACTAGTTTCATCGATTAGGGACCAGAAAAAAATAATATAAATCTTCACAGACAACCTGAAATGGAGACAGTCATGATCTAGAGTTCGGTACCTGACGGAATTCAATTTATTTTAATGAAGGTTTCTAAGTATATTTATTCTATGGGAAATTGTTTACATTTTTTTCAATTTAGCAAGTAAAAGCGTGAAAATTGCAATTGAAATAAATCTCTCCAATCGTTGCAAGAAACTAATAGTTGGAAAAGTGTGGTAGATTAGCAACTTCAAAGATATCGACTAAACTCTAAAGTTTTGGACTAGATTTAAAAAAGTGATGATAATGTTTGAGGTGAAACACAATCGACCAAACGTTTTCGGGTCATTTATATATTTACTTAATTATCCTACTTATTTCAAATATCAACGACCATACATTTTCCTAACACCATATGATAAATAATCGTTTAAAAGCAAAGTGACAGCAAGATACAGAAATAGTCTCCCTCACTGAAATTCTTTCTCTCTCACCAGCCACTTCCAAAATTGGTTTTAGTGTTATCACAAGAAACTTACTAAATAGTAATTATTCAATACACACCTGAAATAACAATATTTATTTTAATAACAATGAATAGAACGGAAGATTTACAATCTTTTCTCATCTAGACCATAATGATAATGATAATAATAATGAACATAATAGTAATAATAATAATAATGATGATAATAATAATTGCATTACGATACACATAGAAAAAAAGGTAAAAGAAGCTTGAAAATAATCAGAACAGAGAACTTTTCTTTGAATTTTATGCCATAGTTCATCATCATTCCTGTATTCGAGTGACTGCTACGTTGGCAGTTATTTTCTGAACCTTAAAATCATCTTGAATTCGTAGAATGTGAATGACAAAAATAACATGGCTGTAACGAATGAATGATAAAACATTTTGATTTGACTATTTTTTACATCTACTATAAAGCAATTGTGATTCCTAACAATAATATCGCCTTCTGTATCAGTGCTGAGCAGTCGTTCTCTATTGCTGGATATGAATTCTTGTACATTATAACTCCCAAAAGCATTATGAATTCTTTCTTAAATAACTTCTACATACCATCTTGATTCTACTGACAAAAACGTTTGAGTCACTGTCAATAAAAACCAAGATTCAATTCAAGAAAATGAATAAAATCTCAAAGTGTATAACAATTCGTTTTAGTGACATTCCGTTTTCTATTGAAAAACAAACAGAAGCAGTGCAATCTATTTTAATTTCAGTATCACGTTTCCTCCAAATATTAATAAATGATAATTTTGTACGATTTAGTTATTTTTGTCCACACTATTGCTTACAAAACCCTTAATAATAGAGATTTTTGTAATGTTCTGCAATGCGAACTTAAATTAAAATTACCGGTATCAGTTTTCTTGAATATTGATAGTAAACAGGGCGATATTATTGAATTGTTTTACGCTTAAAACCCCGAATTTGGTGAAAGGATCTCAATCAATCTCGAATTCACTTCCTGAGAAACTGTTAAAAGAGGTTACAACATTAATCATTCAGGCTACTTAAGAATAAATAGTCGTACAAGCATCTTGCTACTACTAATGGACATAGATAAATTGCACAGGTTTATATGGTTGCATTGCAATTTGAATGGGAAGGCCCAAAACCAAACTACATTATTCATACTTTCTCATGATAGTGGACAAACAACACATTTCGACAATTTACAATAATGATTGTACACAGAAACACGGCTTTTACAGACAGAAATCACTCTTTAAAAGTTTGTACTCATCTTTGACGAAAATCAATTGGATGCTGAACATACATTGGTGTTTGCAGAATAGTACGTAACATAGAACACACCTGAAAAGGCTAGATAAAACTACTTTACAACAAAATATGAGACTTGAATAGCCGAGAACATGTAAATATACTTCAAAATCTTCTGGTGATATTATAAAAATAACACATATTTACAGGAAAGAAAGTACCTATCCGAATATTGCGCCATCTTACTTTTACAAGAGAAAGATAATTTATACGTATTACAATGTGCTCAAAAAAATTGAAATCATCTAAATTAGAAGAGCACAAGAAGTGGGACCTATCCCAAAGGCGATCTCAAGTAGATTAGTACATGAACAAATTGGAATTCTACATTTAACACACTTTATTCTGGTCTGAGTAAGGCATACTTGCATTCAAATTATTGATCTGCTACTAAGATTTGTAACGACCAAACGATACATTAAACACATTATAAGATACCGATATCTAAATTCACGGTGGTTAAGGGGTGACAATAGCAAGATACAATATCGTGGCACCAACAAACAACTGCTCCTTTGGTAAAAAATTAGAATAATATTCACAATTGTACGATTTGGTTCAAAATGATCAATACACCCATATACAGTACAACATTTAAACGACTTGAAATCAAAATAAACACAGTTTGCCTGTGAATTTTCCTATTACAGTTCTTAGTCACATTCAGAATTTATTTATAGATATCACTCAAAGTCATGAATCAATTTAATACACAAGCTTAAAAACACTCGTTCCAAATTTTTGTCAACTTACAAAATTATAGATTGAGGCATAATTACAAGGAGACAGAACATCTTATAAGTACACAACATTTCTCACTAATATCTTAGTTCTTAAACTAATGTAGTTGCCAAACAAGAGACTTTCTGTATTTATAATGAATCAAACTTCTCGTTTGGTTTTGCTTCGTTTTTCTACATAGAAGGGAGGATCAGATGGTGTTTATTGATGAATAACCATTCGAGAATTTAGAAAAGTGTAAAGCATACAATGAAACAAAGAGAAAACTTGATACTAGGAGTGATGTCACTATAATAAATGCCAATGATATGATGAAAAGAAAAAATCAATTGTTACGTTTGGCCAGCGTATCATATTGGATTCTAATTGAACATTTCTGTGTACGTAGTGATTTCTCATATGAAAATGTGCGCCTCAAGATTATAGTATACAAAAATATAATCGTTCCATGAATTTATGCTGAAGGAAAAATATACTCACTTTTGTTGAGAGAGAAGAAATAAGTTTTACGGGACCTAATAAATAATGTTGCAGAGGCTAATGTTTGAATTAACCTGAAAGGTTTTCGAATACACTTGTATTATTATTATTTTAACCATTTGTCCAGTAGTAGTTCAACCCTACCTAGAAAAGAAGGTCCACCATGTTCCCCTAACACGGCTCAAACTGAAAGGTGGTCCTACGGGAAGGGTTTTGATTGAACCAGAATAGATTTAAAAATTGAATCACGCCTTTCATTACACTAGGATTCCAACTCAAATTAAGATCCAATGAAACAAATTCAATATTGAAAGGGGACTATCAACTGCAACATACAAAAAGTTTAAAATCTGAAAATCAGGCGTGTGTAATCAGAATGAGGCGAATTAGAGAAATTTGATGAGAAATGAATTTGAAACTTTAAAAATTATTATAATAGTTGGAGCAGATTATTATTATATAAATGAAACTTTACAGGGATTTGATAGAAATATAACCAAAGTTATTTAATTTCTAAATTGGTTGCCCTAATTTATCATCCACTTGTCTCCGAATGAAATTAACCATAAAATCAATAAAAACTCAGTTATGTACTTACATTTTTGAATTCAGATTTAAAATAGTGTATACAACAGTGGAATTAGTATATTAAAATTCGTAAGATTATTGACATGGACCAACGAAAAATTTCTTACTTTTTGTGGCTTAGTGATAGCTATTCTCAGTGTTATACCTTGGTAAAGTGAAAATGCCTCATCCACCACAGTTATAGTGAAAAATAAAAGAATTTCTCATGTCAAGAGAATTTCTGTATTACCAACAGCCACCCAATATTTCATTATTATTTGCAATCTCTACTCTCTCAACAATTGTGCATGGAACGAGTTTAACGACACGATTAGAAAAGAAGCATCACAAGATATTCATCTCTCAAAATGAAACCTAAGAAGGAAACTTAATTAGAAAAACTATAAATACTGAAAGTTAAAATTGTAATCAGATTTGATAATACAGTAAATACAATTAAAAAATAATCAACATTATAATCTTATTTACATAATCAACCACAGAGACACACAGACAGACGAACGGACACTCTCTATGCAGATTATTAATTATAGAACTCAAGACATTTACTTCATATTGACAGTTCTTTCAAAGTTAGATCATTTCCTTCATTTGTATTTTTTTGTATTTTCAACTAATTTTATTGTTGAGTTCAAGGACAGACATACTATATAGAATCATCTACATAATCATATACAGACAAACTCCTCTTTATCTTCACTCGCACACACTCACTCACAACACAAACATACGCACTCCCATTTACTCACAGTTTTCATCTTCTTTTTATTTGGGTCATTTGTTTTGAACAAGGATAGAAGCAAAACATGTTCATTTAACAATTGATGTTCTCTCATATGAAGAGGTAATGATTTTCGACGGTGTTAAGAATTTGCAGGATCCTCAAAAATACAAAAACAAGATCAAAACATTCTCATAAAAAATTAGATAAGATCGGTAACAAATCTTCTATTTTTGTGACTGAATTTCATTTTTAAATTATCATCAACACTATGTCTACAAATAAAAGTAATTCAAAATCACGTTCTGTAAATAACAATGAAGGATATTAGTTGAATCGGCAAACGAAGCGAGGAATGTATGATAATCATCTATCTCAGACAAAAACTAGAAATTATTATTGATCTGAAACAAGATTCGAAAATTTTTGCTAAGCAATCTAGAACTGACACAAAGATAATCGGTGCATTTTATTAATAACATTATCTCACATACGTAAATAATTTAAAATTAATCTGAATGTATTGAAACTTCCAAAGCAAGGTCTTGTTGTGATGCTGTATCAATTCGTACAAGTCTTACCATTGTTTCTAAATATTTTGAGAATTGAGAAAATCGAGTAAGAAAGGATATCCAATCAAAAATACTGTCAATGTTGATATCGTCCAGATTTGTCTAGAAAATTTATAATTACAAAAGTTAAAAATAAACGAGTCACAACTTCTTTTCTATACACAGATTTTGGAATGATACAAATTATGGGTAAGAACGTATTTAATTCCTTACAGATAAAAAATCTATATACCCTGACCCTACAGTAATTTCAAGAGGAAAGGGGGACAGACATGTATTTTCTGGGCAGTTTAACACAGGCGACTGTTAATACATTGCTTATTTTTCCATATAATTACACGGTTAATTTATTCTTATTCATTAAATTTACAATTCAAGTGAAGAATAATGACGGACACATTTTTATCGTTATTCAACTTTTTGAAGTTGATAGATGTGATCTTGCTAAATCAGCTACCACTTCGGAAAAGAACTTGTAGAAAATTCTCCTCATTTTATTCATAGATGTCAAGCTATTCCAACTATATTTCTAATACAAATTCTAGTACAACTTGTTTAGAGATGAAGAGTCTGGTCTGAGATACAAAAATGCAAGGTTGAATGATACAGGCGAACAAAGCAAAATTTGATGATGGTGAGTATAGTCTACTTATTTCACGGTTGGTGATGAACAATGCTTTGCTCGACTTTACTAAAATAATGAGAAAAACAAGTAGGAATGAAAACCTGATTCTCATTCATGAATTGAATTTTCAAAAATTCACGAATTGAATTGATATTTTCACTTGATGTTACTAATATGAGGGGAGAATCTTCCTATCAAGTGCATAATGACTGTTAGACACAATACATTCTTGAAGTTGCATTTTGATCCAGAGATAGATAGATTTCGAGTAATTTACAGCTCAAATACAGCTAACCAACTGCAAGTTTCACACATATCCTAATACTACCTATTCATTAGCTTTTCCCTCTACCTTTTTCTATGAGAGGTTGTGAAGGCTTGGAATAAATCTGTTAAATGTGACAGCAAGATTTTGCAGATTTGGAGCTTTGTCTAACATGTGCTACTGGCACAACTGCAAGAAACTTAGGATTGCTCAGCCATATTGGTGAGTATTACATAAATCACCCTGATAAACTTTGATTAATAGCGTTATTCCTATCATTATTATAATTAATATTATTACAAACACTGAACAGATGACTATGGTCAAGGAGTAGTCATTAGGTAATGCAGAGTCAAGTTTTGGAACGACGTAATACGATCATTACTGAGAAATTTACATTTTTGACAAGTCTTATTCAGAAATATCCAAGAGAATAAGGACGTTGTCAATGACTCTAGCAAACGCTTTAAAGAACAACATAAGTTTTATGTTGATATTGAACAGTTTTACTTTTTGGAATTGTATGTTCAGAAGGAGAGTAGTAAAAATCGTATAATATGAAGTAGATTATGAAACTGTTTACAAAAAATAATACTATATCTGTAATACATACAACAATATTTCCAAGTCATATGGGAGATTTCATCACAGAAGCCCTTCTGATTTGAGAGCCGTTAGCACAGATAAAGTCCACACGCAATTCAAGATCCGATATTTACGTCAAATATGGTTGACAAACAAGTGCAATACCGGCTTTACTAGATTACCTGAAAAGTCTGATAGTGAGATTGCGCAGTTTTGATTTTAAAATGGATTAACAGGTGATGGAAACGCCAAGCAATTAAACGTCATAGTGAATTGAATGGATAGAAAGCACGAAATAAATGAATAATTATGACTAGGTTAATATGAAATGTTAAGGGCGCCGTTATGTCACTACAGGTGAAGATAGACCTGGGGGATTCTTACCATTCATACTCAGATAATAATTATGAGATTCATGGATATGATGAATATACAAATTAATTTATCATTTTATTACTGCAGGGACACAGAATGATGATTGTTGAGGGAGTTTGTTCATTAGGTTAGGGTAAAATAAGTTAGGGTAGCATACACTCTGGCTAAATTAATATCATGATTGACAGAAGTTACGTTGGTAGATTTGAAGCCATGGACTGATGGTTAAAGTTAAGACTGATACGTTTCACACAAGAAGATGCAGGAACTGAGAGAGTCAGTTGAGTGGGAGGATGATTAGAAGAAGCTAACGCGCATGTGTCACACATTCACAACGACGCACAAGACAATGAAGGAGTAGACGATGAAGATGGTACGCATAAGCACGATAAGATGGTGGCCGCACATACACGATAACGCTAATCACAACAGCTCATACTGGCGCAAATGCATGCGTTGAATGATGTCGCGGCAATCGTTGAAAACGCGCCGGATGTTTTCCGTGTCAACTGCACAGGTGAAATGTGGATAGCAGTAGTGCTTGCCATCCCCAGAAGCTGTGCTGATGCGCTGAAAACATAACATGACAAACGTCAGTACACCAAACAATCATTACACTCTATACTATATGTATATATAATATGAAAAATATATATAATTGTTAAATCGTAAAATAAGTAAATGTATCCATCAATATTCAATGTTCATTTAATACTCACAAACGCATAAATAAATAAATAGTATGTTGCCATGGTTACTCATGGCAACCATATGAAGGTAGTAAACATGTTTCTTATTATCCAATAATAATAAAAAATAAGTATTATTCAGCATCATTCTCAACTTCAAAAGGTATATTAATATTATTCTTATTATACACATTTTTCTTACATGTGAAAAATACAAATTTTCCCACAATGATTCATTTATTATCAGTAGAGAAAAATACAGAATTTGAGCGTAATAAACTTTCACATTTGCAAACAGTACTCACAGTTAAACTTCTCACAAATTCTACTATATTCAATCAACAGTTAAAGTAGGATGAAGACTTTAGAATAAAGAAAAATACACATTATCATAACAGTGAATTATACTGTTATTATTCTTATCAATTTAACTTTAATTTTCATTTGATTCAACTTAATTCAGCTTGATTCTCAACTTCAAAAGTATATTAATATTATTCTCATTCAAATTTGATTTTAATCGCTTTTGTCAGCCAAAACAGAATGATTACTCACTTTCTTATAGTCTTTACATGTGAAGCTATAGATCGCCGTTGTAAAGATTAATGGTGGTCTTTTTGAACATATTTCGAGTAATACAGGGTGGCGCACAAAAACGGGAAGATTTGAAATAATTATAATAAACCAATGAATTGTACAAAACAAATTAATGCTGAAAATGTGTAAGGCAAGAGTGGAAATTACATTTAAAAAATATCACATTAGTTAAATGCTGTTCATTGCTCCCAACACTTTCATTTAATTGATTTTGAATACTTAGCATTGTGCGACGCAATGTGTCCTCTGGGATGTTCCCGACGTGTTATTCAATCTGAGTCTTGAGCTCAATAAGATTTCTTGGCCTAGTCTGGTACACATCTTTAGATGTTCCTATATAAAGAAGTCGCACGGTCTGGGGACCGTGGAGGCCGAGAGACCTTAGACTTTGGTTAGCGTTCCTTGAAATTATGCGCTCCCCAAACAAATGTCTCAATGCAGCCATTGATAAAAATGATTTTTAAATTGTTATTTCATGTAATTTCCACTCTTACTCGACACATTTAGGCATTTTTTTTTTGTACAATTCATTGCTTTATTATAATTATTTCAAATCTTTCCGGTTTTGAGCGCCACCCTATTAAATAAATAAAAACTTTATTGTAGTAGCACATGAGAACATCATATTATGCATTACAACGTCAAGACAGGATATAACAGAAACAAATAAGATACAACAAATAATTAATAGGAATAAGATACAACAAACAATTCATAGCAAGCATATTATTAACTAATAATAATCGTTCTATGATTGTAGTTTATTTTTTCTTATTTATAGCTTCGAATTCACAGAAAATTGTGCAATTAGGCAAGGTGGAACCTAGCCATAAAGGTCTCCCCACCGATAAAATGCCATACGATAAAAAAATAGCTTCAAATTCACAGAAAATTGTGCAATTAGGCGAGGTGGAACCTACCCGTAAGGTCTCCCCACCGATAAAATGTCATACGATAGAAAATAGCTTCAAATAATATATATAGACTACAAAAAATGAGAAAATTTTATTGAACTACTCTGTGTAGGGGAACTACCCGTAAGGGTCTTTCCACCGATAAGAAGCCATACGATAAAAAAATAGCTTCAAATATATAGACTACAAAAAATGAGTACATTTTATTGAACTACTCTGTATGTATAAATATCAAGAGAGATTGGGAATTTGATTGACTTACCAGAAATTCATCTCTAATGAAGTACTTGGCGCGTATGACCTGAGGTTCTTCAGAGGGGTCAGGGGCAGCGTCGATTGGGGTCTGGTACCGCGTGAATTCTGCAAAGTAGTCTTCGAGTTTCGACTTGCCTGCTTTTATCTTCTCGGCAAGCAAGTCTTGCTTGTTGAGGAAAAGAATAACGGAAATTGTGCGGAGCCATCTGCAACACACATAAAAACACATAATCAATCAATATTTATTGCCAAAAAGTAAATTGGTTAAAAATACAACAATAATATTGGTTAACAATACAAAAGTAAAATTGGTACAACATTAGCATAAAATACAAAATAAATAATTACCTTGAGAATAAATTTTAAACCATCAACAGTATTGTTAACAATATGGCACTACCGGCAAAAGATAATCTTGTGCGCCGGTAGTGAGGTCAGAAGTCACAAAAATTTTAAACTAAATGCATTAGGCTTCTGCAGCATTTAAAAAGAATTTGAAAAGCAAATAATGAATTGATAATTCATTAGAAGCCAAATGAATTAAATCAATCTTTAAATTCAATTCTAAATTAAATTTAAAATATTAAAATTTTAAAAATAATAAAATAAAAAACTAAAATCAAAATTAAATTGAATTAACAAGTGTTTTAAGATTCGCAACTACAGAAAAACTAAACAAAGACTACGTCAACTAAGGAAAACATTACATTGTGAACTCATCAACCAAATTAACTACATAATTAACTCATAATTAACTACATTTCAACATCATGTGATTATTGATTGAAAATATGTCAAGTTTCGCTTCATAATACACACAATTCTATCAAGTCAGTTGGTTGATTCAGCAGAGTAATTCTAGACTGAGCACATCACCACATAACAACATAACCTCTGGACTATTTATCAAAATTTAAAAAAGAAGCAGTTTTGGACGAATGTCTGTTGATTCTTCCCACATTGTAATGTATCTTGCCAATGAATGAATAAATGAATAAATCAGTTTGAAAATCCGTGATTCTGCAATTTAATAACTTCATAACACACAGAATTCTATCTGTAAACTGGTTGATTCAACAGATGGATTCAAGATTGAGCACATCAGTTAGAAATTCCGTGACTCAATAAATTGGGGGCCAACAAGGGTACCACCGTACTATGACATCATGGGAGTTAAATTCCCATTTGATTGTATTGTAAGTCATCCATCAATGCATAAAATGCATGGTGTGGTTGCGCCCTTAATTCGAATAGTGGTAAGGATGCCTACCTGTTATTCCATATGGATTTGAATAGGTCCAATGACTCTCTCAGCCTATTCTGCGTGGGATCCTCTCGCAGCACCATGTTGTAAGAGCTGCATGCCGTCACAAAGATTATCGCCGTGACGTCATTGAAACACTGTATCCATTTGCGCCTTTCATCACGTTGGCCTCCCACATCGAACATACTACCATACAAAAACAAAATATAATTAGACACCGTAGACAAATCATAATTCTATAAATGATTGAAGAATGAACAATATACTTTAATATAGGTTAAACATTTTGATTGGGAGAAACAATTGACAATAAAAGTGATATAATATACTAAAGGCTGATCTTGAGAGGCCTTAATGCCATTGACTGAATTTATACGAATGAGGTGATTTTTGCAATCCACGTGTGAAGAGGGGTCTAAACGAGTTTCCTCTTTCGGACGCTATTTTCCAACCGATAATCATGAAAATGGCACCAAATTTTTCAGAAAAACCTGTAAAATTGTAGTTTAACCTTAAAAATTCGATTTTTCAACTTTGAGATGGCAGTACAAGTCGATGAACATGGAGCACATTTCACCCATTTTAACCTTCAATCACAAAAATGACAAAATCTAAAAAAGAATCAATAAATTTAATAAATAAGTGACCATAAATTCAATTAAGTGACAATGAAATTTCAAAATACAGCAACAATTCTAGCAATATTCATCTTCAAGACCATTCACACATTACAAGCTTTAAAAATAGCAACCTAAGGAATAAACTGCAGAGTCCCGGTTCTCATACTTTTTCCAATAATATTAAGGCCTCTTAAGGATCGAAAATATCACCACATACCAAATATTTTAGATATTTTATTTTATTTAAGATATTTAGAATTAGATACGGTGAACAAATGAAACTTGAATAAAGGAAAAACTTGAAATAAGAATGATACTTAAATTATTCAAGAATAAAGGAAATAAGCAAGTTAAATTAGTTTTATTAGCAATTCAACAATCTAAAGGTTGCTGATTATCTTAACATTGGTAGAAACTTGTGAGTTTATGAAATACTGAGGAAGATGACCACAAACAAACACAATCGGATTATACAACGTGAACAATTAATACCTGATTAAATGATTAATGAATGAATGAGAATATACTTCAATAAATAAATAGTGGCTCAACAAGCGGGATATGGATAAGGTAAACATTTCAGTTAGGGGAAATAATTCACAATAACAGTGATTCAATACAGTAAATGCTAATCTAAAATACAGAACATACTACCACATACCACACACAAACAAATTCTGATCATACAAGGAAACAAATCATATTTGGATTAATAATTTCACAATAAAGAAATTTCTTCTTCTAATAACTACTGTGGTAATTCAACAATCTAAAGGTTGCGGATTATCTTAACATTAGTTGGTAATAATCTGAAACTTGTAAATTTATAAATCAACTGAGAAAGGTAAGGAGTACATTATGAATGAGTATATCCACCTCTAAAAGTTAAATACATTCAATAAGAAAGGGTCGCATGAATTGGGTGCTCGAATGAAACTTCAATATATCAAAATTATTATTATTCGATATTATTTGAAAAATCAAACTAGACTTATAGTTCCTGACAAGGGATTAAGAGGTATCTTGAAAGGTCTATCTTATACTGTGTTATTGAGTAGACACAGTAGCATTTTCAATGCAGTCCGTAACTTATACGACAACATTTACAGACTTTGAGGCAGATTTGAAACAACACTGAAGTTTGAGAGCAATCGTATTCTGGTGAAAAATAATGCTACAAAATACGAAAAAATAATATTCCTTGAATAATATGTTTTTGGCCTTATATAGAAGGAAGACTTTAAAATAGAAGAAAAAGGAGAAAAATAGAAGAAAAAATAATTTATTGCATAATTCAAATTACCAGTTTCAGTTAATCTGCATGATTAAATTTGCAATAACCGCATGAGATTTGGAACTTAATTATTTCAAAAATATTATTGTTAAGATTCAACGAACTCTAACAATTAAAATATCTTAACTTAACTTAACCTCAAATAAGTGTTTCCCTAAGGGAGATCCTGTTTGAGAACACTTCATTAAATAGTAAACATATTCGTCTTTCGGACAAAGTTGTCTTTATAAAAAATTCATTATTTTTCAATGAAAATTATTTATTGAAACCAAACTACCCTTTTTATACTCTTTTCAGTGAAGAGTATGAAATTGTGAATGTTGAAAAAAGTACTTGAAGAGCCATGCATTCAAATTAAACTCGACTATCTAAATTTGTTCGCGATGTCTATCCTCGATAATAGCCGTTATAAAGCATTCTGACCTGGAGACTGGCATCATGCCCAATCCAAAAACGTCTCAATATGATTTTCGGCTCTGTGTTCAGCTAAAGGTGAGAGAAGGGGAAGAAGGGGGAAAGTCAGGTAGGGGGAATTGAGGTTTTGCACTCTTACTTATTGACGTTTTCTTGAAAGTAATATGATTTAAAAACTTGAATTTTATGATTTCAGGTGTGGCGAATCACTGAACTTTCAATCACCATTCATCAGTTGATAATATACAACATTAGAGCGGAATATTAATGAACTCAAAAATAAGAAAATAAAACTTATTCTATAACTCAACAATTAATCTAGAAACGTAAAATAGATACTAACAATGACCACACTATTTGTAAAAGTGGTAATTTAATTTCTAAAAAATTAAAATAATTGACATATGATATTCATGGATGGAAAAAATTATTATTAAGAATCCGTTTTTATTTTTACATCATTTATATTAAATTGATTGACTGATTAATTGATTTTGTATTTTTTTAAATCCCGTCATTTATAATAATTAAAAAGTAAATATTAAATGAAATGAAACAATTTTGTAGGTAAGAAAAACCAGGTATTTTCCCAAAACTTCTGTTATTTTGTCAAACAGCCAAGATTGGGGTCATGTGCATTAAACTACACGTCAATGATTTGAGGAGGACAATTTGCAGAATGTCTAATGCAGAAACTATCTGATAACTCTAACCGCGACTCATCATGGACAAGATCAAATCAGTTCTCCAGCTGATGAGGATAGCGCATGAGTTTCAAAAACAAAAATAGGAATTAGGAAAGTACCTTCATTTAATTTCAAGTTATTATCATTTTCGGAATAGAAGTCCATTTTCAACACACTAATAAAATTTGACTGCAATTTTGTTCAATTAAAATATAATTTAGTTTTACCAGATGCAAGTTATTTACATTTTTATAAGAACATATTCACAATTAAGAGATTAATCTTTGTATAACGTACATACACGTAAGTACTATATGTACTATGCACATGATAAGTAATGATTGAAATAAATTTGATTTTATTCAATTTAACAATTTATTGATAATTGATATCAAGCAGTGCCGATACTGAAAATATTCTTTTAGAATTCAATGCTATAAAGTTATTGAATAATTTCAATCCATAAATTAAAGAGACGATCGCATCTTTGAGAGTAGCCTACATGATATGAAGAAAACGTGGGAGTGAGATTCAAGAACTTGAATTCAATCAAGTAAGACTAAATTATGTTATATTTACAATACTTACTGAAAATTGACTTTCTCAACTTGGAATCTGGTTTCGAAAATTCCTGAGGTGAGAACTCGACACCTGAGAATGTCCTGTAAAAATAAAAAAATAATTGTTAATAATCAATTATATAACATTAAATTAATACATAAATAAATATAGACACAAAATAAATAGAGACACTCGTGTAGAGATCTTGCGAGTAGTGATGCTCGTTGTACATAAGCTTTAGAAGATTTGGAAATGTCTTATAGAGTGTGGATTGTATAGATTCCAATTTCAATAGGAAATCAGAAATTTTATTGACGAAATTACACAGTACAAAACTTAAAATACAATGAAATTTGGTGTCGCATGGGATTTAAGAACCTGTGCGTGACACAATTAAATGTCTCCATGTGTTCAAGTCTGGATTGAGTCTACATATGACGTGAATCAAGGCTAAAACCTTTGCTTCAGCGCCCTACCCGTAGAAGTTATGACTCAGCTATGACAAATTGCTATGGTTCTATTATTGCTACCTTTTATCTGTTATGTATCAGTTATGCATGAATCAGCCCTACGCACTCATGCTTTTTGTATTTTAGAAGAACAACAAATATTTATATGGTATCATAGACATAAATATGTAGCTTGGAAGTTTATTTTAAAATAAAACAAATGATGTACATGCAAAAACTCTTCCGGTAACACTTTTTTATTAGTAGTTCAACTTAATGAAAAATATACTACTTCGACTCTATGAACTCCATGTCAAATTCTTCAATGTTAAATCAAAACTATTGGTAGTACAACTTTTCAATACTATTTCAAAAACAGCCTTCCTTATTTGTCAACCATTCAACGAATCCTTTTGCGAAAGATGAATATTGAATTGAATTGAATTGGTAATGCCCATATGAATTTGAGACTTGTTCGTGAGTAATAAGGTAATGATGATTGTAATACATGATAAAATGTATAATGGGATACCCCAACCAAAATAAGTGTACCATACAGGAATTATGAAGCGGACAAAGCAAGTTAGAAATGAAAAACAATAAGAGGTGAAGTGGAACTGAATTGAATGTTTAATATTGAAAATAAACAACATTATTTAAATTTGAAAATACAATAACTATTACCTATCTTCAACAGTCATGTGATGTATTTGCCTAATGTCTGAAATTGAATGTTGAACAGATGCTTCCAAATTTTGTAACAGATTCCTTTCAATCGGTTACTGTTACTTCCACCATAAATCTCAAAAATGGTATGTTTTCTTGACGTTTTTCGTCCAAGTAACAAGATTCAATAACCGTGGAACTAGTTACAATACAATATCTCCAGTAATTGAATGTGGGTAGTCTTTTTTCAAAATGGATATCTTGCAAAATATCTCCTTCACTGCAACACTATGAATGGGTCACAAGTAGGCCTAAAATTTCCTGGTTTCATCAATAAAACGCCCCAAGATGTGATGATTGAAACTATCATGTATAACATGCTGAATTTACAACTATAAAATATACTTAACGACGAAGTAGCTAACTTACACTTAAATGCTAAAGAACTAAACGTGTTCTAGTAAACACTATTGTGAGTTCTTTAACTCACCTGCTCCGAAGGTGTGTAGTCTGGTTGTTTTATTATGTGGACCCGATCGAGAAAACTGAAAAAAGAATATTAATATAATTTATGATTTTCAATTTCAAACAGGGAATTTTGAGTTCAAATTTTCGGAGGCTTCGTGAATTTTGAAAATTATGGTGAGCTAATTACTCTCCAGTATACAAACAGTGTAATGATAAACTAATCATAGTGTTGAACATTCTTTTTTTTCAAATTGTGGAACATTCATTTTCGCCTCAAATAATTTTACACAGTTAAATTTTGAATATGCCTATATAACATTCCAATTCACGGTATGAGAAAGATACAACTGTTTTGGAGAAAGGTTTCCTATGATTGAATCAAAATACAATGTTTTATAATAAGCATGAAGTTTAGTGTTTAATGAACTTATAATTTATCAGTACTGAATAGTTGGTGGTATTGTACTGATATCAGTAGGCTTCTATGTGGTACAACTCCAGTCTAGCACTGGCATTGAACTAACTCAATGCACTTCAACATAACTGTGAGAAGTCATAGGAATGTGAAAATTAATATACCTTCAATTCTCATTGATTTATTTTCGAAAATTTACAATACTAAAAGTCTGATTGGAAGGCTGCACAAACGCAATACCGACTTACAAGGGTTACTCGTGTTTTAAAGCTGAGTGTTACATGGGGAGGTGGGGTTTAATCAGTAGTTTTCAATTCAAGTCATATAGATAATGCTAGCCAAAAGTATCAGGATTGAGTGAAATAAATATTTCAATTGAACTTGGCGCTTGTCAATATACCAACTTTGCTCTTCAATATGTCACGAATATAGTGGTGCAGTCATGATTACGAACTAATCAAAAATCTACAAAAGTTTCTGAGCAAATTAGAGTCAAGAATCGCCTTCACTCCCGAAATATTTTCACCAAATCTTGGAGTTGACGAGTAAGCTTATCTTCTATCCCCTCTTCTCCAACCCCCCCCCCTGAACAGCTGATTTCAGTCGAGCATAAAATGGCTCATGGCAACATCACGTTTTTGAGAGTGGAAACTAAGATTTCAATTCGATGGCAAAGAGCTTTTCAAAAATTCTGAGAAAACAAGCGAGACGGCACCTGTTGCAGAGGGTTACAGAAATCGCCATGCTCTTTCTCCGCTTCCTCGCAGAGGATTGGAAAAATATTACTGTATTAGGAAAAGGTTTTAGACTACCATGCCTAGAGTGTAAGACTCAGTGCTCTGTTAGCGCTACGAGAATTCAGTCTTGATACTTCTGGCTGCCACAATATACAGTAAACAAATCACAAAATCATTTATAAATACAGTATAATGAATTTGATGAATACTGTATATCGTATTACATTTTATATTCTGCAGTATTTGAAATAATTAATTTGAACTGGAGTGAGTGTAGTAGTCTTAAGGTAGGATTTAGTTATACTGTACCTTATACAACTTCCAGCCAATATTTATCACCACATCATAACTTGTTTTTTTAGCTTTTTTAATGTTATATATTATTCAATAAACTTTACTTATTACTGACTACTTACCTTCACATTTCTTTCTTTAAATGATTCATTAATATAAATTATGAATAATATTCTATAACAATAATTATCACTTAGAGAATAATGAATCATACAATTTGTAACAATAATTGCATGAAATCACGGCTAGAGCATAAGTTTTAACTCGCAAGTTTTCAAGTCGCATCACCGAAAACCTCTTATCTTTACAAGACTTCACACTGAGATAGCTTCACATCTTCAATAAACATTGAAAAATTGCTTGATTCTAAGATGATGAAATTGAATGAGATGAATGAGTTCAGAAATATTTACGATCTAATTGTATCAAAATTTATTAATCATTTAAAGTCCATTCAAGGCTTGGGCAACAATATACCAAGAACTAGATTATCATCTTCTGGTTCATGAAATGAATCGATGAGAACTATAATAATTCATACATAACGAATAAGTAAGTTGAGAAGGTTGATTAATCAACCATATAGGTCAAACAAAAATTCTGATATCTTCAAACTGTACACAAAAATTTAATATAATTTACAATCGTTCTTCTTTCTTGATAGAGATAGAGTTTTCAGTTTACATTCTTCAGAACTGTTCAACATTTCCTTTCATACTTCTCAACGAAAAATTAATCATATACAAAAAAATTTACATCCTTTTCAACACCAGTCACAGGACGCCATGAAATTCACATGCATTGGAAACTAGTTCTTATGTAAGTTGAAATTCAATACATTGTTACGTTCTTTTATTCAAGCAATACAATATCCAAGAATCAAGCATGTTCCATGAAGTTTGTTTTGATCTTTTGATTAATCTTTCTTATAATTAATTAATTGTTTAGTAATCAATTTTTCAGGTGAGTCCCGGAATCTCCCAACCTTCATTAAATTAATTTACATGACTTCAAAATATTTTTAAAAAAAGTAACTGTGTTAAGTGGAAACAAGCACACTCGAATTTGAGTTGCTTTAATGGCTGTCTGGTATTTTCAGTCTCACTTTATAGAAAACTAAATTTAAAAAATGGAGATACTCACTATTTGGCGCAATCTATTAGTTGGTACTCGTTCGATCTTTCAAAACACGCCTGGACTCCTCTGTCTTTCCAAAGAATTTCCGTGTGCTCGTAAAACTCCTGTTAAACAAATTATTGCCATATTAGAATAAATGATCGTATTTAGTATCAGATATTTAATCCTAATTCAATCCTTTTGCATTACTCATCAACTTGAACACTCAAGTTTACATAGAAAAATTAAACATGCCAAATTAAAATCAATCCAAGAATAAATCATTATTTAGAGACACAACTACCCTCTTTTTAAAAGTATCATAGAATGATTAAACTTGCCAAATTGATATTAATCCATAAACGAATATATATAATTCTTTACAATCACTTCAAAACAACATAAATTATTCAGTCATTAAATATTTAGTATTCTTTATTCTTACTTGTTTTGATATTATATTACTCAATACCTTGAATACTTTTTATAAGTATCATAGGATGATTAAACTTGCCAAATTGAAATTAATCCATAAATGAATTTATCATTATTGAGTAACCTCAAGACAACATGAGACCACTCACTATTATTTACTTCAAATTCTCTAATCTAGTACTTATTTGACACTCTTTTTACTTATCAAGTTCAATTCTCTTTAAAAAAGTATTATAATATTTGTACTTGAATTTCCAGTGTTAATGAACACTAGTACAAGCTAGCCATTGAAGGAATAACGAAAATAACTAGTGAACTTCTGGATCAAGTTCTAGAAATTGTCAGACAGATTGCAGTATGAATAGCAGTGTTGACATTTTCACATGTTCTTTCTAACGAATATAATTTGGTGAATGCAGTGACGGTCTGCATAGTTTAAATATGGCCAAGATTTTGACAATGATTCTTTCGCTATTACAAAACATTGCTATTATAATCAGATTCATTTAATTCGACGCTTGGCATTAGATAGATAAATATGTTTTCCCATCATGACTTCAACTACATTTGAATCTTGAATTTGAAAGTAATTTATTTCTATTTCAATGCACTGTATTGTACTTAATTATATGTCTGTCGAAATCCAATTTCAGCCTGAAATTATTGTCTGAACTTACTATTTCATCTAGGAATGTTTTCTCATCAACATGACTTGTATCTTATTCGAATTCTGAATTTCACTTGATCTCCAGCGAAATCTCGAATCTGTCTGTCCATCGTGTATAACTTACCTACGTAAATTACGTTGATAAAAATAGATTTCGCGCATGAAATGCTCTTTCTATTTCGTCACCTTACATCCAAAAATGTCGCCGCGCCAGTTGAAAACGTGTCCAAGCTCTGATTCTTCACTGACATTCTGTCATGAACAAAATCTGTCGCATGGCGATGTCATACCTTGTCCGCTCTTCTATTCATTCTATCTGTCCTGCTCATGAATAGTCAGCTTCATTTAAAACTTATTATTACCCAAATTCCGTAATAGACGTGCTAAACCACGAACAGATAGCGAAGTAATCACTGTCGAAATCTTGAACTATTTCACATCTCTGAAACCCAGAAATAGTGTTGGAACAGTGAAAAAATCATTGTCAAACTCTTGAACATATTTCGAGTATTTTACATTTCAAATCCCGTAATAACTATGCGTTGAAACAGTGAAATAATCATTGTCAAGAACTTGAACATATTTGGTCTATATTACACTCCATATCCTATAATAGCCATGCTTGGGAATCGTGAAAAAATCACTATCAAAATCTTCTCCATATTTGAACTATTCCCAACCCCGAATCCCATACATATAATCATTCCCAACATATAATCCCATATAAATCCCAACATATAATCAAAATCTTCTCCATATTTAAACTATTTCCCAACCCCGTATCCCATACATAATTATAATCATTCCCAATATATAATCCTATATAAATCCCAACATATAATCAAAATCTTCTCCATATTTGAAGTACTTCCCAACCCCGTATCCCATACATACAATCAGATTCATTTAATTTGACGCTTGGCATTAGATAGATAGAGAGGTATTATTTCTAAAATCACTAAATAACTAAAAACAGTAAAATTATAACGAAAATTATGAAACCATTAAGGCGTTAGTGATTAATCTACAGAGATTAAGGGCCGGTTCATGAGCTCGGGATTTAGCCAAGTCCTAGACTAAAACGGGTGGCTACCGTAGCATCGATAAACGTTTGTCTCGACAGGTTAGTGGGTTAGCAGCATGGAGAGTCCTTAGTACATAGTGTCGAGGCTACGGTGGCCACCCGTTTTAGTCTCGGACTTAGCTAAATCCCGAGCTCATGAACCGGCCCTTAGTATTTTAATCTTGACTTTTTTCAATCCTTTGAATCTCCACTCAACTTCAAGGCTAATTATTTCTCAATTCATTATATTGCACATATGTAGGTCTATCTATTGAATTTTTGCCATGTGAACTAATTCAAATAATGTCTATCTAAACTGAATATCTAAACATATTAATGAACTTACTGGTGGATAGTCAAAGTCGTGCTGAGAAGCCACGTCTTGGATGTAATCGACTCTCGCCTGGTTCTCCGCATGTTCTAGCTGAACGGGTGGCGTTAACGTACCCATCGCTCCGGTTACCGTCTGAAAAACAAAATAAATAACTTCAGAAACTTCAAATAAATAACTACAGAACATATTTTCACAAAAAATATATTCGTAAAACACAGCAAACTGTATATTATTCATGTAAGACTACTTCAAACAAGGGATATGCTGTTTTGTTGCTGATGTACCCCAAGTTGCACAAAGCTCTGTTAAGCTTAATCTCCAATCAACAATGTAAATGAGTGAGAATGTTAATGAGTAACAATGTTATAACGTTAACAATGGCATTTGGAGGTATTCGAAGCAATACAGTAACAATAAAAAGGCCCTATGTGTTTCAGTTGCACAAAGGTCAGTCAAGCTTAATCTCCAATCAACAATTAAATGAGTGAGAAATTTAATGAATAACAATTTTATAACGTTAACAATGACATTCAAAGGTATAATAAAGGTATTCGAAGATTGACTTAGTAATCCATCCTTGTGCAACTGGCCCCATAGACATGGATGTGGGTGATGAGATAAGGTATAAGATTAATTCCAAGCGGAAACCCATAACTGTAGCATTGATGGATAACAGATAGAATCTAAAAAAGATTCAATAGAATTCTTCAACAATGGATAAATTGTGGCAATGAAACAATGGTGACAATTGTTATGAAGCTACTGTTTGTTGGATTCAGATAATTCATTGCAAATTTTATTGTTTTTCCTTTCAAATGGATAAATCATCATGTTAATGTTACTGTCAGATTCAGATGATTTACAACAAGTTCTATTTATTTTGTGCTTGTAGAAAAATTCATTAAGAGGGGGCAGTAGTAGTCTGCCGTATAGGATTATGTCCCATAAGAACAATGTTATTTTTTGTAATCTTGAAAAAACCCATAAAATATCAAAATTGGGGAAATTTTGAAATTTTATTGGTTTTTTCAATAAGGAATATTTAAAATTCGAAAAGACCACCCCCTAAAGAATAATATTCTCTTTTAAATGACACATCAAACGTAATTTTATGTGTAAAAATGACGGTGCTATTCATGTTTCAAAAGATTACAAAAAATAACATTGTTCTTATGGGACATAATCTAATTTGGCCGACAACTACTGCCCCCTCTTAACTCTGATTTAAGAGGTTTTTGGGGTACTTTTGATTCGTTTGTTTTATCGGTTTTCATACGTAATTAGGCTTTCTGACTCCATGTTTGGGTGCAATCCTATTCAATGAGAATTTAGGTTTGGGGAAGAAACAAGGGCTTTATTCCTCCTTCAAGACTAACTCAGTTTGATTTAAAATTATCAAAACTGGGTTTTAAAGTCGGAATTTTCCTCAATCCACAACATATTATAAGAATTGATCGTTAACTGAGATCTACAGTTCTTTCCTACAAAATCATCACTTCAAATTAGAGCTCGCTGGAGGCTTTAATTATCGGTCCTTCTCAATATGGAGGTAAAAATTGCATTGATCGAATATCAAATCTACTTGAAAGGATAGCTGAATGATATGTATAGCAGGATTCTTTTAAATTGTCAGAAACAGCTGATTGATATACGCTCGTTTACTAACGTTAAATCAGCTGTTTTCTGACAGGTTAAAAGAATCCTGCTATAAGTGATAATAGGTTAATTCAACAGGAATCATTCCATTTTACAGAGTTTTGAAACAGGGAATACAAATGAAACAGGCGACCAGACTCGAGGATTATGGAACAAGGAATCTTATACAGGACAACAGACAAGTGGAAATCAAAGAGCGAGGTGTAAAATTATGAAAAATTCACAATTGATATTAGTCCGGGTGCAAGTGCCATCCCGTGAGTATTGAAGTATGGGAGTATTGAAGTTACTGGTATTGTGTTGAAGTATTGAGTATTGAAGTTAAGGTATTGAAGTGTGGGAGTGGTATCAATCTCTTCCTTTCAACCTGGAGAATAAGAATATTGATGGTGATAAGCTCTCCTAGTGGTGCGTCACCTGAAATCCAAGATGGCGTCCGAAAATTTCCGATTTTCTTATTCTCCAGGTCGAAACTAAGAGATTGAACCACTCTCACACTTCAATACCTAATACACTCATGGGAGCAGTTTTTTGTAACACTTGCCCCCGGACTAAACAGATAGATGGTGATTTGATGTATGATTTTTTCTACAAATAATAGATTATAATCGATAATAATAATAGATAGTAATCAAAAATGGATAATAATTATAGTAAGTAAAATAGAAAGTAAATAGTAAGTAAAAATGGATAATAGTAAGTAAAAATAGATAGAATGTTACATGTTACACTTGATAAGAGAGACATATTCAGACACAGAGTCAATGAAAAAATTTCAAAGTAAAAGTGAAAAACAGTGGACAATATGAAAAGGAGAGAACAGTACAGAGGACAAAAAAGAGAAAAGGATTTATCAATATTGGGCCTTTGTATTGGATTAGTGGTCCACCTGGATTTCAAACTTCGTTAAGACTACGTTCAGGGGCCCGTTTCACGAAACAAGTTACTGTATCCGCTGCTGAATTTTAAGCAACTTGTAATTCTACTGAGTCTGATATTTACTAACGAGATTAACAAGACAAAGTTGGAGTTTTCTAGTCAAAATTTACTAGTTTACAATGATGAGCATTCAGGTTTTCAAAAGTAACAGGTCCAGGTAAACGAGTCACAGAATAACAAAAACTTTTCACTGTGAGTTATTTCGAAGAAGTAGCAAGTCCAGGAAAACGAATAAAAACAACCAATATTTTCAATGTTATTTTGAAGAACTAGAGCCAACGAGAATTGATGGGAGTTTTAATGATAAAATAAAAGAGCGATTGAATAAATTTATTAACACAAAATGAAGGGAAACATATCACCTTGAACTGTCCTATTTTAGGACGAGCAACGCGAGAGATGGATTTAGTCCTAAAAGGGTTAAACTATTACTCATTCATATATTCATCAAGCTATCCGCGGATTAGAAGAGTATCGATGGCATCCCGGGATTCTAATTATTCGCTATTGGATTCCCTCCTCTTTTTTCAGCTATTCAAATATTTGGATTCAAAATTGATTAAAGCATTATTGAAGTTCCCTCAATAGACTACCCAAATGTTTGTTTATATGAATCAATCAACATACACGAGCAAGAGACAGAGATGAATAAAATTATTTTCCTAAAAGATCCGCAAATCAATCTCCTATTTTTTTCGAAAATTGTAATTTATTAAAATTCTGATACATTATATTATTCCAATTGTATTAATAACAGTTCCAAACACAAGATCTTTAAGTAGGCCTACTATTTATTGGCAAAAGTTGTGGAAGAAACTTTTCATTGTGATAAGATATTGTTTTTTTCTGTTTATTGTACAATTCTTAGTTAATGAATAAAATTTATCTCATATCAAATAGAGTAACAGTTCTTAAAACGTTGAATCCTCAACACCATTTTTTTCTGAGGCTGATGTCCACATGAGTTTTAGGCTTGTGCGTGGGTAATGAGAGTAGTGATGATGAGAGATGACGACTGTTTTTAGGCAGTCGGGACCGACGGCATTTCGTCTACCCAGAAAGACATTAATTGACGAAAGTTTATGAAAAAGATAATAAAACATGTTAAATATGAAAAAGATAATAAAACATGTTAAATATGAAAAAGTTAATAAAACATGTTATATATTTAGTATAGGATTATACGGTTATAAAAATAAAAATGAAGGATTATAGACACCGCAGTATACATTAATTATATTAATAAAACACAAATTAAGATGAACTAGATTACTAGACTATATAAAAGAGTACGATCAGTATATACGTATAGGTAGGTACTGTAGGCATGAACTGTTTTCTACCATATACTAAACATATTCTTCTCTTATCTTTCCCCATACTTCAGACAGCCAGACAGAAATATAATGCTCAATTTATGAGAAGAGACTCAATCAGTAGCTTAATGATTGAAAGCCTGAAGAAGGCAGGAGTTTAGAGGAAAGTGGATCATAAATCAAAATTACTGGAGTAAATTGGAAGTTAATAAAACTGATAAGTATAATAAAAGAACGGGAATGTCTCGTAACGATAATAGAAGAAAATCTAATGATTAACATACTACAGTACTATAAATATTGAAAAAGAGGAAAATATTATTATTCTATACCTGATTAAAACAATAATTTGAATCTTATATCAATAATTTAATATATAAACGATACAATATCTTATATTAATAATTTTATTTTTGATTATTCTGTACTGATTATTTTTGATTAATCAAGATAAGTTCAAGTGAATTAATAAACTTACCAGAATAGCATCTCTTATATTTTTCTTAATATCTTCTATTTTTTGTCGTTTTTCTCTGAAAAAAAAAGAAAACACCATTATGTAATTCCAGAATAAACACAGTAAAGTACATATATGATCCAGTGAAAATAAATGTTTGATTGCATGCAGAGAAAAAATAAATATCGCTAATAATAATAATGGAGGCATAATATTAAGATAAGATACTATGTATTAAAGTTAATGAGGAAATTGAATTAAAATAAACCATTGTCACTAATATTGGCAACATATTCATTAACAATGTAGTCATAAATATTCATGATGAAATTCATCTGAACATCGCAGTTTGTGATGGATCAAAAACCAAAGACCAGAGAAATATTACCGATTTATGCTTCAATTGTTTTAAAAAACATTATTGGTCTTAGAAATTGCATTTATGTGATTGTAGACAGTTTATCTTCCTTATTGCAATCTTGTATGAGTTAATGGTTTAAAAATCATCGAATTCACTTGATGGTTAGAAACGAATATAAAGGTGATCACTTAATTACAAATATAACATTTTAGTGACAAAATAAAGTAGAATATCACTCAAGATTGACTAATACGCCGTTAACCTTTCAACAATATCCGGATTTTATTTCAATCATTAATTTTAGTTCGCAAAATGAATGATGCAATTGATGAAATGAATTCATCATAAAATAAATTCAAATGCACCATTTGAATGTCATTGTTTATGTTATGAGTTAACTGGGTTAGTGTGTGCTTGATGGAATAAACTGAATGACCATCATTTTTCAAGATTCAATAGACCTCACTAGATAGATAGATATGAGTATTTTACGACTTTTATGGTAAAAATAAACACTAGAAGGTTCAATTGTTTACAAAGTCATCAATTTTCGATGTTTATAGCAGCTAATTTATGAGAGCCAAAAGATTGATTTTTTTAGAAAAGGAAATGATTATTTTGAACACATGGCTAGATTATTATTGGACAATGAGAAACCAAATAAGGTTTTCGAAAATGTAATGCACAGATTTTGAGCTACGGAGCCTAAGCACAATAAGTAAAAGTACTTTAATATTAATTTTTCTTGCACATGGGACCAATAAGAAATGAAAATAATGCGTAAAACTATTGATGATCGGAGTCCCAGATTCCCGTTGAGACTTAAATTCAAATATCATCATATTTCACCTCATAATCCATGCAAACATGTCAAACTCATGAGATAAGGTTATTTATTATGATGTCTACACGAGATTTGTGCGGGGTAATGAGGTAATGAACAGACATATACAATCATGCGAGATTGAAAGTTGCACCGATCTAGCCAACGCGGTGTAAAAAGTTGAGGTGAATTTTTCGCGTGGACTCTGAAAAGTCTGGAGAAATCTAAAGAATCTCAGAAGTATTGTCCAGAACTTTTTCACTAATTTACTGGTTAAGCTGAACAAATGATAACTTCCATTATTATGAAAATATTTTATTCTGAACGCTTCAAGACGAAATCAGGTTGTCATTTTCGGCTTGCATGTGAATTTCATCTTTGTGAATGACAACATCAAATCTAATTCGAGTTGTTAGCCGAGCGGTCAGCATTCATTCATTAAAATCAGATGAGTTACGAGAGCTTGGCAGGGTGATCGTTTCAAGCTGATACCTTTTACTACCAGTTATTTAGATTCATTCATTTTACTTTCGATCCACTCACTTCATTTTAGATTTGTTTAGTTCATTAAAGATTTTAAAGATTCATACACTTTATTTTAAAAATTCATTCACTTTGAGTTTTGCCACTATACTTAGTTATTTTCTCACTTAAATTTAATTTAATTCTTCTTCTTATGGTGCCTGTCCGTGCCTGTTCATTCAATTACCCATTCAAATTTCAGATATTTGCTCATTTTAATAAAGCTCATCTAAATCACGTCAAGGTGGTTCAAAAATAATAAAAAACTGTTTAGTTTTACAGCTAACTTCCAGTGATGAGCTTTAAAATCACGTCCCGGTGTTTCGGATCCTACCTTTTTTCCCCTGAACTGTATATTTTTTCTAGTTTCCAGTGACTAGCTTCAAATCACATCAAGGTGGTTCTAAAATCACTCAAATCTGCATGTTTTTTTTACAGCTAACTTCCAGTGACGAGCTTTTTATAGAATCACGTCACGGTGGTTCGGCTTAGAGTGCCCATACAGTAAGGAATTTACATTACATTCTGGCCCAAAAGGGCAGATAAAAATATTTAAAAAAAACAAACATCTAAAAAACCCGTTGAAAACAAACATTTACATGTATGGTGCCCTTGGCTAAGTTGCCCGATGGAAATAGATAGCAACCATGTAGAAACACGGGGCTTGAATCAATGACTGACACCGTGATGCCAATGTGGACTCACGGGGCCAAAGTATAGCAGCACTTGCCTGTGATGCCAACGTGGACTCACATGGCACTCAACGTGCTAAGCTTAAGCCTAGCGCACACCAACGCGAATCTCTTGCGAATTTTTGTTGCGGTGCGATTTTAATTCTGAGAACTTGCCGAGCGGAAATCTAATACCATGGCGGTATATGTGTTAGCGCACACCAATGCGTTGCGAATATTCGCATTGCGAAAGATTCGCACAAAATGCTGCATGCAGCATTTGCAGCGCTTGCGAACTGCGAATTTTTGCGGCGAAACAATGAACTAACATTTATTTCGTCTGTCGTCTGTCACAATGTAAACAAGACCGTGATTATGATAAATGAAAATGATGAATAGGCTACAGAGAAGATTTATTTATAACTACCCAATTTTGTATCAAGAATCAAGATCTTTATTTGCCTTTAAATAACATTTCGTCACATTTTGCATCGTCGAAATACATGTAAAATATACAATAATTCTTTACAACACAGTAATACACTGGATAATAGTATACAAAAAAAAATAACAAATCTGAAGAGAGAAAAAAAAACATTAGGAGTTATAATAGGTTTTAGCTAACCAAGTCACACACATCACTTATAATAAATTCATCTATTGAATAAAAAGCATTTTGTCTCAGCCATGCAGTTAGTGATAACTTGAACTTATTAAGAGGTAACGCCCTTACTGCAGCTGGCAAATTATTGAAGAGCTTCAACTGCAGATAATTGAAACTCTTCAGGGACTTGGTATTAATTTGAGATAAATGGGAAATAATCTAAAAGATACCTTTAATTTACAGTAGCTAAACTGTTTGGTTAGACTGCATTGTACTAACTCAAATAACCAATGTATTCCCGCGCTTCGCACTGCGAATATTTCGCTCTGGTGTGCGTACTCCAGCGAAAATTCGTCCCGCAATGAATTCGCGACGAACTTTCGTCGAGAAATCGCAGTCAAAATTCTAGGAAATTCCGGTGCGAATTCGTTCGCATTGGTGTGCGCATAGCTTTAAAAGTAGAATACACCTATTTTTTTATCATCATCATCATCATCATCATCATCTAACCTACTATCCACGCAAAAAGCGTATGTTTCAGGTGAGCATCATCATCGTCGTCGTCGTCATTATCATCATCATTAAGGTCATTATCGTTGACATCATCATGGTCATTATCATTATTATTATCATCATTATCATTATAATAATAATCATCATCATCTAACCTACTATCCACGCAAAAAGCGTGTGTTTCAGGTGAGCATCAAACCCCAGCTCAACTCCAATCACCGCTTTGACGCGGCTAAAAATAGATACGCGATTTCATATTCCATGAAGAGACATTGTTATTAGCAGTTGATAACTTTATTAGGCAGTAATCCGGCAGTTCACGGCCGGAAGCACTGATTTGACTGAAGTGAAAAGCACAACATTTTCACAGCGAGTGAAAGTGGCAAACATTCGAATAATAATTTCAACTCACTATTTCTATGCACTAACTTTTACCCACTCATCCAGAGCTGGGACTTTGCCAATTAACCAATGTTGAGCCGAGTCTGCCAATCATAGTTACATTCGACAACTGCCAATTCTAAACAACATCCAGCTAATTACCAATGATACTCGGTAAAGTATCGACCAACAAAAGTTTCAGCCGCTCTCAGTTTTGTTGGTTTTCCTGCTTCATTCAGGAAAATCATCCACCGACCAACCTGCAACTTCTACATGTATAATTACTCGAAGCGAGTGTCCCGGGTTAGGATCGGGATTTAATTTGAAACACTGCTCGCCAGATAAATCTCATTCCGTTCTGAACTCTCATTGAAATCAAATACCAATATTGAAAACGAGGTGGCAGTTATTGCACAGTACTGTGTCACTGTCCACGAGAAATGCTACATAAGAGGTCTCAATCAATTTCAAATCTAACAACAGCGGTTCACTTCTTTTTATACGCGAAAAAGTATGTTCCCAAAAGTATTTTTCTTGATAGAATATTGATTTTTATCTTTTTTCTTGATAGGCTATTGAATTTGTTTCAGCTGGTATAGCAGGATTCTTTTAAATTGTCAGAAAACAGCTGATTGATGTACGCTCGTTTACTAACGTTAAATCAGCTGTTTTCTGACAAGTTAAAAGAATCCTGCTATAATTTGGATAAGCTTAATTACTGCTGTTAAGGCATCTGTACTGAAAATGAGTTTATAAGAATTCATCCACTATAATATATTATAAAACTCTTCTGTAAGTTTACTATATATAAGAAATCTATATAACTATAATCTTTTGTAGCTAAACTACAAAATAAAAACAAGAGTAAAAAACCGGTTGCTCCAGAGTGGAAATTGAAATAGGATTAAAATTATTCTTCAATAATTCACAGGAATTCTTAATTGAACATTAAGCTTCACAGACGTTTATGAAATTGGAACTAAGTTTTTACTCTGTATTATGATTCTTTCCACTGTCAAAAAATGTAATCTACGTTGACACGAACACAATGATAGTTATTAAATTTGTTTCAGCTGTTAGCTAGTAATTTGGAAAAGCTTCAATTATAGCTGGTTCATTTTGCTAAGGCACCTGGACTGATAATGAATTACCTCGTTATAGCTTTTTATTCTGTATTATGATTCTTTCCACTATCAAAACATGTAATATTGAGTGATGATGATAAAGATAGATGATGGATATTGAATTTGTTTCAGCTGGTAATTTGGATAAGCTCAATTATGGCTGGTTCACTTTGGACTGAAAATGAGTTTCAAGAATTCATTCACTACTGACTACAATATAGCCATGTTGATATTGTATATCAACATGTAAATGATTAATTGCTACATAAGTTATTAGTTTTCAAGTGTGACTTCTATTAAGTAGAAACATCACACTATAAAACATGAGTATTCGTTGAACAGAAGTTTGAAGATTATGTTCTACCAGATGGTTTTTTTTAACCTTCCGGGTTTAGCTATTGAGATTATGTACCCGGTACCGTATCTACCCATAGCATCTGAGAAATCATCACTGAGAAACAACAGCTGAGAAATTAGATCACTTATTCAGTTAGAGCTATAAAACG
This sequence comes from Laodelphax striatellus, assembly GCA_017141395.1. Lineage (NCBI taxonomy): Eukaryota > Metazoa > Arthropoda > Insecta > Hemiptera > Delphacidae > Laodelphax > Laodelphax striatellus. The sequence goes on along the minus strand of CM029544.1, from coordinate 15,939,668 downwards.
TAAGTCCAAATATTTATTGGAACCATGTAGTTTGGGAATTGATTTTTCAACATATGTAATTCCCACGTGAATGTATATTATACTTGAACGTGGAAGAATAAGAAAAATAATAATTCTGTACAATTAAATCATTTAAGAAATCAATGATTCAAGTATTTACAAAAATATTTTTAAAATGTGCACTTTTTATATGATTCCCATATGCGTGGGTGTATTAAAAACATAAATACTCATTCATCATTAAATTTCATAACTAAATACATTCATAACTAAAATTTATCGAAATTTTTTATAAAAACAAAGTATTTCCCAGAATAGTGATTCCACCCTAGAATGCATACTCTGCAATACACTTGCGAATAGTAGAATATGTACGATGAGTTGAATCACCAAGGTAGATGAAGAAGAGAGAGAGAGAGAGTGAGTGTGAGAAACCGCGAGAGAATCTGAAGACAAAGATAGGAAGAGTAGGTGCGCGCACGTATAGAAGCGTGTTTTATTTCAGTCTTTTTCCGCTCTGGCGAAAATTTATATAAATAGAAGTGTCCAGTTGAATTCGGTAGTAGCAGTGGGTGTATAAAGAGCATCTAGAAGGGGTTTCAATCTGTCTATGTAGTGATGTGAAAGTATCACCGCCACATCTGTGTGATAGTGTATAAACGCTACTACCAGTTGTAAAATTTACAGCGTGTGAATGGAACTCTCCTAAAAATTTCAAGATCGTCAAATATAAATTTGACGTTGATTTTGATTCAGAGTCTAACCTTGACGTTGATGAGTGTCTGAAGAAAAATAAAAGCTCATAAAAACAGGAAATATTTCAGAATACTGTTTCAAAAACAAAAGGGATGGTAAACATGTATTTAAAATGATGAGCTATCAACTGTTTAGTGTACCTAATAACTAGGTGTTATAATTTTTAAATGCTAGAAATTATTATATCATTATTATAATCATTTCTAATAATAAAAAATGTAATTATTACTATAATGGAATATAATTAATTGAAATAATATAAATGTAATGTAAAATAACATAAAATGTATTCCAATCCAAAATATGTTAATTCAAATTCAGAATTTGAATGGGCAAAGTATCCATTTTTAATTACTTCCTAAACTAATATACTTATATAGTATAGTAATAAACTTATAAAGTATATGCTGCAAAGTGTTCAGAGTTTTTTGATTATTATTAAACCCAATATTAATAAAGGTTTAGTGAACTTATTAAGTAACTGCATATCTTGGATAAAGATGAGAACAGTCTGCAACAATGGTAGATTATGCAATGTTTCCTCAAGGGAAATAAATGTTACAAGTAAATTTTAATTATTTTTCACCAGCTATTATATTAATTATAATGATGGAAAAATTCAAGGTATTCCGTTAATTAGTGATTTCATATTAGATTGCAGAAATAAAGTTTTTGTTAGCTTCTTCTGTACATATTTCTGTTAAATTTTGTTTGTTTTTAAATAGGAACACGTATTCAAAAATTGAGTGATGGAATGGTGACAGAATGGTCAAGTACAGGAGCGGTGATGACCGAAACTCAGGCAGTGAGTTATCCTTTATTTATTTAAAGGAGTGAAAATGCAATCCTGCGGTGTTAGGACTTTGATAATCTCTACTACTCAACCTTAAAATCAATCCAAGTCTAATAGTAAAAAGAGTAAGTGCGGTGGGTATAAAACGAAATAATTGGGAGAATAAATTCGTTAATTTCTTGATCCATCAACATTCTCGATGTTATTACCAACTTTCATCACTTTTACTGACAATAATAATATCTGGAACGTGTTTGATTGACTCAATTTGCCAGTACTGTATATAGTATCAATATCAACTTGAATAATTTTTTAACCGATTTGCATTCTCTCTAATTTGAATTGAGATCTTCGATGTGGTGATTAATAAGAATTCACTAAGAGTACTTGCACATTACTCAAACGAAAATATAATAGATTAGACACGTACACGCGGAATTTTCAATTTAATCGGGACATTTTATACAGGCAATTAAATTCGGACATTTATACAGGCAATTTAAAACGAGACTTTTTATAAATCAATTTGAAAATATTTTAGATTAGAACAGTTGTCTACATATGTATTTGAAAATACTACAAATTATAAAACAATATTTTTATGAATGTTTGAATATTCATAACTAGTTCTGAATTTGGCCAGCTATGCGTTTATATTGGTTCGGAAATAATGTCAATGACCTTTCAGTGACAGTTTCATTCAACTCATTGAAAAATATTGAAGTAATTAGTGAATCAAAACATTGCAACACTGTTGTAAGCAACTGATAGATCCAGAATATTGGTCAGGCTGCTGTTTAAAAAACATTTCCCCTTGATATGCAAACTAAATTGTTAGTTTTGAAACCCTCTTTCGAATTTTACTACTAACATCGAAACAATTTCCAATGTGTAGACAAAATTAATAATGAAACAGGTCTTAAAGTTATTGTTTCAATGAATTTTGTAAATTTTGAAAATTTTCAAAATTACAGTTTTAAAATTTTGAAATTTTTCAATCAAGTTACACTTCAAGTTAAAAGCAAAGTTCTACACATCACAAAACATTACCGATGTATGAAAGTCATTTAAATAATTTATTATGTTACCAAATTCAGAAATTAGTTAATTCTAAAAGTATTACCAACCACTACAGATGTAAGAAAAACATTCAAATCCTGTCTATCATTTTCAAATTGAGAAAAATTCAAACAGCTTGATTATTTCATTACCACTCAGGAATTAATCAATAAAAAAAGTTATAGACCCATAGGTACTTTAGACATAGATATAGATACTTACCAAGAAGATTTTTTACCTCGGTTTACTTGAAGTATTCTAATACAATACATAGAAATATATGGAACATAGAATATGATAGTACATGAACACAAAATATGTTAAATAACTATAAACAAACTTACTCTTCACTGAACCCATTTACGTGAAGAATTCGCATCTGCTTTACTATTGTACTTTTTCCAGATTCTCCAGCACCTAGAAACAAATAATATGTTAATAAATAATTTCAAAGCTTTCAACTAGTAAATAAATAAAGCTCACGCTATTTAATGAGGATTACAAAACAGAAAACAAACATTGTGTAGAATGAACAACAGGGTTTCCTTTCACAAGAATTGTAAAAAATAACAAAAGAGAAGGAATGCTGGAATAAATTCACATTTGATTGATCAGGAGTGATTTAGCTTCATCACCAACGCTCCATTATCATTACTACAATACACAGAAGAAATCATGTACAAAAATTTCGAAAAAAGTTTCAATTGATATGATATTATAATATTAATATAATGATATATATATTATTATCAAATGAATATTATTTACAGATATATTACGTAATATTATTTAAGATATGAAATATCTAAAATATCTAAATATCGTAAATATTATTTAAGATAAAATATGATACGTAATATTAATAGTGTCGAAATGAACAGTTCATAGAATGAGACAAGTAGATATGGTTACAAGAAAATTCAGGGGGTATACCCTGGAGTGGTCCGTAGCCGAGGGCGATAAGCGCCTGTCTGATAATCCAAAGAATTTGCCATAAATAGATGATGTTGAAGAAAAATCACGATAAACTGAATATTTGATAATAAAACTACTGAAATCAAGAAAAAATGACTTTCAGAATTGGTGTTGGAATGATATATGAAGGATTGGAGGATCATAAAGGCTGAAAAAAAAATTATTTAGAGATTGAGTATACTTTCTCATGTGAAGTATTTTATAGAAGTTGTTACATCAAATATGATGTAAAAAAAACAAGCACAAAGTTGAATTTACTTCAGAAGTATTCAGCTCAAAATATTCTATTACAAAATATTGAAAATAAATGATAGCTAATGATTCAAAACAATCAAAACTTAAATTTAATAGAATAAGAGATAATAGCTTTGCAAAACAGAGTAGATAAAATCTCGAAATCAACCCAAGCTAACTTATAGGCTTAATATCAAATCGATAAATGAATGAGGAGCATAAGAAATTAGAGTATCACAATAGCAAATGTATATTCCACAATAAAACTTTATGGCATTTGCAATAGATGCATTCATTTAATACATGCATGCATCTCACGTTACTATCCACGTTATTGTCCAATGAGATCAATAACGATAACACCTACCCAGTGAGCAATAACGTATCACAAAGTAATTTTCTTTCATCAATTTATTTGACAATGCTTCAAGGTTCATGTGAATAGCACGATTTCAAGTTCATGAGCACAATAGGGATCTCACTAAATCGCAATCAACTGAAAAAATTACGGAAAATATTTCCGATTTTTTTACATTTCAGCAATGATTACTCCTCAATTTCTTCCAGTACAGATTTTAGTAATGATAGGATAATGTTTCCAATATCGATTACCAATCAGGATAACTGCCGAAACATAACCGACACAATGAACTTCAAAAAAATTCAAGGTAAAATCTGAGGGCATTCATTGAACGAGTATTTAGATTATGTAGATTGTGATTTTTAGCGACGTACATTTTTCGATCAGTACATCACAAACACAAATAAATTCGAAATCATTGAGTACAGTAGTTAATAGTGATTTCTGAGGCAATGTATTGAACGAGTATTTAGATTGCGTAGATAGTTATTATTTGATGGGGTAAATTTTTCGTCACCAACACAAAGAAATTCGATAACAGCAGTTGATAGTCATTTCTGAGGGAATGTATTCAACGAGTATTTAGATAGTTATTATTTGATGGGGTAAATTTTTCGTCACCAACACAAAGAAATTCGATAACAGTAGTTGATAGTCATTTCTGATTCTGAGGGAATGTATTGAACTAGTATTTGAATTGTGTAGATCGAGATTTTTATCGGGGTGAATTTTCATTTCCATACATTACCAACACAAAGAGATTAGAAAACATTAAATAGTTTATGGTGATTTCTGAAGGAGTTTATTAAAGGATTGTGTAGATTGTGATTTTATATCGGGGTAAATATTTATTTCCTTACATCACCAACACAAAGAAATTTGAAAACATTAAATAGTTTATGGTGATTTCTGAAGGAATTTATTAAAGGATTGTGTAGATTGTGATTTTTTATCGAGGTAAATATTTATTTCCATACATCACCAACACAAAGAAATTCGAAAACATTACGCAGTTCATGGTGATTTCTGAGATTCTGAGGGAATTTATTAAAGGAGTATTTAGATTGTGTTTTTCCTAAGTGGGACCAATATTTCGTTTTTTCTTCATACAAATGGGAGGAAGCATCAAACGACACATTTTATCTGATAGTGGGTGATTATTTCTTCTTTATGTGAAGGATTTTGTGAGAAATAATGCGGAAAACAAAAAAGTATTTATTCGTAATTAATTTGATAGCATCTGAAAAGTGAAGAGGAGGAAAGAGGAGCTGAGAGGCAACGAAAAAGCGAGACTTCAATGGAGAGGAATTCGTTTCTAGATATCAAGTCGAAATCATTAATTGGTTTGAAGTATGAGTGGCTTTTGTTCGCCGCGATGCGCCAGATGGAATTCGGGGTGAAGTGAGAAAAGTTAAAAAACAGACAACTGAGCAAGTGCTGGGGCATTAGGAAAAAAGAACAACGCTTCAGTTGATGAGAAATTCTCAAAGCTAATAGATTGTCGAGGGCAAGTTTCTTAAAAGAATGCTGAAAAAATTAGATAAACCTCCGAATCATTAGGAGTGAGCAAGATCGATTGAAAAGTACAAGAAAAAATCTGAAGAATAGAAATAAACTACTGAGACAAGAATGTACGTGGAATGTACATCGGAAAGAATGAATTGAGAAAACTATTTCAGGCTTGAGTAGCTGTGGCAGCGAAAAAGGATTGTTAGGATGGGAAAAATTATGGATGGAGAAACTTTATCCAAGACCAACTGAGCTCACACTATAAGGAAAATCGAGCAGTGAATTAACTTCGTACCTGAAAGGTGGAGTGTTCACCATTTGCTTGTATTACTAAGTATCTACTGTATTAAGAATCTAAGCTGTTGCATTAAGAAAATATATATTGTCAAAATTATTTTTAGTTTCTGGGATCTTATCATCACTATTCAGCTTTCTTTCTTCAATTAATGTAGGTCTTACACCAAACCTTCTTTTTTTTGTGTGAGGTATTTGTATATTTAAATATTTGTACTCATTACGATTGATATTTGGACATTGAAGAAAATTAATTCTTGTTACTGCCTACAGCATTAAAAGAGCAATTATTAAAGAGCCTTGTTGCGATCATACTCGTGTCCGTCTGTCTGTATCCACGATATCTAACGAACGGAAGATCGTACAATTTTGAAATTTGGAATATTATAATATCTCAATAGATCAGGTAGGTCAGCTATGTAATATTTCAGCTGCACGTTACGTTACAAGTTAATATTATAGATTAATTTCTTACAGTTCGTCTTATTTGTTTTCAATTCAATGATTCATTTCATTGAGTCAATAATTTCTTACAGTTCGTCTTATTTATTTTCAATTCAATGATTCATTCCATTGAGTCAATAATTTCTTACAGTTCTTCTTATTTGTTTTCAATTCAATGATTCATTTCATTAAATGCATAGCAGTGGTAACTTCTATTTCTGAGGATTCATGTTCTAAAGTAATGAAATGAGTAAAACTTCAAAATGTTTTATCGATATGATAATAATAATAATTAATAAATCGATGGTAATCAACAAAATTTACGTGACACATAACGAAAAATAAAGATTTACCGATAAAGACAATCTCGCACGTTTCCACTCCGGTTTGAGATGGCATCCAGCGGAGGTCTCCAAGTTCATATTTTTAAAAATCAATTGAAAATTAGAGAGTATATCAGCAGCAAAAAATAATTTCGTGCTAAATTTATACATGAGACCGGCAAACAGCTGCGAAGGCAAGGATAGGAAAATGGAGAAAGAGAGATGAAGTGAGAGAATGAACGAAGAGCGAGAGAGAAGCCAAAGCTTGAGAGAGAGGGTGGACTTGTGTAAAGGTAGAGTTGAAGGGAAAACCAAAACACATACATAATAAGGCTATTGTAGTTCTAGTCTGGGTGATCGTGATTCATGTTGGACAAGAATACTTTATGAACTCTGGTGAAAATTCAATGTCAATAATAAGCAGATTTATATCATGGAATATGAAGCGAATTTTGGAATCTATCGCTTCAACACAAAATAGTTACATCAACAAAACAATGGGTTTCGAAACTAAAGAACGAAATTCCGAAAATATGAAAGTTTTACAAAATTTTCCCGAACGTTTTACTAATTAGTAAGATTGTTGCCAATTTCAAAAACTCCATGTTTTTCTCTAGACATGATCCATATCTACATTACCAACCGAGTGTGGGAAAGTAAGAATTATTGTGCAATGAAAATTAATAAAAAATAACACCTATACAGGACTAGGAAGGAATAAGGATGGTTAAACTACTCACTATAGGCATAAAGTTATCACGATCTTAAAATTTCGATCATTTTGAACACTGCATATTCTTACTTTTTATAATAACTACTTACTATAACTGCAATAAAAGTTTTTCATTTCAAAACTTATTCACACAGGTAGTGTTAAGAGTAGAAGAATCGAAAAGCCTCCTTTTTTTACTGTATTTCATAGAATTTGGGAGATTTTTACGCCGTCAAAATGTCACATAGTCTATCCCATGGGCTAGGAATAAAAATGAGTCCGTAAACATCACAGACTATGAACAGAAAGTGCTCAAGTTGATAGCTAAAAAAGTAAGAATTTGGCAGGTAAGTTCATTCCATTGAGTACGGTAAACGTACTTGTTGATGAAAATAAAAACAGTAAAAGGGGTTGATGATAGCGGATTTAATATTAATGTGTGTTATAAAAATCGTTGATGAATAAAGGCGATACTGATAATGATCATAGCCGTATTTTATTAGAACTACCAGTGAATTGAATTTTAAAAATCGCCAAGCTAAAACTCAATTACGAATTAATAAATTTGAAGAAGCATACAGTATATTCAATTGAATCAATGGATGATTTATCAATTGAGAATTGAGAATATGAAAAAGCATACAGTATATTTCATTAAAAAATTGTAAAAACTCATAATATCATACCAATTAAAATAATAATATACAGTAATTACTGTACTAGATAAGTGATATTATATCATGAATATCACATATTATGATCCACTTGATACTCAGAACAGTTCTTGAAATGAATTTATTGATTACACTCAAATGATTGATACTGATACACAACGTGGATAATTTGTATGATTAAACAGATGCAAACATCGAATAGCTTGACATTGGCGAAAAATAGAAAGTTAGGCATTGGCTAATCAATAGAGAAGACTGGATTTTATCTATGAATTTTTCACGCAACCATTTGAGTCTTCATGGGCACTATTGAATAATTGACTAATTATAACAAAATGCACTATGTACCTCCCCTCTATCATTTATCGATCAAATAAATGACGTTCACTTGGTGGGTTCTGTCAACATAAATCCATAACAAAGGGAAGAGATGACTGGTATTTCAGTATTATTAGTTATTCACGAACGAATTTTCTCTTTCCTTGGAAAAACAACAAATGCAACATTATTGTGCACCAAAAAGTGCATTTATAATGTTTAAGACACGTCTTATTAGGCTATTTTTATTTTACTGTTTTGTATATTATTATCTACAACTTGATTTCATTTTACTCATGTATTTGTTAACGAATATAAATGTACTATCTTATATATTAAAAGAATTTTGTGTCGAACTTTGGAAAGTTCGTGGACAAGATTTTGATGCGGTTTGCGCCAAAAGAAAAATAAAGAATCGAAGTTTTACAGGCTCTATTTGTTTTTCAAAAATAATAATTTTAAAAGCAAGATTTTTGAGAAAAACATGAAATAGTTTCCTGTGGCACTATCTGTTGGCATAAAATGTACTAAGCTATTAAATGTATTGAGTTTAGTTTCTTAAATTCCCCATAGATAGAGATTTAGAAATTTCTCTATCTTGGAACTTGGAAATTTTTTCTAAAAGTAGTACAGTGACCAGTAATCACTGTAAAAGGTAGGATTTCATTGGTACGACTGAGCTACTGTCAGCTGCAGATAGTCAAAATAGCAACTACTGTATTAAACTAATAACGGGTCAAATAGAATTTGGAGATCTTCAAAAAAAGGCCAAGGCACACACGGTAAGAAAGTTAATGCAAAGCAACGAAAACACCAGCTGATCTTTTATTTCAAGTTATTGGAATTCTCTTACATAAAAAGCCGGATAAAATGCTAATATAGCAATGCACTAATGCACACAGATCAATTTTCTGTGGCAACTTAAAAATTGACGGTCAAATTTTTGCATAGTGTGATAATAACCTTTTCACCTGTCGATGCGTTTGAACATCGTTGAATATTTGACCAATCTTGGTGAAACCCCGCATAAGAATTTCAGAAAATTCAAGTGAGCGGCGCTTTGCGCTGCACGGGGTGAACTCGTTAGTACGTAGTATGTTTGCAATCGTTTCATTCTAATGCACGATAAAGGATATTGTTTATTGTTGTCTGGAACAAGCGAATGAGGAAAAAATTTGTTTACGTAACTTGTATTGATTTAAAATTGTACCTATTCAGTCTACCACAATGCATTCTACCACAAGATACACGAATACTAAAAAAGTAGGGTACTGCACTAAAGCCAATAAATGTTTTCATTTTTCAGACGTAGGCTATCATAAAATCAGTGACTGGTGGAATTAAATTTAGGGAGTGGTCATTGGGTGTTGCCATTCTATGATTGGTCCAAGTTCTGAGAACATGATTGGCTGAATAAACAAAATGGCGGCTACGGTGTTACACGAAATATAGGTTATCAAGTATTAAAATGCTGATGACATGAATGGTTTGGAGTACTACAAAGAGGTTTCATTACAATATCATTAATAAAACAGATTCAATTTGCGAAACTATTGTTTTTTCAAGTAATTCAATTTTAAATAGAATCCATGTAAAATAGATTCCGAGATTGAAATGACACTTAGAAACGTGGTGACACTTAGCCTACACGATGTTATAGGAAAAAAATTCTACTCACATCTGCTACTATTCAGTTTAAAATGAAATCATGATTTCAATTGTTCTGATATCAGTAGCAATATTACTTTCAAAACATTTTTTTTTTTTTTTTTTTTGATGATTCACTATTAACTCAATGTGACGAAGAAACAGAATAATTTCCCAAAAAAATCACTCCAATTTAAAAAGAATTGTTCATATGAAGCTTCTGCACTCATTTTTACTTCTTCAATAATTTCTTTCAGAATACGCAAGAAGGCCCTAAGGCTAAGATACATTAAGTATTTTCTGAGATCAATTGAAAAAACTTTCAACTCTCATCTCTTGCTGATCATCTCATTCTGAAACTACACCTTATAATAATTATGCAATCTATGACGTGGTGATTTTTTCAGAATAGATTGTATTGTATAATAAGTCACACGTTTAATACTCTCTTGTGGTTGCCAGAGTGACCATGGCAACATCTTATCTATTTATCAGTTAGTGCTTGTTCTAAGATGGCATTAAAAGAACGTTGAACATTAATGGATGTATTTACTTATTTTACGATATAACATTGGCGACGAGTATAAAAGTACATCCTCAGAATGGTGTTTTAATGTCAGCCTAGTTATCTAGCAACAGGTTTTCTCAATTCATCTCAAAAGTAGTTGATGTGACATAGGCCCGTCTAGCATAATGCTGGTTCAATTCATGTGCCAAAAAATACAATCTTGGAGGGAAGAAAAACAGGTGTTATCCCAGAACTTTATTAATTTTGTCAAATAAATAATATTATTTTAGAAAAATCACCAGATCAAAAAAGCATACAACATTGTCTAGGATGTGTTAAAGTTTTCAGGATTAAATTATCAGTCCAGTTACCTAGCAACAGTTCCAAAAGAACTCCAAAAGATGTTGATGTGACTTGCACCGTTCTAGTATAATATGCGGATTCAAATACACTTGTTAAGAACATATTAATGACGCTTCCACAATTATTAATGATTCTATGTTCTAATAATTAATATTACGGTAAGAGAATCAAATCTGTTCTGCAAATCTCGTGACTTAATTTTCAAATACAAATAACATAAATATACACCAAAAATAAAAATATTATAGACTACTTAATTCACTAAAACAAATACTAATAAATTATATGTGGGCATAAGGTGAAGCTCCTGTGCTTGCCCTCTTAAAAGTAGGCCTACTGATATTACACAACCTTCATTATCAATTTCATGACTAGAATGAAATTAAACTGATCTATATTATCAACCCAATAATTAAATTTAAACTAGATGTCATCTGAATAGGTGATTCGGAACCAAACTGAAACAGTGGACCCGAATGAATTTTGGCAGAACAATAATAAGCAAGGAAAATAGCAGTGCATTTAAGACTACAGCGCACACAGTGTTTTAAGAAACAGTTCGCAGTGTAGATCTTATTGAAGAGTAGGTCGTTTGATAGAGATAAGAGCAGCAGGCAGCATTCGGATGGGAAAAGGGTTAAGGGGATTTGCCTTGTCCCGCGTGTGAGTGTGTCAGACATGAAAGTGGATTAGTAAAAGTTAAGCACGATAATTTAATTACGCGAAGTGTGAAAAGATTGAAATCTCTCTTGAACAAACTGATGATAAACAGGTCAAGGAATTCCATAAGAAAAAATTACAATAGAATTGTGAGAATATAGGGAGGCCCTTTGTTTATAATACAGTATCACGCGAGAATTTGGGCGCCATCAAGACAGCTTGAACAATTTAACACTTCGCATTCGCGGTCTGAGAAAAGTGACGATTGATGAATGCAAGGTCACTTGCGCATTTCATTTACTGTACATTATTTTCTGCTTTTCCTTTGGCTGCGAGACTAGTCAACGATTTACGAAAAAATAGCAGGAGGAATGGACCAAACTCTGCTTCTTAAAACATACTGGAGAAATTTCTGATGTCTTTAGTAAAGGCAAATCACTAATAATATTCATTCATATTCATATGAATAGATAGATCAATGATGAATATGAATAGATCGTATATGAATAGATATAAATAAATATATAGATATAAATAAATTGAAATTGAAGACACATATGAGTAGATCATGGGCTTTACATGGAGTATTACAAGCTCCGTGTCAACAATAAAATGAGCTGAAACCAATCGTATTCACATCAGCCAGCATGTGCTAGAGTGAACGAAGTCACAACTATTTTCAGAGGTGAATGAAGTGAAACTGTAGCTAGTTAACTGGACTGATGTTTTCATTCTAAAACAATCACCACATCATAGAAAGCATATTGAATGAAGTGAAACTGTTGCTATAGTTAACTGGACTGATGTTTTAATTCAAAAACGATCACCACATCATAAAAAGCATATTGAGTATCGCTAAGAATTTGTTTAAAATAGTGTGCATAATATGTGCATTCAACAGAGAATACTTTTTCAATAACAGATAAAGTAAACAGTTGCAGATTGAAGAGTCACACATGGAACTCCGAGGGCACGAAAAAGCGTCATGCCTATTTGTAAAATAGGCAAGATAAATAAATAATGTGAAAAATTATCGAATTCCTGAATTTGAAAGTAACTTATAATGTGAGTTATAAAACATAGGTAATTAATTTGTTAATTATTAATTCATTTACGTTTGTAGTGAACGTAAAAATATTTCCAGGTAGCAATCACAAAAATAATAAAAAATTTCAAGGGCTTCAGAGTGCACGCCAATTTATCAATTCTACAGAACTGGCTATACGTGGAAATACGAATGGATATTCGATATACGTATCATCTAGGGGTAGTGGAGGTCTTATATTGTTATAATAATTAATTGAACGAAATTCCTAATTAATGCCATATAATATTCTGAAGACTTCTGCTTCTGCAAATATTGACAACAGATTAATAGCTAGTAAGGAAATTCGATGAACGCTACTGTACAAAAAACTTCATCCCCGGGCGGGAATCGAACCCAGCACCTCTGGTATTCATGACCAGCGCCTTATCCACTCGACCACCGGAGATCTTCTGTACAGCAGCGTTCATTTTTGACTTAGCCAATTTAGCCAGATTAGCTCATTACCTTCCATCTTTATATTATCTGGCTAAATTGGCTAAGTCAAAAATGAACGCTGCTGTACAGAAGATCTCCGGTGGTCGAGTGGATAAGGCGCTGGTCATGAATACCAGAGGTGCTGGGTTCGATTCCCGCCTGGGATGAAGTTTTTGTACAGTAGCGTTCATCGAATTTCCTTACTAGCTATTAATCTGTTGTCAATATTTGCAGAAGCAGAAGTCTTCAGAATATTATATGGCATTAATTAGGAATTTCGTTCAATTAATTATTATGATTTAACAGCAACTGTATAGTTGCAATGTCTCATTACCTTCCATCTTTATCTTATATTGTTATTTGATGTACCAATTGCACGTTCATTCTGTAAAGTACAGAATAAAATCATTAGAATTCAGTTTCATTGAAGAATCTAAAACCAGCTGTTCATTACTGGTGAAGAAAATGGGTGACATTAAAATGACTCAAGTTGTTTTGTAGCGGAATGATAAAATTTTCAAAGCCATTGAAATAGCACAATTCGTATTCTTTCGAGAACTAATTAATTATGCCACATTCGAAAGACTGTGGAAGTTTATGACTCTGTGACGAAAATGGCATACAATTCAAAGGATAATTGAAGCTTCGCATAAATAAATCGGCTATAATAAGAGAGCCTTGACCTGTTGACAGGAAAGCATTGAAATTCATCAATATAACAAAATTTGTTTATGAAATCGGATGATTTCTTAAAATGAGCGGGCAAATGAACTCTATGAGCTCGAAAGTGTTTAGACTACTTTCTTATCAGCCTGCTGAGTTAAGTCTACTTTTATTCATTTCTTATCAACTTGCAATCTTAAGTGGGAAGTTGCGATTCTTCTTCACACTGAATCACATGACTTGAAATTGAATTCATAATTATTCTAGGTTGAATGAGAGTTTGTTATTGTTAGTTTAATGGTATTTCAACTGGAACTTTAAGATTGGTTAAAGAGTTGTTGATTGATTACCTAAGATTGGTTGCGTGGTATGCTTATTTGGTCATCGCCGGGTATATTTCCTAGAAATATACTTAAATATTGACCAAATAAGCGTACCATGCTTCGCCACTGTTAAACGTTGATGGAGATAGAATATTAGCACTAAATATTAGCGATACGAATTAATACAGTATTTTAGTGGAAACCAAAAGCCAATATTAGTGAAATAAATAAAAATACTGTAATCATGACATTAGGTAAAAAGATTTTTCATTTCTTAAATAATATTGGCATGACGATTATTTCAATATCTTCATTCTCAACTGGAAATTTTACGGAGTAAATTGTCTATTATAATAGTAATACTGTACTTAAGTTTTGAAAAAAAAACTTGGAAGAGCTTTTATTATTTCTTTAATTTATACAGTTATTAGTAACTTTCCTAGAAAATTAAAGGGATTCACCTTCTTCTCCTTTTACAATAATTTTTTTTGCTGGGGATGATGCCCACAAAAAATATTGAAAGAGAGAAGGTAAATAGCTTTAATTTTCTAGGAAAATTACTAATAACTGTATAAATTAATGAAATTAAATAAAGCATTTTCCAGTAGCATCAAAAATTAATAATTTTAAAGTTTTAATTACAAGACCAAACTAATTCAATTATTTTGATGGATAGAGGTCGGAAATTGATTACAAAACGTCTCACAACAGTAGCTGATGAACAAAAATACTTGTGAAGAATGATTCTGTTAAAAATTAGCTTGCTATATTTAATAAAAACCTTATTTTATTCAGCGTGATCAGTTAGTATGAAAAACAACACAATCTGTTTTGAGATGAGAAGAATAATATGGTTTTGAAGAAAATGTTTTTCGATCAACTGTCAAATGTATTAAATCTGACTTGAAACAGTCTGGCTCTGATGTACACAATAATTATAAATAAAGAAACCCTGGTAAGAGGATTCAAACCAATGGAAACCAGGTGTATTGCACTCAATAGGATTGAAATTTGAATATCGCTACGAATTCGTTTAAAATAGTGAGCATTCAACAGAGAATACTTTCTCAATAATAGATAAGGAAACAGTAGGAGATCGCAGAGTTGCACATGGAATTCCGAGGGCGTAAAAAAGCGTCTTAAAATAGGCAAGATAAATAAATACTGTAATGTGAGAAATTATCGAATTCCTGAACTTGAAAGCTACTTATAATGAGAGTAATAAAACAAAGGTAATTCATTCGTTACTCTAACGTTTGTACGTAAAAATATTTCCAGGTAGCAATCACAAAAATAATTTAAAATTTTGGTTTAGTAGTTGAAAGTAATTACTGTAGATAAGGTTTACAACAGAAAATACTCCCGTTTGTTTTTCAGCCGAATGACTTGCATTTCTCATACAGAACCTAAGTTCCAAAGTCATTACACAGACATCACAAGCCAATGCAAAAAAAAACTACATAACATTTCTAAGAAACTAAAAAAACTGGATACTGAGGACGAATAAGCTCATAATTTATAGTAATGGATTTTACGAAATCTGTAATTTTGAGGAGGGTGTAAATAGCTATCTACATAGAATTTTGAAATTACGTGTATTACTATTCTAACCGGTGTAACATTCTAACTGACAACAACTACATGATTCTGACAACAGATGACATTAACTTGTATATTCATCCACTAGATTCGACTACTAACTATGAACTCTGGCAATTTCACATGAAAGAGCTGTGAAAGCATCACAATCAGAACTCCAACATGTGATTGGGATCTATTCTAATGTATTTCAGTCTACGTTACTATAAAATGCTACAAATTTACGAAAAGGATCCTCTCTAGCAGTGGCGTAGTCAGGATTTGATTTGATCAAAGGGGGGGGGGATCCAAACCGGTGGGTCTGGGCCCCCCTGATTTTTATTTTTAGCACCAAATATTCAGTTTGAACATAACCTTGAGCTCCAAAGTAGAAAAATATCTACAAGGATTGTATGAATATGACAAAACATATATGGGCTTATAAATGTCTCCAATACATCAACAATGTCAATATCTGCTACATGTGGATACACAGTTTAATTATTTTATTCACCTCCAGCGAAACTTCGTTTAGAATAATGGTCATAGCCAATAATTTCGGGTGGGGGGGATGTCCGGACCCCCTGGACTCCCCCCTGGCTACGCTACTGCTCTCTAGCATTACCATTACCGTTTTGTAATCGAGATAGTTGTATTATTCCATTTCCACAAAATCAATCCAACGAAAACTCGTCACCAACAATTACAAAACTGCAGAAAATTTCAAAAAATTGATATTATGTTGCTTTACTTTCACCTTATGGAAAAGGGGAACAAATTTATGGGACCCTGAGCAGAATGTACCGTGAAGTAATTTCATGTTTTATGACCAGCCGGACAATGACATGCATTCACCAAGAAAACAACATTCCTCCGAGTTATACTACCACTTGCGTCTGGGTTTTTAAACATAGATGAATGAAAACAAAGAATACAAACGATGGTATTAAAAAAAAATGGATAATACAAATGATGAATACAAAATAGCATTACGAAAGAGAATACTCGTACGAGTGGATGAACGAATAAAAACGCTCGCAGTGATTCGCTTTCAAGACTGATGCACTAAATATTCTGCTTATTCTATAGAAAGTAGTCACTTGGTGCCCGCTCAATGTGTACAGTGAGGCCACTCACATCCTAAACGAATTGTCTTCTAGACAGTGTGTGCCAAATAATGAGAAAACGTGATTTTTGTAAAATACACATAGAAATGGAATGTTATATTTTCATTTGGCAACAATTTCTCTGCTTTCAAATTTATATGACACGTACAAAACCACAAAGCTGAATCAAACCAATACAATTTTAAACTATAAAATAAATAGGTCTATAACACAAAACGGGTTTACCAGGTTTGAGTTATTGAAAATTGAGGGTTCATAGATAGGAGGGTTGTTCATGGAAGGGTGGAAAGATAACATTGAACAGTCGATTGAAAAAAATCAAATTCAATTTAACCGCCGTAAGATGACGTCATTTGCCAGCTGCTGAACTTAATTGTCTTTCGTGCAATAAGCCGTTATAATTGTCAATTTACTGAATGAACAGAATAAATAAAAATAGAATAGGATAATTTTATACTAGAATGGACTTGGGTTATGGATAGAATTATTTTACAACCGGAATTGTTCAAATTGATGAAGATATGTAGCTAAACAAGCAGAACATATACATATAAATAAAAAAAAGTACAAAAAAGTGAAGTTAAACATACAGATAGATTTAGCGAAAAGAGTATTAATAAAGAGAGGAATAAATAAATGTTGTTGAGGAATGAGAAGAAAAAGTAGGGCGAGAAAAATTGAAAAAAGAGAAAAATAAAAGTTCAGATCGCAAAAATCAGCAGGTTGGGTCCACCACAAAAAAAAAATTGAAACTGAAATTAAGAGATTTGATCTCCCAAGGTTGTTTCCTGGCATAAACAGTGTTGCCTGAAAAAGATATTGTCATATCGATACAAAAGCCTCCTTGTGGTTTACTAATCTCACCTGTGAAATTTAACATTACCCATTCAGAACATGTTGATAATAATGATAAAACCTTCTAGGCTAAATAGTATTAAGCCTGCCTTCCAATGCTAAAGAGAAGAAAAGCCTAGCTGAACAGGGTAGAGTATAACAGTTTGGTCTTCCATTGAAAAAAATGTTTTACGAGGAACATCAATGTTGGTCATTGTTGTTGTACCCAGAAAACTCTTGCTCACCTAAGTCATTATTAGTGACTAAGGTGATTCATTTCAATAATTCTATTTAGAACCATTCATTCTTTCCTGCTTGCAAGCACCTAGCCCATGGATGGAACAAATTTGTATGTTATTTTTAATTGAATTTGAATATACTTTACTTTTTATTTTGAATTTGTGATAAATTAATGAAAAAATTGAACGCTCGCATTGGAAGGTAGGCTTAAGGATTTGTTGAACAAAGAATGATTAATATTAACATGCAAGACAGTAGAATATTCAAGAGATTCCAAAATACCCAATCGAACAAGAATATAGGGGGAAGTTTACCAGGAAAACTGAGGAACTGAGGCTAAAGGATCTATTTTCTCAGTTACTCAAATTAATAAAAGGGTGAATTATGATGATTGTTTTTGATAGAGCTTAATTCTACTTAGGACTAATTATTCATTGTAAGTAATTGAAAAAGTAGGACCTCGCGATTATAAGTTAGCATGGCTTTGACAGCTTCAACATTTTTAAATTGGTTCAACTACTACACATTCTACTTGAAGAGATGAGTTTTTGATGGCGCAAGTGTAGTTTACAATTGGACTTGGTGCTGAGTTTAGAACCTGCATTTGACGAACTCAAATCAAGTATTCACTTTGATGTGTTAGTCAGAATGTTGGATAGGATTCATGTGCTGCTTGTTTTTCCCTGTGCATGCAAAATAAAACTGAGCTCCAACCCACGACCAAGCTACTCAAAAAAGCGACGGATTTCAAAATTAAACTTCAGTTATGCAATTACAAACAACGTATACGATGGGATTGCTTTTAATTGAATACGACAACCACTAGACATTTTCCAGTTATTTTCTATTATTGTATTGAGAAATTAATGAATCATTTTCAAGCTTAAACCACGCCTCAATAAACGGGAACTCTTCATTAGAAATCAAAATTTATTCAGCCGGTTCCACAATCGTCAATCATTTTTGATCTCTAAATAACGACAATCAATGCTAGCCGATAGTCGGTCAAACTTTAAACAATGTTTAAGAAATCTCGGCCAACTGTATAATAAAATTTCTATACACATTAAAATACGCCAAGATACTAGCCTACAAGATAAAACAATTATTTATGCAATGTAAACATGATACATGATTACTATTTATTCAAGGCTGAGTTCTATGTACTCAACACATTTCTCTATCTTGAGGCACGCCTGCTTGATAACACTACTGACAATGATAATCATGTACTAGACCAAAATAGACTCTCACTAAAAATAGATATAATATGATCAGAAGACTCAATAAAATCAATGAAGGGGAAGTTAACGTATTGAGAATAATAGTGGTGTAGTTACCAAGAGTAGAGTCTATGCTAAAATGTGGTTGTGACAAAATCGAATAACATTCTTAAAATTTATCAATTTCCATCAAAAATCACAATGATAATTTCATAAATAGACAAAACTACAAACGTAAAATGTCCTAAAATACATATTTGGTCGTATTTCTACATGAATATACCTACTGAATCGACATAACGACAGAGAACAGACTTAGTAAGTTACTAGAGAGTACTTGGTAAGTCAATAAAAGAGTATTCAAACTTTGATAAGATTATTAAAATGCAATTAGTATGATGGATAATAATCACTGTACATACATTTCGATTATTAAAAAGGGTATTCAATAGCCTAACAACGATAATTATGGGTGAACTATATTCAATGGGTATACCCATTTGATGGAAATCAATGAAGAGAATATTATGCCCAAAAACAATGAAGAAAACATGAAACTACCTAAACCCTCGCAATGAAAAGACTTTCGAATTTAGGAGTATCAAACAAGAAGTTAATACCGTACAATAGCTGAACAAGATCAATCAAAATAAGGATACAACTAACCAATAAAAACTCATTCAATACTCGAATAAACAAGGTGGATTTCACATAATGTGATTATCTTTGATAATTTTTTTTTAATAAATGAGAGCGAAATAGTAGACGTAATTGAAATAAAAAACTGGCATTCAAGAATGAATGAGGAGTGAGAGAACGAGGAGGAGTAAGAGAAGGAGAATGAGGAGGCGCAGGAAGAGAATGAGGAGTAGGAAGGGGGAAGGGAGAAGGGAGGACTATTAAGTGGGGACGAGAAGGAGTGGAAATAACAAGATATATATGAACCCGAGTATGGACAAAATAAGCTTCATGAAACGAAAATTGGAAGCTGAGAGATCCAGAGAAGTAGAAAATTATTGAAAATTAGAAGGTACTGAATTTCAAGAAACTGGAGAGGAAACTAGATTGCACCCTTTCACCGTTGAATTGAAGAAATATGCAATAAATTGCAATCAAACAAGATGCATGGAGATGAAGCGAGAAGAGAACAATAGAAAGCTGATGATAATTACTATGTTCATTTGAAATAGTTGGGAATATGATTATTCTACAACTGGCATCATCCGAAGTTTGAACAGATTGGTTTCTATACAGAAAAAATGAAATTCTTTTAGAATTGGCTCAAGATTCTATACTATTCGAGTTTCAATCAAGTTTCAAATACTAGAAAACAGATGTAATCCTACAGTTTACAAGCAAATGATTATTGATATTTAAAATTTTGAAATAGAACTTGATATTGTACATCAATGGTAGATGCCGGAATTGACGTTGAAACAGAAGGGCGTACGAACTAAATTACTAAAGTTACAAAAAAGTTTACCTAAAATTACGAAGATTTTATAACTCTCTTTTTTAATCCTAACATAGATTCGCAACAAAGCGGCGAACAAAATACATTCGTAACGAAGATTCTCGATATTATGTGAAACGTGAAGAAAAGAAAGAAAAGAGAAATTATCGATCTAAAGGAATCGAAAGAGACTTCAGATTGGATTGAAAGCTGGTCAAACTATATCAATACGGCACTAATTTTCTTAGTCACAACAATTTTTATCTAATAAAAGTTCAATTGAAAAACCATATTATTAATAACTATCAATAACTTAATTAATTCATTAATTGAATTTATTGTTTAATCAATTAATTTACTATTAATAATTGAATTTATTATTTAATCAATATTGCAATTAATTTTCAATTCCAATAGCCGAATTGGATATGATTGTTATTGCAAAGGAGTGAGACTATGACTGATGGCAAGATTTTACTCTTTACAACAACAATTTTTTTAGATAAATCAATCAATTTTTATAAGTATGAAAATCGTAGTGCAAACTTGGTAAAACAGTTTAATAATTTATTCTAACCCTAGTTGGCACCAACAAGCTAAGTCCGCCAATCACTAAACCAAATTAAAAACAAAACTTATAATCTGTTTAATCCCTGTAATCTGTCTAATTTATAATTAGCTGTTATAATCTCACTCCAGCCAGTTTTGGCTCTAGCCTGTTGAGTCTCAAGGGACATTTTTCATTAACTTTTGTCTCATAATACAGAAGGGGGAGGAAACCAATAAAATTCGCTCATCATACAGGCAATTTAGAGGCAGTAAAATTAGCTGTTTCAAGTTATTTGTTTTATTGTTACCAGTTATAAATTCAAGATTGATTTGAACAGGTCACATATATCTTAAAACATATTTTTCGGATCAAAGTGAGAACTTGGCGAAGCGAGGATCGAGCAGAAGATTGCTTTAACTCACTGAATGCATTGGTTCTTAAATGAGATGAGAAATCAATCAGGTTATTTTTTAATGAATGTAATATCCTAGGGGATTTATTTAATGAATTATTCACTAATAGAATTAGAGATTGATCTATAAATACGTAGGTATTTTCAATAAAGTTTCACGGAAGAGAGCAGATTATTTCTCGTATGAATAAAACGAGTAAAAAGTATTTTCACGGATAAATCCAGCAAAAGAGGAGTTAAAACGTTTAATTTTTCGAATCACTTGATAGGACTCCACGAATCGGAAATTCAATATTTGCTAACAGTGAGTAGGTAACACATACGTACAATTATTTACCAGTTACAAAAACAAACTGCGGTTATCGTTGCTTCGGAGTCAATTTCGAACAAAAATACCGTTTTTTCAATGTGAAAAATGCTTCTCAAATTTATCTCTGGCAGAATTTCCACGAATGCATGAAAAGTTTCCGGCTTCCCGGGTGGGACGTCTCCCGTCTAGACTAACCAATTAATTGGAGAGCATGTAATAATTTCACACAAAGCAAACCAGGCTAACAATAGGAAGAGAGAAGTTTTTGCGAAATTCTGTTTGATGGTAACGAATGAATGTGATAGAAAAAGAGACAGAAATCGTTGCCGCAGAAAACTACCAATAAAAGTTCAATGTTCAATTGAAGTCTCTAATGATGTTTTCCCTCAACGAAGCAAAATGTAACCAAAGTAAATAGAAAGAATCTAGTGCATAACAAGACATCGTTTACTAGTACGATGAAGATACAATAGTGCATCTCAATCAATGAATGGAAAACGATCGGGTTTTGCAATGAACTAATGATCAACTCAATTAACGAATGAATTTGTTGTGTATCACTATAAATAGGTGTCGTTTGATGCTCAATTAATGGACTTCATGGTCAAGTCACGAACACTCAAGACTGCTCTTGGATGGGTGACCGACACAAAATAAGGCGAGGTGGAACCTACCCGTAACAGTCTCCCACCAATAAAAAGCTACACGAACATATATTTTTTTTAATTGACTTTATGAACTTTTCCCTGTTATCATCAACATCTTGAGCATTCCTCACTCAAATCGTTTCACAATAGCCAAGCAAGAAAGCAAACGAGATTTCATGTCTAATTGGTCCTCACACCGATTCTACTTCAAGGAAGAATAATTTCATGAAAACCGAGCATCACTGACTTTTCTCAATACAATCCAATCAATGAAGCACTAACTTTCATACTGGATAGATTTCGTCAAGTAGTAAAGTTTTAAACAGATCATTACTATTGTAATGAATGTTGAAACTTCCTAGAACTCTGGGAACTCCGGGAATATTTCCCTGATTTGATAAAGATTAGATTCCCATTGAACCATTAAGTAGATACTTCCCCATATTATTTACTGAATGAAATTGAGACTACAAAGTAGACTACGTTATTCTACTTTTCAACATGAATCCAATATTAATCTAATTTCATTGCTACACTCTTATAACAGGTGTGCAGATAGCTCTAGAGAGTGCTCTCCATGTTCACCGGATTTCATTATTAAGATTTCACACCAACAATCATTCAACATTTATATTGAATTATAGATCTCTGAACACAAACTATCAATAAAAACTTATAACAAATCTCAACTTCAAATACAGAATTTTGGAATGAAACTGTATACGAAACAATATTAATTTCACAACGTTATATTGAATTGTTTTTAAAAGGAAAGAACAACATTTTGTGAATTTCACAAGGGTAAATATGAGAATGTTCGATAACTTCATTTAGCTGAGTATCGAACCTGGGCCCAACGGTTTTCTGTTTGGAAAATTTTGAAATCATAGAAGAGTTCATGGACTGTTACCCACAGTCAAAAACGGATGAAAATATAATCCAGGGGCTTCTTTCATAAAAATTAAGGAGTCCTTTAATACAGGGTGAAGGATAAAGGAATTGTGATTTCAGATTTCGATTCAGCGCCCTCAAATCAGTGATTTGCTTCGCATTTCTCAAAAATAAGCAAAATTGAGGAAGTCCATTTTTATTAATTTTTTTCATTTAATCCACGTCGACACCTTTTTAATCTCCTAGCTTTCGCCCGATATCAACATTTTCCAATTATTCTTTGCGTTTTTGCAGGTTTTCATTAACTGATTGGCTAATAAGGTTTCAATCTGTCAACAGAGATA
Organism: Laodelphax striatellus; assembly: GCA_017141395.1. Taxonomy (NCBI): domain Eukaryota; kingdom Metazoa; phylum Arthropoda; class Insecta; order Hemiptera; family Delphacidae; genus Laodelphax; species Laodelphax striatellus. The sequence goes on along the minus strand of CM029544.1, from coordinate 15,915,921 downwards.
GGTTTAGAAATTTTGTATTGAGAGGGGTTTGAGAATATCCCCAAATTACGGCCGACATCGACCTTTTTCCAGTTATTATTTGCGTTTTCAATGCGTTTTTCCAGATTTCTGGAAAATCGTCCATTTTTTGTAAAAAAATTCAAATTAAATATCTCACTTAGTTACTCTTCTGTATTGCTCTTATGACAAATTCATCTGAAGTTGTAATATTGCAAACAGAAGTGAATTGACTAAATGCAAATTTCAGAATGAACTTTTCTCTCCAAAGTTGAATCACGAAAAAATGGAGATGCCAGTGGTGTTGAAAAGTTGAAGGTGTTGATAAGCTTTTCCAGAAATGGTAATTGAGTGTGAAGGTGTTTATTATATTTCTCAGAAATATTCATTGTAATCATGTTGACTGAACCTGTTTTCATATGAACTCACTCCAACCCCTCTTCAGGCTTATTATTCTTTCTCACTCACCAACCCAGCTGTAAGCAGCTATGTTATTAATATATATACAATACATATATTAATGTTATATATACAGTATATATACAGAAGTGCATCGTCCAAGTCCGACATCTTTCACACAACTGACAGGAGACAGGTACTACAGAGCCAGAGAACCGCTCATAGGCATGAAAATTGCAGCAACTAGTTGCATTTTCAGTTTGTCTATTCGAAAACAGAAACTTTTGTTGCGCAATCTGCAATTGTTGCGAAGACTAGTTGATGAACATTTTGGTGTAAACGCAGCTTTATAGGCTACTCAAATGTTTATTACGTACTAAGATGTGCTATTCACGTTTAGTGTGTGTCCGCCTTTTTTTAAAACGTCTATATAATCATGAAACAGGCCCCAGAACACAAAGTAGAGTAGATTTTTTCATGTAGTAAGATCTCATTCATCTGAAGACCTGAAGAATTATGTAAGATAATATATTGATTACATAAAAGTATAGTATAGACTCATAATTTTTCTTTTATCGTACAATTTCTTTTAATTCTTTTCTAATTTCTAATTCTTCTTTTTAATTTTTTATCTCGTACAATCTCCCTTTTAAATCCTCCTCCATTCAAACTATAGAGGTGGTTTTTTAAGGAGATATTGTGTGGATAAATTAATAAAAACATGATAAGACAATATACTAATCTCTTCTGTCGAGAATTATATTACAAAAAAAAAACAGCTAACTCTAATATATGAACTATATTGTATTCTTAGATGTTTCAACAATTGGTACAGTCATAGGTGTCGCGCCGGGGGGGCACGTGCCCCCCCCCCATCTTGTAAAAATATGAGATCTGCTAAGTAAAATAAAGTATCTGTAGATAATAGAGATCTGCATAAAGTAAAATAAATATCTGTTATTGTTTCTGCTTGGGCCTACACAAAATGATTCCTGAACATTTTATTAAGTAGATTAGGCTAATATATAAAAGTACCGTTTACTAGTATGCTTCATATTACCCTGATTTTGATTTGTGCCCCTCCCCCATTCATTCAGAGACTTGAATGAATAAAAAAGCGTGAAAAGAAAACTAAGTTTATAAACTTAAATGTCAATTTCGCGTGTAACGTGGAATACTATATAATCTACTGATTATATTAATATTTAGGTGAATAAAATTTTTGAGCAGACATCTTTTTGTCTCCCTCTCTTTTACTATTTTAATAATTTTTGAGAATCGATGATATGAATAATATGGTTTCTATTCATGGCTCATGGTTTTCGTTCGTGGAAGACCCTTACAGAAAATTTCCATTTGCCGTATAATATTTTATGTATTCAAATAGCATGATACTGAAAACATCCGCAGGTCTACTATAAAAGGAGGGTTCCGAAACACCGAGTTCATTCAACGCTATTTAAAAAAAAACCGGCAAATTGCACGCACGAAAATCCTATTGACTTTGACCGCCGTAAAATGGTACCATGTAAAGGAACCAATGCAACGAGAACCAGTGATCGAATCGGACGTCAATGAAATGACGTCATTTAACGGTGACTGAGTTTTAATGGATTTTTGTGCAACTGACCGATAAGCTTTTGTAATATCGATCAATATACCTACACTAGAAATATGCATTTAATATATTTTTTTTGAGAAGATTAGGTTCAAAGTCAACAATTTAAAAAAGATATTTTTACCATCTAAGCTTGCCCAAAAAAAATTGTAGACTATTCCACAATTGAAAATTGGAACAGAGGATGTCCCATAAGCATTTGTAAATAAAGTGATGAATACGAATTCAATGTACACTGGATTAAATTTATAATATATTACCGATTAATCTACCCTTACATATTTGACTTATTTAACACTCTATGCCTGGAGTCTTCAAAATCTATCTCCTAAAAATGCTTTCCTAATTATTTATTTATTAAAAAAATACCCTCTTGCCGTGGTCTTTGAAAGTAGCGTTCCTGTTGTACAATAAAATTCATAAAATAGAAGGGTTCTATCATGAAATTAATTGTTCGTAACAACTACTGTTACAAAACAATAAATCTCATGGAAGTAAGGTATTCTGGTCGTTGATAGGAGGAATCTAAACCTCAATGATAGGTAAACACTGTGGGTTCGATTTCCTTAATGCCTAGCATTTCTTGAGTCATCCCTCACCTCAAAATTCATCATTTCAAAATTATATTATCGTTATTATTTTGCTTCAAATTGAATAATTCATCAGTTTATGTAGCCTAGCATTGTCGTAAATTAGATATATATAAATAAAGTAATATAGGCTACATATATTAATATACATAAATAAAGTAAATACTCTAATCTTATCTAAATAATCAGCTTATGATTCATGACTTTCTCATGACACAGACTTTGGTAGGCATCATAAGAACAAAAAATATCATAATATTTTTATATTTAATATATTAATATTTTAAAATTCAAACTTAAGAAGATTTGAGAAACGTGACTGAATGGAAAATATTGCATCGAAATGAGATGTTGAGGATCCAAAATAAAGACTGAAAGAAGACGTTACAAAGAGGACGATGACTGAAAAAAAATTATATGATGAGCGAGTTAATGGGGGTTTTACAAGAAGTTATCAATATAATATCGATGTTTTTCATGCCCTCTCAATACACATTTTCCTGTTATAGCAATAAGTGTCATAGGAATATTAAAAATTGTTCGGCTTCCAAATTTCTATATTTTCAATAAACCTTCAACCTGTTGAATATCTAAGCGCGTGGTCAATAAAAATTTGGGTTTAAACGATTTTAATGTATTGTTCCCTAAAAACTAACCATAAATCTGTTTTGGTCGTTGTTCTAATAGTTCTTGTTTGGTTGAAAGAAACTAAAATTATTCGAGATTTGATTTGCAAATGAAATAATACTCAAACATAATTATAGGAAATTGATCTCTGCATAATGAAATTGAACACAAAACTTATGTTCATAGAAGGGTCAAATCAGAATTTTGAACCATCAATTTTGTTAAGAAATTAATACAAACATGATTAAATTAATTATGCTTGTATCATTACCAGAAAAATTAAATTATCTATTAGAATACCGGTATTAAATTTATTGGATAAATTAATAAAAATTACGAATAGACTTTAAAGTATTTATAAGTGTATCATTCCCAGAAAAATGAAATAATGTATTAGAATTTATTGGAATGATTCATAAAAATTATGACTAGACTTTAAATGGAGTTCTTAATATAGATATTATTAGAAATGAAGGACAATGATAATACAGACGGGATAAACAAATTAAGCATTAAAAAATTATTCTTATGGAAATGGTTTCTTAGAGTACTGTAGGCTAATTTATAAATTATAAGAACTGGGAATGGTTCTAGAACGTTCTAGTTGGAGGAAATAAAACAAAAAAATATTTTTGTACTGGTTACACGGTTCAAGATTTTAAAATATTGAGAAACATGATTCTACTGATACTATGAAGTTTATCTTCAATCAAAGGGAAACTTGAAACTACTAAGAAAAGCATAAACGTAACCACCTTTTGACAAAATTGAGATACAATTTGTCTCTAAAATAACTAATATTCTCTAGGGCACTGCTCCAACTACAAAACCCAATTAGCATATCACGTGGTACCAAGGGTATAGCATGATAATGGATAAGAAATATGACAAGAGTAGTTGGACTGGAAAATATTCAATAATTGGACAAGGTTGACTCTTTAGTGATTAGATGGACAAATAATACACAAAACTTGAGATCAAATTTGTAAATAAATATTCTAGCATCTCTGGATTCACGATACACTAATTTTGAATGATAACACAAGCATAACAAAAAAAAATGTTGGGTATACTTGAGTTGAAACGCGTTATCTTGGATTAATTCTACTGAGTAAACGCTAAAATTTTATTCGAACACAAAAAGAGTTATTCGGAGGACAACCAAAAGTAAGAAAAGAATAGAGCATAACAGACGTAAAGCTAAGTACGGCATTGACTTCTTAGGTTAGGTTATGACGGTTATCATATTTTAATTTGTCGATATTTCAATAATTGAAACTGATTTATCAAAAACATCAGTCAAATAACCTTGCAAATATAATAAGAAGGCTAGTTTGTGTGATCAAATTCATATAGAACCTTCGTCTTCTCCTGCTAACATAGTTTTCGTGATTATTGACTTATGATAATTCAACTCACACCCATTGGTGAAAACAAAACAAGTACACTACAATTATCATGATTCTAATCCGTTTCACTCAAGAGATACATTAAAAATGCTAAATGGACGCGTTCGGTATGTAGTTTAAGAGAAAACACACTAAAGTAATGATAGGACGTTTCACTGATAAGAAACGTTCAAATGACTATCCTAGGTAGGTTAGTACGGTAGAAAAGGCCAACTACTTATCATGGAACCCTGTTAGATAATTCAAGAATAATACACATGTAAGAGCACAATAAATCAGTTAGAATAGTATGAAAATAAATAATAATCAACCGGGAGGTTCACTCCTAACGATGTCTTACCAAGCAATAAGAGTCTATGCGTTGCTCTATACACTTGTTTATCCTTCTGCAGCTGTTGGTTTATCTTTTTATTTGTTTCTTTCCCTTTTTTAGTCTCTTCCTGGTCCGCTTTTGAAGTGGCACTACTTCCAAAACACCCCATAACATTTGTCCAATTTAGTATAGGTAGACAGCAGGATTCCGTATCTGAAGCTGAAGATTGCTGTTGTGTGGTAGTGGGTCCAGTCGCCACTTTAGTTAACAGAAATTGGTCGCGCAACCCGAAATTATGACTGCACTATGATAAAGCTAGCAAAGAGGATCTGATATCTCGCGATTTCAACGAACACAATAACTTTTCAAAACGACGAGGTAACTATGAAAATCGGTACAGCTCTAGACAAACCGAGGATATAACACTGAGAATTGATACCAGACGCAAAGGCTTATGGGTGCTTTGCAGTGCGATCTTTGCACCGATTAAACCTAACTAAACGAGGTCTTTTCTCACAGAAACTGACATAAACTATACCACACGAGACACCTTTATCCATTTCAGATCATTCGCTCGCTGGTTAATAGAAATTTCTAAACTAAAGTCTCATAAACAGACGAAAATCGACACAGTCCCCGGCGGTATAACTATGTCGTCTGCTCCTGCAGGCTACGGCGAACAACGACGTATGGTGTTTGGAAGGCTGTGTCTCAAAAAGAAAACACTCTATTGGTTGGTGGCCGATGAGCTTCAATAAATAGCAGCTAGAGGACGCTAGATTGTGGAGTGAGCTGGAATCAGTCGATAACATTGAAATGGCGCCTCATTTAAAATATCACTCTGATAATCATCACGTTTTTGGTCATGAGAATTAGTATGGATTTTTCATCAGTAAGCTTAGAGTTGGTGCTTGAAATATATCCCTTATCTGAGAGAAATCAACACATCAATTTCATTCATAAAAACCATTATTTTCATTAAAACTTTAAAAACGGTTCAGGTAATGTACCGTAATGAGTGGTGTGCGTCACGTTTACGGAAGGCCAGTACACTTCAAATGCTGTTCCATATCATACGATAAAACTTTGAAAGTATCAGACCATGAATTTATGAATAATCTTCGTAATTATTATCATTGAATTGAATCCTTCTTTATCTACGTTTTCATGCCTGTGAAACCTGTTATAAACAAAGTGCAATACCGGTGAGAAAAATGCGTGTCAGGATCCAGACTGAAGATGTTAATCCTGGCTATACAGACCTTATCCTATTTTTAACACAATTTTATGAATTGGAATAATATTACAAGGACGTTTATGTTTCTCAAATGTTTCCAGTTTGTCTCTGGATGTAACAATTCAACAATTACAAAAATTCAGTTTTCATGTTATATTTTGTCTTTTAACATTCTATACCACAGTATACTCTTCCACATTATAAAAATCATATATACTCTTAGGGCCTGGTCACATTCGATTGTGGTTTGCTTTGCTTCACTTACCATATACCGTACCATACAATTAAATGCGAGTAAGTGGAGTGAAATGAAGTAAAGCAAACCACAATCAAAGTAGCATTGTAAGTATTGACTATAGTAAGTAAAATTGACTATAATGAATTACTGTCTTCTATTGGAAGAGAGGATTGGAGTGAGGTGTTAAACCCTAATTTACATGTAAATGATCAAATGCTTTTTTTTACTGACAGAGTATCATCATATATAGAGCAGGCTACCGTTTCAGTGCATATTCCACATAGACTAAAACCATTGAAGCCTTGGATCACCAGAGGGCTAATTGTTTCAATTTCTAAGCGCGACAAACTATTTAAAAAACTCACTAAACAACCTGCAAATATCATATTGAAAAACGAGTACACCTCTTATAGGAATATGTAATAAATTATTGAAACAATGTAAATGTGACTATTATAAAGGAAAATAAATCAGAACAAAAAATAATATTAGGAGAGTTTGGGACTCGCTAAACGAATTGTTGGGTAGGAACCGTAAAAAGCTGCTCCCAAAATTGTGCAGACATCCTAAACCATCATTTTGCTGAAGTAGGTAAAACTTATGCTGAAAAACTGATAGGCAATAATCCTTACTCATCTGCTGGAAATATGTTTACAGAATACTTCTGTAAATAGTTATAGCTCTTTTTTCTTATCGCCCACTTGTGAAAGTGAAATTTCCACTACTATCAACTCACTTAACAATAACTCCTGCTCCAGGAATCGACAAAATAAGTAATAAATGTTTTGAAAATTATTTCTACCCACATTGTAAAACCTTTAACAGTAATAATCAACCGTTGTTTTTTAGAAGGACATTTCGGATAGTTTGAAATTGTGAATATTATACCGCTGCATAAGGTGGTAATCCAAAAGATCCAACTAACTACCGCCCAATCAGTTTGTTAAGTGGCTTTTCAAAAATAATTGAGAAATTAATTAAGTCCCGGCTAAATTGTTATTTACTGAAACATGATATCATCCATAAACATCAGTATGGTTTTCAGACTAACAAAAGTACTATTGATTCCATAACTCTCTTAACTCAAACAATTGCTAATAATTTCAGTGATAATAAGAAAACAATAGCTATTTTTTTAGATCTAGCTAAAGCTTTTGATACTATTCCACATTCAAAATTACTAAACAAGATGGAAAAGCTTGGCATTCGTGGTGTACCCCTCAAATTGTTTAGCAGCTACCTAACTGATAGACATCAAATACTAACACTGGATAATAAAACTAGCTCTAAACGTTTGAGTGATTATGGTCTTCCACAAGGAACAGTTTTATCTCCAATCCTTTTCCTCTTGTACATAAACGATTTAATAAAGCTAGAATTGGATAATTGTCTGACACTTGCCTTCGCTGATGACACTGCTCTATTATTTACCGGATCATCATGGGTAGATGTGAAGAATTCGGCTGAATGGGGTTTGAGAACTGTAAAAGCTTGGCTGGACGAGAACATATTCTCACACTCAACACAAAGAAAAGTGTATTCTTAGCCTTCTCACACCCAATGTTGTTGGTTTTGCCACTTGATTTTACTCACATTCATATACATGGTCGTAACTGTAATCTTTTTGGATTCAGTGGACTGTGATTGCTCAAAATTATGTAGAGTAAATAATTTCAAGTACCCTAGGCGTTATTGTTGATCAACATCTACGGTGGGATTTCCACATCAATAATGTTTGCAATAAACTTAAGCATTGGATCAGCAAATTCTATACTATAAGCAAGTTGAACTGCATAGCCGTTTCTAGACTAGTCTATTTTTGCCTACATTGCTAATCGGTCCTTCTCCAGTATGGGATAGGCGTTTGGGGTGCTACTTATAGGAACCACTTGAACAGGATAATTGTTATTCAGAAAACCTTATTAAAAAAGGCCATTCTGGGCAAGCCCAGACGTTATCTAGTGAAAGTCTCTTTAGTGAAATTAATGTCATGTCTGTTGAGGCAGCTGTATATAAAAAATTCAATAATTTTATATTAATAAACATAGTGAACTTTTCAACCTCCGTATATCTCCTTATGATCTCCGTCCCTCATCAATTACTTTTTGAATCACACAATGCAGTTTTATCCATTTTGGCAGAAGACAGTTCAACTATATTGTTCATAAACTTGTTAATGTGATACCTGAGAATTTCATTACTGGTAATTTGAATGGAAAGCTCTTAAATGAAATAGATCGATGGATCCTTTCACAAAATCCTGGCACTTTCAATTTCTTTTGACTTATTTTACTTTCTTTACTTGGGCTATTAACTTACTTCTTTTCCAAATTCTAGTTGGTTTTTGTTGCTTTGAATGTCCCTTTTGAAGTTTTGTGAGGTTTTTTCGAATTAACTTTCACCTCTTTTTTCAAATTGTAAATTCTTTGAAATGTTCTCTTAAATTTCGTTTGTACATTCAAGGGTTTATTTCTTTATTCTTAGTTTTTTAATTGTACTTTCTTTACCTTGTACCGTGATTAATTTTTCCTCAACTTTATAACTAATAAGATATTTCTTTTCTTTTATTTGTATTATTTTGGTTAATGCTGCTTATTTTATTTGTTATTATATAATACTCGGCCCCTGCGCTCAGGCTGTTGCCTTTGCAGGGACCTTCCTTGTTATTAATACAGTATATTAATACTATTATATCTATTGTATTATTAATTCTATTATTTTTCATTGTACTTTTTGAGTTTGCTGTATTTTGTTTCAAGGATAAATAAATGATTTGATTTGATTGAAGTGAAGTGAAGTAAAGCAAACCACAATCGTATGTGACCAAGCCCTTATGATAATCCTAAATATCAGATAATCATCCTATCTCACACAAGTTACCAACCATATCATATCCATCATTATAATAGCTCTTTTATTACATGTGTTCTCAGTTCAATTTATTTCTCAATATTTATTGGAAAACCTTCTCAAAGCGTTAAATGAAACCCACCATCCAATCTCTTTATCAAGCGTTTATTTTGGATGTATTGATGTACAAGAAATATCATCTTCTTTTTCAATGAAAATTAATTTTATAGTAATCGTTACAAACAAATGCTCAAATTATTGTTGATACGTTTCTCTCTTGATATGAATTATTATTTTATGACTATTCAATTTTCATGTCATTTTGTTAGGTTTTATACTTTACAATTACAAACCTTTTACAAGTTGTGATGTAAGTGTATAATTTATTTTTTAATGCACTGGTAAGTATGCACTTGAGTATTCATCTATGGTGTGGGGTCATTCTAATGTAAAGGACACTCACGAAATCGAGGAGAACCAAAATAGATTTCTAAGACACCATTCTATTAGAAAAGGTGCATTGTCGTTTGTATGCCGTTCAATTGCACAAAAAAGCTCAAGCTTAACCTACTCACTACAATCACTTGAAGCCATAAACAGTTGGCACCATAAACAACGAAATAAAGTCTGTTTATTTCGTTTTGGTGGAACGGGTTGGCTGTAAGGGGTGATGAATGGAGGCAAACTACTGTTACTATTTTGTCTCTTCAATTTTCCAACAAGTAAATTAAGATTCATATTATTCAAAGTTCAGTTACGAAGATAATTAAATGCTATATGGGTTTTTATATTGTAAATCATAACGTCCATTTACAATAATGTTTTTAAAACTCAATTCATTTCAGTGCACCATTAGCAAGACCTTTGACAAATATATTGTTTGGTAATCCTTTTGTTTTAACAGGCCATTATTATAATTCATTTTTTACAAACTTTACAACTACAGTAGAACCCCTCTAATCCGTCACCTTTGGGACCGGATTGCAAAAAAGGCCGGATTATCAAAAAAAAAATAAAAATAATAATAATAATAATAAAGCACTCTGTAATTTACAGTACGTTTAATGTTTATTAATCTAAACATTAAACTTACAAAGATACATGAAATAAGTGATTACTGAAATAGGTGATATACTGAGGTAAGTGATTTTTAAAGTCAACAAAATGTTTTAAAATGCATTGTTTTGACGATAAAAACAAGAAACAAATTCACCGACCGGTTCCGTAGCGATAGTCGGACTAACCGGAGCGACGGACCACCCGAGGGCGGATTAGAGGGGTTCTACTGTATTCAATAGTTTGAATGAGCACTTTTGAATTGATCCTTTTCGAACACATTCAATGAATATAAGAAAAATAGTTAATTATAATAATTATCTTATCATGCCTCTCGATTCCAGGTTAAATTCTTCTATTCTAACTCTGGCTGTAACTCTCCTAGTTTTAAGTCTCTCAGTATTTTATTTTGTTCCACCTTGTTTTTTTTGCCAAGTTTTTTCAATTATTATTTGCTTTTTTGCACTGTCTTGAAATAAATCTTATAGCATTATCCTTTTTGCAGTTACCTTTTGATTTTTTCTTTTATAATCACTTTACTGTGAAGATTTTTTTCAACTCATACTGTACATAAGTTACATGTCTGTATATTATGCTCTTTATGGATATCTGTGAGCCTTGTATGTTATGAAAATGAATGAATAAATAAATACGTCAATAAAATATTATCATGAACATTTGAAATTGATTCTACTTCTTGTTTGTCAAGTCGTTTTATGCTAGCGGTGCGAATTTTTATTATTTATCAACCTGTAAAGAATGTATAGACCTACTTTGTATATTCTAGACTGTTCTACTGCAGCAATATGAAGCATAATAATCAGTTACAGTACCCAAAAGCGAATAGCAAGTTTCAATCTGGAAGTAGATCATATTCAGTTACCCTGCTGATGTATTTCCAACTTTGTGAACTCATCTAATTCACGTAAGTCAGAGTATCTGAAATCTCCATTAATACCACCAATAGGCTCTACTTGAATTAAACTTAGTTGAGAAATTTTTTATATAGAACTTAGTTATCCTTATACATTATTTTAGTTTGTGGAGATTCCTTTTCCATTCATTCGGTACCTAACTATTAAAACATTTAGGTAAAGAGAAAAGAATTACAGAATATAAAAGATTCTAGTGATCAATTCAATTTTACTGTTTCAACGATTCCTCCCAGAAGTGCAGTGGTTGATTCTGATGGAGTGAATGTCAGAATCGATGAAAGTAAGACCAGGGGCCTATTTCATAACATTTTAGAAGCCCTGTAAAACAGGAGGAGAGAGGGGTGCACACAGTAAACATAAATGTCACGACGTAATATGCAATCAACTTATAAGTGTAGATTGTGATCGACTTTTCCCTGATTTACATAACTTCTAAAATTTATAAAACAGGCCACAGCTTCTATTATATATATGATATAATAATATAAATGATCCTGCTATATATATATATAACCATATCTTTGTACGATATAAGAACATATATTGGAGAGTTGTAACCAGTTCAAGAAACTAACCTCACAAAAATAAGAGTGTAACTATAATAAAATAAGAGTGAACATAACCTAGATTTGGATTGTATTCTAAATTGGAAAAGGGACAGGTTTGGGCTTAAGCCTGTTGAATGTTGAACCTTACAATTGAGTATTATTTGTAAATTACTCAATAAATGAATATAGTTTCATCTATTGCTCTTTATCGGTTAGGATTTGCCTGTATATTGCAATAAGACACACACACATATTCAATATTTCCTGTGAAAGACATAATTTTTCCAGTGGATGAAAGAATCCAATTATTTGCTTGCGATTCCCAGAAAAAACTTGGAAGATCAAATCTGAAAAACATAATTCTATCAATTCATATGAGTGAAAAGGTGATTGAAAGGCGTATTTAGAAATCGTAACTATGTTATATTATTCACGTTATATCATCTCTAAATTACAACAGCCAATAAGAAAATAATGGAATATATACTTTTTTCAAACAAACAACCAAATATAAAATTCATCACATCGATACTCATCCAACACTTATTACGATTAATTCAGACATTCTCTTTATTATATACATTAATTTCAACACATTTGCAAAGTATTATGTTTTTTAATTACTTATATTATCTGAAAAAAATCTATGAGTTTTGAGTGTTTCGGTTTGATTATTTGTGAAGGCATTGAGAACGTTACAGTGGTAAGTTCATAAGTGAATTCTAATAACTTGAAAGTGAAAAAAGTACATAACAATACATAACTAGTAATTTCGCAAGTTATTGTATTGTATTGTTAGACACGTAAGTACAACCAAGAAAAATATTTAACTGCATTTGAAATTGATCCTCACTATAGCTGTATTAATTTAATTTGGCGGAAGGCATTAGATAGACAGGTAGATAGAGAGATATTATTTCTTGACGTTGCTGATGACCGTAGAGTCCGATGGCAAAAATAATATCTCTCTATGTATGTATCTAATGCTATCCACCAAGTTGAATGAATATTACTATAGAAAGATGAATGAACATAAAGAAATAAAGTTACAATGTGCTTGGATATGATATTGAAAATACTACAGTAGTAGAATCAATTGTTGTTAAGGCTTTGATTGGCCTAAATTAATTAAGAAAAAATGATATAAGTTGAGGGCCAATATTAATATGAATGAATAAATGAAATTAATTTATCTAATTCCTACAACTTAATATCACTTACAAAATAACAAACTCGAAACATTTGTACTAGAGCTATACTTTAACATTCTTAGTAATTAAGATTTGTGAATTTTGAAAATAATTGTTGATTATCGGAAGGGAAAATATAGCTAAACATCTCCCAAGGCGAAATAACACATTAATAAGTACAATCAATATTTTAACAATTTTATCAAACAAATTAAAGAGTATGAAGATTGCTACGATTCACAATAATAATTAAATAGGAAAAATGAAAAATTTCAAAACGATTAGTCTTCACAAGTGCCAAATCTGGTTCTATTCTTATAGCTACATCATTTTTAAATTGGATGATGAATATCAAAACGGAAAAAACGAGATATGTAAGAAGTAAAGTGAAATAACATAACATAGAATTTTTGAATGGTTTAAGTAGAATAATAATATATAATTGAACAATAATCAAACAAATACGAAAGATTTGGGCTTTGGTATATTCCTAAGACTATACTCCCTCACGAAGCTGTAAGTAACAGAAATACAGAGTCGGGAAGCAACAAATTTATTTTCAAAATGCTGTGAAAATTTACAGCAAAATTAAACTTTGGGCTCCCCCTTCATATCAGACCAGCCTCATCACATGGAACCTATTGCGGTACAGTAGAACTCCAATTATCCGAATCGCCGATTATCCGAATCACTTTCAGAAAAAAATTTGTCCAAAAAAAGTCTAAGTGCGCTATTATTCAAGCCGCAAAACAGCTTACATTGACGGAGATGTTTTAAAAACAATGATTTTTATTTCTAAACTTGTACATAAGTACATTTTATTTATATTTAAAACATGTGAAAATATCATGTTTCTTTCAATAAAATAGTGCAATATCAAAACGTAGCTTTTTTTCTCTCCAATGGCAATTCTTTTTTAAAAACTTCGATTATCCGAATGGGTCCCGGTCCCCATTAATTCGGATAATTGGAGTTCTACTGTAAATAAATATTGTACATTCAATCTAGCTTCGTGGGTAATATACTGGACAAAGTTATGCACCAGCATGGAAACTAGTATCAACACAAGAGTGAGTGGAAATAATGGGTAATTATAACAATTGCATTAATATTGAAACAATTTTATAATTTTTTGAAAAGATTATGGTGATCGTTACAATTCACATTATTAATTAAATACGAAAAACGAGAAATTTCAAAACGATTGGTCTCGTAATCATTCCTATATCTAGATTCATTATTTTCATTCATTTTGGTTGAACAGCACTCAAGTACTATCCAACCTACAAAGAACAAAAAACAATAAAATAATAGGAATGATTATGGAGTTTTAATCCCAACTTTTCCTACCCACTCTGGCAATAGATTCCTTATTGCTAAAACCTTCCTTATAACTACGACCAATTGTTCCATGCATATGAACGATTACAAACTAATGTAGTATGAATTTTATTAATCAAAATTATACAATTCTCATACTATCAAATCGGTACTGTGAATATAGAATATAAGAAAATATAATTTATTTTTTGGCATGAGTATTTTTGAATATGAGCGATTACAAACTATCATGAATTTTAGTAATCCAAACTATATAATTCTGATATCAAATCGGTACTGTGAATATAAGAAATATCAATTATTTTTGGAATAAGTATTTTTAGAAATATCACATAACAACGGTTATTAACTGTTCAAAAAACATGTATTAGAATCATCCATGAATAATCATGTAGAATATAATTTTCGAATTATCATGACGGCAATCAGTTAAGCTGAAGAAGAAAATTATTTTATTGCATTAAAAATGTACAAAATTCATGTACCAATTCTATAAAAGTGAGGATAAGAACAAAATATCAATAATCTTCCATTCAATATCGAAAATATTCTTGCCAATTTTTACATGAGAGAGTGAATAGAACATTATTAAAATTAAACAAATTATCAAGAGTATTGAATTACTGCACAAAAATTAAGAATTATTATCTACTTGGTCTGATATTATGAAGAGATATAAACACTAACTCAGATGTCAGAAAACAAACTTTTATAAGCTTTGCTTTTCAACTGTTTTTAAACTTTTAAACACTGGTCAATCATAAGAACTGAGGTTCTGCTTCATAAAACATTTAGGAGTCCTATATTACAGGAAAAACAAAAACATGCTAGAAATTACATGCTATTTATCACATAGTAAGCCTCCCTATGCATGTCCAGCATGCGTCTTTTTCCTGTATAAATTGCAACGGAACATGTCTCCTAAATTGAATTTAGAAGAATTTTTTCTAAATGCAACGGAACAAGCCCCTCATCCCGGTAACAAAAAATCTGAATAAATTCAAATATTGCATCTCAACATACCCGGTGGCCTGAATTAATTTAACATTAATATCTTTGTTTATTCGCTACTAATTCAGTCGTTAGACAACGCAGAATTAAGAAATAAACCAATTGAATCTATTCCAAAACAACAAGCGAATATTATCTATTAGATTTAACGGATCATATAAATTCATAATAATAATATTTTCTTAATAACAAAAACAATATTATAGATTACTCTCTTAACTAAATCTAATTTACAATTTTTGATGAAGTACAAATGGGACAGACATTTACAAATCAAAAATGTTAGTATGAAAGGACATTTTCAAAGAGTAAGAATGGAAATTCAGTTCTATTCAACGAATATTATCGTTGAATTATACAGGGTTTCCACGAATGAAATAATTGTCATCTTTCTCCCTCCAACAACGCACTTAGTTTACAAAGAAAACTTAATAGCTATAAAGTAATTGAAAAATAGATCAACATATTTAAGAAAACTTAATTACTATGAAGTATTTGAAAATACTTCAATATATCTTGAACCAAAATAGTTTGGAAGTATCAATGGATATAAAGCTTCAAAGCTGAACTTGAAGTACAGCTATGATCAATCTTTGGTTTGATGTCATACATTTTTGAGAAATAAATCAAGATGCCAACTTTCTTTATTGCCCATGTATCAAGCTGCCGCTGAATTTTTCTAGAAAAGGCACTCTTTTCTAGAGGAAATGTCTTTTCTTTACAAATTGGAGTTTTAGAAAAATCATTTCTCAATTTTATTTATTCAAATAATGAATAATTAAATACTTGCAGAGAATTAAGATAAATAATGAAGTTCCAGTCATTGAACGAACCATGCAACAGAGTGAACAATCAATAATATAAATACGAAATGATCCTCCAGCGGAGGAAACATAGACAACCTCAATATAATGTCAACATAATATATGACTGACAATTGGAAAACTATATATAATAGGCTATATTAATAGGCCTATAATAAGAAAATGATCAAACACATTCTACACGTATTATATGTGACGTGTCGCAAATAATAATAGTATACATTTTCAATGCTAACTATGCATAAGGCCAGTCTGTGCATAAGATCAGACTGGATGGGAGTAAATGGGTACGTGCTCGCAGCTGACGTCGGAGTGAAACAAACGTTGACAAAATCATATGATCAGTCACAATAGTGGGACCTCGCAATTCCAACTCTTCTCTACTGTGACCGATCATATGATTTGTCAGTTTGTTTCACTCCGACATCAGCTGCGAGCAAGCACGTCCATCCAGTCTGACCACGGCCTAAGTAAGAAACTTGTTTTCAGAAACAAGTCGAAACCCCATCATCACAATAATCAACTCTCAATAAGCTCTTTTCATCTCTGTGGAAACCCTGTTAATATATTCAGAGTATAAAAAAGATCAAAATAGATTTACAGATCATTTTTGAAACTGAAAAATCGTGGAATACAATATCGACATTAACCTACTTTTGGCTGGAATTATTAATTCAACCGTGGAGATGGCAAGACTCAATCTAAAATGATTAGTAACAGTTACCAATTACAAGTATCAAAACCTACATTTGTGAGCAGATTAGTTTAAAAAATGTTCCATACAATGAAGTAATTTTTATGGAAGAGTATATTATATAGACAAGTATATAAAAGTATAATCGCTATCTAGACCGGAAAATATTGTAATAATTTTAAAAAACAGTTTTGTGATGTTACTGTGGATTCACTACAACATTATAAATTTCGTGATGATCAATATTATTGGACCCATCTAAAACTTTGGTATGTGGTTAGGAAGTCTGGTTTTACCATGATCAGTCAAGTTTACAATTAAACTTGAATGACCATCTCCAAGGTTGAACATAATATAACAAGAAACATGATTGTTCATATCTAGACAATAAAAAGTCAAGATGATATGAGGGCTGTTTTGATGGAAATATCATAATGAATGAATAATTGGCCGTGATATGCTGTTTACTAATCAGTAAACAAGCTTATTCAAGCCCAAGCTTGAATAAAATGAAACTATTACTTGATTAAAAGAATTAATAGTCATTTCTTTATTAAATGAAGAAAAGATCACAGAAGATATTGCCGAAGGTATAAGCCTCAACGTTTATTTTGTAAGTGATGCACAGTAAATAGATAGAACAAAATTACTATTCACTTGATAATATTTATCAAGTAAATATTTTTTTTCAGAATTAGTAATTTTCTTCTATCTATTTACTGTACATAACTTACAAAATAAACGTTGAGGCTTATACCTTCGGCAATATCTTCTGTGATCATTTCTTCCTTTAATAAAGAAATGACTATTAATTCTTTCAATCAAGTAATAATTTGATTTTATTCAATCTTGGGCGTGATTTCCTGTTCAATATCTACACAGACTCAATGTTATTAAAAGATAACATTAAAACCAAGTTAATATGGTTGTTCACAATTAGAAATTTCATCTAATGAACTGTACAATAGATACAGTATAATAAACATTAATGCTTATACATTCGTCGAGGCAATACCTTCTACACTTTAGCATTACTTCATTATATGAAGTAATTACACTATTTTATTAAATATAATTTTGGTAAAAAATCTAAATTTCAACAATGAAAGATTTTCAAATCTATGAATTAATTGATTTTGGCCCAATAATTTTTGAAATGTTCAGCAAAGTTCATGCTCAACATGACTTTTCTAAAACAAGAGTATGAACGCTCATGGGAAAGTGGTACCGCATACAACAAATATTCATGAGAGTATGAGAGTTCATGAGAGTATGAACGCTCATGGGAAAGTGGTACCGCATACAACAAATATTCTAATAGATAGAAAACTTAGAAACTCTGAGGCCATAGATACATAGACAGACATTTGTTGAGTAGATCTAAACAGTATGTATACAGATGTGGCTTTCCAGATGCTCGTAATGAGTGAACAAGCAGCCACAGATAGTACACTTGATGAATTGAGAGCCATCAAATCTGTTAGGGGTCGATTGAGGCTCGCTTTCTGGATCGGGTTCAGGCGGCCGAGACTGAGGTGCGCTGACTGAAGTGGCAGTGGCAGGTGCTTTGGCGGCAGCAGCGGCAGCGGCGATAGTCGGGTTAAATACAACGGATATCTCAGGCGGCAACAGTGTTGCCAAAAATGGAAGCGATTTGCTTGCTACAGGCTTTGGAATCAAGAAGGAGTTGTGCAGAACTCGCATGTGAGTGCTGAGACTGCCGCGCTGTGTGAAGCCTCTGCCACATGTCGGACAAATATGCGGCCGGTACTTATTGTCATTGCGAGATGTCAATTTGGTGTAGTGATCGGGAGGCTTGGCTTTCACCTTGTCGGTCTGTTCCTCCATTTTGGCGTAATCGTAGAACGGATGAGCTGTGCGCATGTGGGCTTTGAGGCTGTTCCTGTGTGTGAATCCCAAGCCACACAGCTGACATGCGCATGTGGTGGACTTGCGACGCGCCGGATTCAAGCCAGAATGTGCTGACTTCACGTGCAGTTTCAGGTTGCTGGCATAGGGGAACGATTTGTCGCATGCTCCACATTTGAAAACGTTGCGGTTACATGAATGAACAGTCATATGCATTTTCAGACTGCTCGACTGCGTAAATGCACGTCCACAAACTTTACAAGCGTACGGTTTGTCGTTAGTGTGGATGCGCATATGAATTTTAAGATTGTTTTTGTACGCGAAGGTTTTCTGGCAGAGTTCACATTCGAAGGGGCGTTCAGGGCCCATATGAGACCATCTAATGTGAGACATGAGCTCACCGCGACTTGCAAAAACTCTGTCACAGTTTGTGCAATTGTACTTCTTTACACTCATATGTGCACGTTCTTTGTGCATTGCTAGATGATGTGGTACCCGGAACGCCTTAGGGCAAACGTCGCACTTATAGGTCTTCTTTTTTGTATGCAGCTCTGAGTGCTTTTTAAGCCTCAATGCATCGTTGAACTTTTTACCACACACCTTGCAGCAGAAGTCAGTGTGCGAACGAACATGCTGCTTGAAATTGCCCTTGTGATTGATGATAACTTTACCGCAGATTAGGCATTCGTAGGTGGTGCGGTCTTCCACGGTTTCTACCTTACTTTTCTGACATTTCTTGGGTTGACAATTTGTACCGAAACAGAATTCGCACCGATAGATTTCACCGCCATGTCCGGTCGAAATGGACAGATCCATTGCATTGATCTGTTCGTTCACATCCATGTCGTCATTCAATACTTCGTCTCCATCTTCATCGAAAAGTTCTTCCTCGTCGTCATTGTAACTATCAACATGTGAATCATCCTTACCGTTGGGCATGATGTCATCAGTTTTGGCGAGAATATCGACTTGCAGGAGTTCGCAAATATCACCATTGGTCTCGTACGGCGGAGACATGCTGTTCTCATTTGGGGGGAGAAAACAGTCGCCACCCTCGACTTCGCCGTCATCACCTACGACTGGCTCCTCCACATTCACCGTTGGCGCAATCTTGATCGGCGTCTTCTGTTTTCTACGTTTCTTCTGTAAGAAACAAACAAAAACAATTATTATCAAATTTCACGACAAATTAAGATTACAAAACAACCTGTTTGAATAACAATATTGGTTGCTTATTATCCTGCTTGCTGGCAATTTCGTCAGCAAACTGTATTTAGCAAACCAACTTATGAAGCACTAGAAGATCACATTTATTTTCGAAAAAATCATACATATTTCAGTACCATACAACATGTGAAAAAACTTGTTCATTATTAGTAAGAATGCATATTGACAAAATCGTCTAGTGCTTCATTATGTTAAAATAACACATCTCACCAGACACTATGTCAGAAATCAACTGGTTTTGTATTCTGTAAAAAGTCAAATGGAATTAATTTTGTTCACAATTACACTCATACTCAATCAACTTTCGGTATTGATTTTTGAAAACTTTTTAAAAGAAATTGATTTTCACAGAAATACTCGTTGAAAGTTCATAACATGTTAGCTCGATTCCATTCAAAAATTTGTATTCACACATTAAGCCTCAATGGAATTAAAATAAGGGGATTCAAAAAAGGAAAAAATACAGTAATTCAAAAGGATTCAGCTTATTTCTATTGTTATTATTATTATCATCACCATCATCATCCTCCAATGACCATTGAGAATGGAACCATGTTTTATGAAGAACATGTTTTATACCCTACCTATGTTAGCGTTTCTCAATGGAAGAACCTGTCTTGCTTTGATTGGATTCAGATTGAAAAATATGATTAAAATTAGAGTACCTTCATTCACTCATGATATATTCAATCCCAAATAGTTTCAGAGTATCCTAAATTGTATAGACTTTTACCAATGTTTCTACGAATTCCACAGATTACAGATGAGAAACAATTATTCTATGAATGCTTAAAAGGGCACCGATTGTTCAGCTCCCTCATTTCACATACGATATAACTTACTTCTGGAAGTTATTGCTTGAAATATGAAAAGACACATTAAAAATATTAGAAGTTGGTTTTTCTTACAAAAAATTCTAACAAAAAAACCTATAGCCAAATCGAAATTTGAACAAATAATGGAAACTTGAATGAAAAATTTGTAACTTTCTGTGAAGTAGTGAATATGACATTGTGGTAGTTATCCATACTGAAATGGTTACCGACGTTCTCGTTGTTTTATTAAATATGTGGTTTTGACAACTTCAAGTTTTTTTTCAGTAAGAAATTTGTAACTGGTCGAGACCACACATTGTGAAATATGAGTAGATCCTCCCTAGAATGTCCGAATTTCAAATTTGTCAGTTTTCCCAGTGATTTCTCAATTTGTAATCTGTGGTCAATTCTCCCTATTCTTCATCTGCCTTTATTTTATTACTTTTTTAAGCGCTATTAGAAGTTAAAGCACAACAATAACTCAGACAATTACAATGATCTGTCCCGCTGTACGAATGGTACTATAAAAATCAATGCATCTATTACACTTTGATATACAGGTATGTTGCGGTTGAAACTAGCCTGATCAATTACAAAATAATATAAAAATAGTGATACTGTAACATTATGAAGTAATTTCAAATTTCGCGGCTTACCAAAATGATTGGTTGAAATGAACCGTGTTACAAAACATAAAAAAACACGAGTTGATTTTGAAAGAGAAAACATGCAGGTGATCAAGGGAACGGGGAGGGGTTCTCTTCACACGAAATCATGCTAACTAATTCACTCAACATCTCACTAGTATACTACACTTTACCATACCATACTATTATAAGCAAAAACAATGTTAGGCTACTGAATCCAAAATTACAAACACAAACTAGCGGATTGGTCAACACAAGTAAATTTTTGGTACCTTTTTCTTTTCAAGTTTGTTACTCAATTTCTCTACTAGTTTGATAGGGACAAGGTTCCTATGTATTTCATTAGAGCATATGAAAGAATTTCGGGCTATTTGAAAGTCATATTCACAAATTTATGTTTATTCAAAATATTAATTATGCAAGAAAAACATAGATTTACATGTTAATAGGGAACGGTTTCCATAACCGCAAACCATGGAACAAGTTGCAATGTTCATTATCAGCTGTTCCTATTTTAGAGCAAAAAAAAACCAGCTGGTAAAAGAAAGGAACTGCAACAAGTTCTGATTCAAATTAGTTGTAATGGAAACAGAATTGCAGTCTTTAAATTTGTGAAAGATAATGGTGAATTCAAAAATCGTTCATTTGAGGATAAATTTAGGGAATACATTTTTTGTGATAATGTATCTAGGGAACGGTAAAAATTTAAATTTAAAAGTATAATGTATTTTTGGTATCACGTTTTATGGGAATAAATTGATTTTTGAATTTGAAAAAAATGGATCTTATTTGATAAAGGATATCCTTACCATTAACATAAAAGGAAAGTATATTGGGAATACGAATATTGAATAAGGAAAAGTTAGAGCGAACTTCAAAAATGCATGTTCATTCAAGATGTTTATGCAACAAGAAGATATGATAACGAATGGATATGGATTGAGAATGATGAAATAAGATTGAGTGGGATTGGATGTGAGAGATAATAGAAACTTGATTTTTGGTGAAATCTTTGTATTGGAAGTATTTTAAGTTCTTGAAATTTGTGAAACACACCAATAAATATAAAATTGTTCCCAAGATAGAAAGAAGCATGTTTCAGTTGAGTTCAAAATCATGTTGTACTTTGTTCCTGGGGTCTCATAAAAGAAAATTTAGACAGAGAGCGTACTATTGAGAAGGAAAATTTACTAAGCGAAAAATTATCCGTATATATTAAAGAGTTTTGCAAAACTTATAACAGCCACTGTGACAGTTATATTAGGGCATTTTAGATGCGGTTTGCGCCAAAAGAAAGGTTAGCTGTCCTTGATGTGCAGGTTTGATTTGTATTTTGGAAAACATACGTTCAAGGGGTGAAAGTGTAACATAAACTGCTAGGAAGTAGTGAGTTAAATTGAGCATTGAATAAGTTAGCGACAAATTTGAACAAAGCTAACGGCGCTTTGCGCTGAGGTCTACTCTAGTACTGAACAACTTATTCGCTCTTATCAAACTGACCCCTGAGGAAGCAGTACTGCATTCAATGTCTTATGTATGCTTTATTTGATGTATCACTGTAAATATTTTATTGATGGCTTTGAATAGAGCTTCTTTTGATATGCATGCAATATGGGACACAAAAACACCTCAAACTGCAAAATGAACTCTCATGAAAAGTAATGCTACAAGCCAGGAAATTAAAAATACTTACCGTAGTAATTTCCATCTTTTTCCTATGAAACTGCATATGCTGTTCAAGGGCTCTCAACATCTTGAATGTCTTATGACATATGTGACATATGGGCGATACGTGGGATCTCACATGTTGCCCGAAATTCCCCATATGATTTATTGTTTTGCCACAAAGCAAACATACATAGCGTTTGCGACCTTGTACCTGAGAAAGGAAAATGTTTCGATATTATGGAATTCTTTCGATTATTGAACAGAGAGTTCAATATCGATGATTCATGGTCTTGAATGAATTTACAAAGAAAATGTTTATATTGTTTATGGGAATAAAAACGGTTTTTCGTGATCAATATCAAAGTTTCTAAAGCAATTATGAAATTTTAACACGTTTGAAATGTACTAAAAACAGTGTTTGCACGAAAAGTATACAAATAATTCACTGTTATTCAGGTTTATTCATCCACTAACTGATATAGTTACATCAAAGTTCCTGATGCTATTACACTTGATTTAATTGTATCAAATTTGAAATTTCCAAGAAATATAACTAATTCCCTGTATATTCATGTTTAATTACCGTACTCACAAATAGTTATAAGTTCTGATCAAATCAATGTTTCTGATAGTATTATACTGTACTGAATTGAATCAAATTCGAAGTTTACAAAGAACCTATTAGAATAATTCACTGATGTAAACGGTTATTTATTTACAAACAAATATAACGTTTTGATCGGATGAAAACTTCTTATGTTATTACACATTTCATGTACTGTATATGAAAATGTCCTGTGTCATCGACGATATGTGTATTAGATAACTGAAGAAGTCTAAATCCCAAATAATAATCCTCAATACTCGGGGAAAATATTAAGTTATTCACCGTTAATAAGTTGAAGTGTAATTTAAGTTTCTAACATATTACACTGGGAATATTATGTAAGTGTCTTGTGTCTGTGACATATGGAATAAACAACTGAACAGCAATTGAGTCCCAAATGATTATCACTAACAATCAGAATGGAATTTGAGTGTGATACTAGTAAAACGCGAGAAGATAATTTGAATTTCATGTGCCATGCACGATTAAACAACACTTATGAATGATAAATATAAAAATGATTATTGATGAGCTCTAAAATAGACTTTCATTCAAACAAATCTTGATGAGCAACAAAACAATCATGGGAAATACTACAAAATGACGTACAATAAAATAGTATGAGCTGATCTCGAATTATTGTATTTATACCATGAAATATCACCTTTCAACCTTGAATACACAATAAAAGTGACAGAAATATTATCAAAGACGACTTTGAAAGTTTGCTTGTTGAGAGTCAATACATTAAATGTGCATTAGATGTTAATTATATTTATTAGATGTTAGTCAAAGCCGATCTCTCTTCTGAAATGGTTGGAAAAATAAAAATGTGCATAAGATGTTAATTATATTTATGAGGTATTAGTATTAGTAGAAAATAAAATCGCTAAAAACCTGTCGTAGTAAGTATCAATATATGAATTTTTATTTTTTGAAAGTTTGATGCATTTTGATGTTAATTCAAGGACGTTCTACTCAAAAGCAGATTACATACTCACATTACAAGCAATTTACCAAGTATAATCTGTGTATTAGAAACAACAGTACTGTACTAGTAATTATAATATCATTTACTTCTCATTGATTTGGAAACAGCGAAACAGCCTCCTTACAAATTATTTGTTAATTTTTGTAGTATGATTTTATAGTAATCTTAAAGATTCAAAGAATAGAGTAATTTGAGTTGAGAAGTGTAAATATTGTGCAATTTTGAATAGGTTTTGATTTCAACAATTCATTTGTGGTAACGCGTAGCAGACTGCGGTTTAACTGGAATCTCAGTAACGTGAATTAGCCTTTTTTGAAACCAATTCTAGAAATTTAATTATGAACAGCCTTGCTATAAAATATATGTATAAGAGATACATGGAGTCTATAAATAATGTTATGTAACCGTGAAGTTACTGAAATTAAGTAGTCGTCATCTCTCATCATCACCCATTTGATTAGCAACGCTCAAGCCTAGGGTTCATGTAAGCATTACCCTCAGAATTTTTCTGTATTTTTTATTTTGCTGATGATTCTCATTAAAGTGCCTTGAATAAGGTTGAATGAGAATCGAACCTATGACCGGAGCAGCGACAGCAGACTAAATTTGCGACCCTCTAAACCTGCAGG
The DNA here is from genome assembly GCA_017141395.1 of Laodelphax striatellus. Taxonomy (NCBI): domain Eukaryota; kingdom Metazoa; phylum Arthropoda; class Insecta; order Hemiptera; family Delphacidae; genus Laodelphax; species Laodelphax striatellus. The sequence goes on along the minus strand of CM029544.1, from coordinate 15,890,591 downwards.
TCACAAAATATCATAATATGTAATTATTTTCTGCTCAGAATATAAGAAGTCTTTATTAATCTGCACTGAGGAGGATTTATTCGATGTTGAGATGCATCAGGAGTTTGGAATTCAGATTAATTAGGATTTCTAAATGCAATTGAAACTGCGATATTCACCATTTCATGAAATTGGTACAAGCAAGTGTGAATCATCATTTTTTGACAGAACAAATGTCATGGTTACTACAATTCCCCTGGCGACCGAATTTGAGAGTTCACTAAGTTTGCACGCTAATTAGCGAATAAGTAACTACCAAATATCAATGCATGTGAAAAGCAAGGACAAATCAATTCTAATAGGAACCCAAAACCTAAATTATCAAGAAAATGACTACGACTTCTAACTACAAAGCATGCAAATGCCTTCAACATGAGGCACAATATTACAAGAAAACTTGTTCACGCCTAGATATCTCACTCAATAAGTTTCCAGTCTTAACTTAAATCCATACCTAGGACTTCAGAACAATAGAAGTTGAAATTTCATCACAATCTGATGTTTAAAAAAATTCAAACGTGAAATTTGTGAGCGGTAAATTGGAATAGCTTGTTGTTTTCAAGAAAGTTTGTGAAAAATAGCTTGACAGTTAGGAGGGGAGTGGTTTACAACAACTTTTCGACCTGTACTTAGACATTTGTACGACAAACTAAATCAGCTGATTGAAAAGCAATACTGAGTGCATTGTAATATTCTAATTAATGAGATATCTTTGATTGAAATTAATTTGAATCATGATATAGTCAATATAATTATTCAATAATTATTAGATAATCGATAATTTATATATTCAGAAAATAATAATCAAATCAAATAATTCTTCATTTTGGAAAAACATTACAGGTTACATGAAATATAGACATACTGTATTATAAAAATATTATAAATACACAAAGCAATGGGACGAAATAATGCACTTTAATTTATGAGATGAATAATATGTATTCCAAAATAAAATACTGCTTGCTAAAATGCAAGTATTATCAGCTCGAAATTCGACATTTAAATGAGACATTCGTATTCATTACATAGCCTCAAACAATACAATCTAAAACTGTGGCGAACAGCAGCACATCAGGCAATGAAAATAAGAATTGACTAAACGATAGCTCGGCAAATCAAGTCAACCTATTCCTCACAAACTAAACCACTAAGTTCGTGATTTCAATTTTATTTATTGTCTTCCAGACCAGAAACTCTTCGAGTGTTTCAAACCATAAACTAAATACGCATGCGAAGAAATTTACTCAATTCATGTGAGCATATAAGCAAAAATTTACACTAAATTGAAAATTTGCTTGAAATCTCACCTCAACTGCTTGGCATTTGCGACATTTGGGACCAGGACAGTGTCCCCTGCAAACCTTGCAGTTACCATTTTCGTTGGGATTCGTCCATATCACCGCACATGGGTCTTCATCGCCGGCATCATTCAGGATTTTCGATGGAGTACGTTTTTTGCGCTTCTTGACAGGCGCTTGCTGCATTGTTGTGCTGGTAATTGCAAGATAGTTCCCATTGACGGCTGGGAGCGGCGCATTTTCTTCTGAGTCACTCGGTTTATCGTCGAACCGAAGGCATTCGTCCTGAAAAAATACAAAAAAAAAATAATGAAGAAAAAGAGACAAAGAAGTGGTCAAAACACAATTTAATTACAAATAAAAAAAATTTTTATTGCTGCGATTATGATCACATAAACTCTTAGCTTGTGCGTGGGTAATGGGAAGGATGATGATGATGAGAGATGAGTGGACCTACAGATTGAGGTGGGTTCCGAACGATCCGAACCACCAGGGAGCGATTTTGATTCTCAAGAAGGAATCAAATGAATTACAGTATAATTGTTTCATGTCGTAACCTGCCACATCCTCAGCTGAACTGATGACTATATCTGAGGATGGAGAAGGTTATGCTATGAAACCATGGTACTCTGATTTCTAATTCATAATAAATAGTGGTTAGGCAACTTTTTTCTTTTATTAAGGAGAAATACCACAAAATCATATCACACACAAAAAAATTCAACTTCCCTTTTTCATTACTCTGCCTTTAGCGACATTAGAAACGTCAAAAGGCAAAAAAAGACGGTGATTCTCGATAAAGTTCCTGACTAAGCCTGTTCCCACACACGTCGCTATTTCAATACCGTTAAGACGCTATATCAAAAATGTTTAAAAATATTTATACATAGGTTTTAATCGAAATAGTTCGTTATATTCCTATTATTTTGGCAAATCAATGTTATGGTATTGAAACTAATCGTTCAGAAGTTAACACAATTTGAAAGGTAATCGAAACAGCAACCTATTAATGAGTGTTTGAATATCATAAAATCATTTTCGATTTGCCTACAACATACATTTTACGAACTATTTCGAATAAAACCTATTTACAAACATTTTTAAATAGTATTGGAACAGCGACATCTGTGCACAAGACCAAAGACTGCAGTGGGGGATGGTGTCTTTGAATTTTTTTGATAAAAAAATTCATTCAATCTAGATAACATTTCAATACGAAATAGTAAGTTACGGTACCAAACCAAACTTAAAAATTGAAAATCGAGGCTTTCCCAAGTTAATTTAATTTATGATCTTGATTTACGGAGGATAATTTAGGCCTACTTTTTAGAATGAATTTGTCAACTTTGATCAAGATCAAGAATAAAAACTTGATTATTTACTGAACTTACCCCTTCTTCCAGTATAACACAATCCATCATGGAATTGAAGTAAACGCCCTCATCATAATCATTATCCATAGATGGATAGTCTTCTTCTTCTTCTTGTTTGAAAAAAGAATCATCTTCTTTGAATATGGTCAGTTCTTCTCCTTCATCTTCTTCTTCTGCTATGATCAGATTCCCTTCACCTTCTTCATATTCATCTTCATAATCTTCTCCATAGTTTATCGCCGGTAAAAATTTATTATTTTCTCCATACCTATGGTCGCCTTTACCGTTACTAAGTCGCGATCTTTCTTCGTTTTCTTCTGTGATTTCTTTGGTTGGATTTTCTTCTTTATTCGCGTGTTTTTTCTCAGATTCTTTAGTATTTCTACCAATAAAGAAACCTTCGCCATTAGTAAGTCGCGCTTTTTCTTTGATCGGCGGTTTGTTCTCGGATTCTTGAGCATTTTTATCACTGATAGAATCTTCGCCGTTAATCAGACGCGTTTTATCATGGTTCTCTCGACTGAGGGCTTGCGCTTTAACCCTTGATATTGTAAGATTCTTGTTTAGAAAGTTCTTCAGTTCAAAAGATATTACTTCGTTCCTCACACCTGAGAATTTATCAAAATCATCTTCAGTTGACTTATCCAGTGCACTATACAAAGATGGGTTGAGTTCTTTCTTCTCAACATCTTTCTTCACTTCTTTTATCAATGCACTATCATCTTTTTTAATTTTTTTGTTTTCTATTGCTTTGGGTTCTTCTTTGTTCTCAACATCTGTTTCCTCGTCTTTCTTCATTGTTATATCATCTATCCTAATTTTTTTGTCATCTTCAGTCTGTAAAAGAAAAAAATTCGAATTAATCATCATTGAATAATGCTGATTTTAGAAACATATTAAAATCAATACAGTAACTTATACAGAAATGGTGAAAAGTATGGAAACGGCTTAATATTTCTAATACGAAGATAATTTAACTGTCGGTGACATTGGACATCGTACTAAAATTGAAAATGCTACTTTACTGTGACTTCAAAAATCTAGTCCGCCATATTGAATCTAATTTTTTTTAAATGGGATGTTGGTCATGTCATAATTGATTTCGATACAGAATTTCAAGAGAAAATCAATGGCGAAACCCGCACATCGAAATGTCAAACCGTTTTGATTATTAATAAGACATATTTACTCTAAATCGGTTAACATCTCAAAAACGGGTTTGATGTGCGGTTTAGGAAGGATATCACTAAAATGGTAAGTAGAAACCAGCGACCACATAATACAAATAGACGGAGCATTCCTATTATTTCAAAATTACGGGTAATGAAGCCAATTCTGGCGCCTGGACCTAAGGAAGATGGCGGCGGTTTACATGAGTGGGAGAGAGACAAGATTATGCCAGCTGTTTTTCTGTCTCTCTCCCACTCATGTAAACAGCCGCCATCTTCCTTAGGTCTAGGCGCCAGAAGTGGCTTCAACACTGAGCCTGAGTGCTCCGTCTATTTGTTTTATGTGGTCGTTGGTACAAACCCTGGTAACTTTTCTAAACAGCACACTTTAGAGCGGTTAAATTTTCATGCACATGCGTTGTAACATCATTTGCACGCGATTTGTGCTGTCTTCAACTCGAGGGTAATATGATAAACTTTGTTTGTAATCATAGGCAAAGGTTGGTACCTATTTAAAGGAATCATTTTGCCGGTAATTAGTTACTAGCTATACAGATAATACGTTAGGAGACACTTAGAAAACTATTTAATTAGAAAAGCATCACCATTCAAAAAGGTAAGTAATGAATTGGCTAATTGAAGGATAGGGTTAAAATTAATTTAAAATTTAAAATTATAATAATACGGGTTTGGTACCTAAAATCAGTATGGTACCGTATGCTTCATTACGTGGTTTATATTCAAAATTTTATGATGGTAACGAAGCATTAAAAGTGCCGAATATATTAGATTGGAAAATCAGTTTTTTTTGTTCAAATTACACTGTAAACCAATAATATTATAATAAAAGGGGACTTGGTGTCACAAGAATTTCAAAAATCTATGCGTGACATTGAAAACATGCTCGACTTATTTCTATGCGCACAACATTATCAAAATAATTAAAAGATATTGACTAATATATTTCTGTAAATGACTTGCTTAGAAATGATATTGTTGAATTAATCGAGCACTTTGGATATCACACCTGTTGTTTTTTCTTCATCTTCAATAATTAAATTTTTTACAAATAAAATAGACTGCATTAAACCATAAAATGTCATAATAAGAGTACCTAGATTGGTTGTTAATAGGATTCTAGACTCTTATTTCTTTATTCTGAATTGGGAACGTTTACAACAAAGAGTATCGATTAAATTGAAAATCGTATGAGAGAATAAATCAATATCTGGGAAGTGTGTGCTCCGTTGTTGATAAAATCTAACCAATAATTTCAGCAGAATAAACTTTCAAATTTTCAATAAGTTAGGAAAAATCAATTTAAAAGGAAACGTTCACTTCATAATAACTCAACTATAATTCTTTAACCTGGTAACATATTTGGACAGAAATATTGGGGATTCAAATGAAATATGGTTCCTAAAAAATGGGGAAGTAGCGAAGTGGGTGAGTCACACACCAACTAGCCTAGTATTAAAATTTGTTCGCTATTACTTCTCATTGAAACAATCTTCCATGATTCATGAACTACATTTCTACTGAGAAATATTAATTTTCTATAATAATTCTACTATTATACATATTGAGAAAAATTATTGAAAATTTCATTGTTCACAATTCATAAGAAATATTTGAACTATTTCAAATTAGGTTTAGAATTAAATGGATGGTAGAATATCAATGGATGATAGTTTTTTGAAAAAAAAAGATTAATTCATATGACTGACCCTAAAAGTTGCGAAATTTTTCGCTTATACTGTGATAATATTGGTTCCTTTTTGTAAGGTTGAATAAGGCTTCTTTTGGTAGGTTTTGTAGTAACACTCAACTTGAAGTTTTTCTCAACAGGAGTTCCACGAAAACAGAACGAAATTATTCGATAGAATCCTCAAAGCGGGTATCAAGAAATTCGATAAGTTTCTAGCCAGCTAAATAATGCCAAAAAATGGTAAGTATTTACCAATAATCTTAATAGTGCAGATGGAACGGATTATTTGAAATAAGGTTATACAGTATATTATTTGAAAATACAGTAAACTAAACTCTTGGTTATCCGAGACAATCCTATTGAGAAACGTTTTGCAGAATTCTGATTAAAAATTTGAAATTGCAGATTAAAGAAAGTTTTCTGGAACAATGTTCCGATTATTATGAATACAATAAATTATTTTCATTAAAAATATAAAGAGCCGAATAAAGAATACTGTAACTTATGATTTCTATCTAAGTTCAATAAGGAAGAGCTATAATTATAGTAGAGATAATAATTATAGTAGATTTTGGAAGATGGAAGATAGAATTTGATATTACCTTGAGCCCATTTTCCATGAATGGGTTATCATCCATCATTGCAAGGTATTGTATCAGGCCATGAGTGTCTGAAAATGAGAAATATGATTATTAAAGACGTTTTACGAGAAGTCAAATACAAATACAGACTTGTCTATCTATGAATATCTCACAATGCAAAACAGTGTAGCAAACTAATTTTTGCTCATGAGTCTTGGGATTAACAAAATTTTCCATGTTTATTTCTTTTAATCAGCTTAGTATAAAGGCATAAACAAATAATAAGGGTTTAATAATGAATTATGGAGAATAGTTCCAATAGATATTTATTGTCATAATTTTGGAGCAAAGCGATTTTTCATATTTTCGTAGCACAATAATAAGCTCATTGCAAGCTGAAATTTTCTGTAGCCTGTAGATGAAATGAAAGTATTGATACTGATCATACAAATACATTAATGAATCTAATTTCTCCATACTTTTTAAATTTCATGCCTGAGAAGGTGAAAAAGTATCTTCAAATCAATTTCAGATAATTCATTAACATTCTATACGAATGCTTGACAACCAACAAACGGTGCATATGATTGTTGAATAATATAATTCAACAAATTGCTAAAACAATCAATTAAAAAGATTATGGAGAATCACAAAATGTTTACAAAAGTTCTATATTTAACGCTTTAAATGTTGCACATGCTTTTTTATCAATTCATAGGCCTATAGAAAATCAAATAAAAAGATTATAAGAATTATCAAATGTTTTCAGGAGTTCCAAAACTTTCAGAGTTGGTGGAGGCCTGGCTTCTGCTGTACCTTCAGAATCGAGAAAACCAGAACCAGGCTCATGTCTGGCTTCATATCCTGAATTACTATCGTCGAAAATATATGTGAGTGAAAAACGATTTATTGTTTAGATAAGTTGAGTTTTCCATTAACGATAATACTCATGTAGCGTTGGAGAGGAGTGTTAAATTCTCCTAAACAAAACCAATTGAAAATATATACTGTATAAGGAATCTTGTTCTCCGTCAGATGTGAACATACTCATGATTATTCCCTTTCCCTTAAGTCGGTTCCCACATATCAGTTCAGTCTCAATTCAGCTCGTTCTGCGCATGCGTCAATGACAACGACCAATCACAGAGCACTGGGCCTGACTGGACTGTGACATATCTGAGACTGAACTGGTAATCGACCTTTAGCAAGACTAAGATGAAAATCACTTGAGTTATCACAAGGTATTATCACAACCAAGCCAAGCACTTATTATAAACAAACATAATAAACTAGTTTTACTTGCTACACGATTGTCAATCACAAATAAACTCTCAAGATTGTTAATGGCGTAGCAACCGAAACTGGTCTATAATTTTTCCAGCTCACATTATTACAATCTAGCAATGATTCAGCAAAAACCTCAAATATGAAACTTGGCAAAAAACTCATGAGCCTAACTTATTTCCTTGATTTAAATTCCAATCCATATGATTTCTAAAGAGCTTACTGGAGGGATTCCATCATGTGTAAAATATCACCTCAAATACACTTTTCAAGTCAAGTCCTATCCTCATTAAGAGAGTGGAGTTACATCTTCAATAGCGGCAGATCATTCTATAATCGATAAGTTACCAGTACATATATTCTTGTAGGTTACTGCAGATTTTCAGTGAAGTGGTTACAAGGTATGATAAGAGACAATTCTACTTTTATTGACAGAATTTTCTTTGGTAGGCTATGATTGAGATAGACATCTTAAAATTCTACGATTTGGAATCACGTCTTGAGCCACAATTCCCCCCCATTGCGCCTATGTATATTGTCCAAGGTTTCGACCATTATACATTGTAAATTCCAGCATTGAGTCAAAAGTAGTAAGCTACAGTGAATGCAGAATAAATGGTTTAGCTATTCTAATGTATCTCGATTTATTAAACTAATGATCAACTCTGATGATCCATCGCGAAACTAAAAAAAGAGAAATGCTGCTTACATAAAAGATTTAATAAAAATGTAACTGATCATTTATTGATTATAATTAAAAATAAAATATTTGTGAAAATAACTTACACTTAATTTTTAATTCATTCGACATTTATGATCGATACACTAGATCTTTAAGCGGATTAAAAAACTTACTGCGAGCTAAACCGCTTTGACGGGAGAAAAATATTAGATCCTTCTTGAAAAGAAATGGATTTGATAGAAGTAACTAACCTTCTTCAAGGTGGATTAATTCAACAAAAACAGAATAATTTTAAACTAACCTCAAATTGGGAAACTGTTGAATTCGTTTTATCACTCACCTAACAGGGACAATACTTTTAAGTAATTGATTTCAAGAAGAACAATTGACTAGAATACCAATGTCAGAAAATATTTGAGCAATGAAAAATTACTGCAGATGTAGTGAGTTTTATTGAGATGATAAACTTGTCTTCACAGTTAATAACACAATAATACAGCTCACATCTGATAGAAAAGTTCAAAATCAATGATAAAATCGGTGATAATGAAAAATCACACTTCAACTTGAATTACATTTTCATCCTTTCAAATACATCAAGAATCAAAAAAATAATGGATTCCAAGTAATGGTCGCGATGATCAAAATCAACTTTTAAAACGAATGAGTTGAGTATGCTCACCTCTGTACCTAACCTGCAGTAAAGCCGATGCCGGAATATTAAAACAATCCAGAAATTAAGAGTTTCTTCCGAAAACAATATCACATAACCAAAAATTTTACAAGTTTTCAACTTTTAAACATTGGAATAATGAGTACAACAAATCGACAGCCACCCACAAATACAAGTAGATGGGTAATTATCAGCGGGATCTCATCAAAGAAATGGATGGATATGAAGTGGGCTGGTTTTTAAGGAAAAAATGAACTTTTTACATAAAACCGGCAGAATACCGGCTTCGAAAATCCCCCTACAAGAATTAGAAAATACTATGATGAAGTTTTCGATTTAACAAAATGTCAGTGTAATTTTAAAATTTACTTACTTTTTTTAAAACAAGTCTGATGCAAGGGCAGAGCAACTCGGAAAACAACAATATATTTTTCCATAAATTGTCAACTTTTGCCAATTTGACAAAACAAGATGTCCCTATAAATCGAAAGAGTTTTGTGGAAAGATTAACAGATGTTAACCCTGAAATTTGAATAATTTTTATCAATCTCATTGATTGCCATATTATTATACTTAAAACATTGAAATATCACGAAATATTAAAAAGAATATCTTTTAATAAGATATGGAGAGAAATAAAGAGTATTGACGAGTGTTTATATGATTGCTACTTTGAGTTGACGCAAAGCGGACCGACGACAAACACTTTCTCATGTTGGTCTGATGGTCACTTTGTCGGTTTTCACCTCAATAAGTTTCGCCAAGAGTGACAGTATCAGTACAGATCAATCTTATTTTACCCAACTCAAGGGTGAGCCTTCTCAGTGTTATGGCGCGGTTTCACGATACCAGTACACGTGTAGGTTACTGGCATGCAGGTTGGTCATAATTATGATTACCAGTCAGTGTGCATCGCCCTATTTGTTTGTATAGAGTGGAAGATCATACCAGTGCATGCCAGTAACCTACACGTCTACTGGTATCGTGAAACCGCGCCAGCAGTGATAATAGTTTCAAACCCTATTTAAATGTAAATATTAACTGTTCAACGATAGTTTAAATAATAATTAATTGAACGAAATAAATAAATAGAAACTTTATTGTAGTAGCACATGAGAACATCATATTATGCATTACAACGTCAAGACAGGATATAACAGAAACAAATAAAGAATAAGATACAACAAAAAATTCATAGCAAACAGTAATTATAAATAGGCTTACATATTTTTTCTCTTTCCTACAATTCATTAAAGCTCAAAGTACCACCTTATATTCAACATGAGTTATTGAAAAGTGATCTGGAAGAATTCTTCTATTTCATAAATACAGTTATTGGTTAATATTTCTATCAATTTACTTTTAAGTCTGGCAGATTCTATTCATGCTCTATTCATGTTCTATTTATGCTCTATCTATTTAATGCCATATAACACTCTGAAGACTTCTGCTACTGCAAATATTGAAAACAGAATAATAGCTAGTAAGGAAATTCGATGAATTTCAAAAAACTTTTTGCCCGGGCGGGAATCGAACCCAACACCTCTGGTTTGCCGGGTCAATGCCCTAACCACTAGATCACCGGACATCTTCTGTATAGCAGCATTCATTTTTGACTTAGTCAATTCAGCCAGATATGAAGATGGAAGGAAATGATCGACATATTGCAACTATTCAATTGCTTTTGCAATATCTATCGAAATATTGATGGATTGATTATCAAAAATAGCTTCGCCTAAGAACGGGACATTTGACTTGACTACTACGTGAGTCAAGGTTATTACTAAAAATTCACATCAAAAACCTCAAATCAAACATTAAAATTGATAAGAAAGCTAGTAGGTAATCCAATATGAATTGTTAATATCGACTGAACAAATGCTTAAAATCTACGAAAATAGCCTAATTTCCAACAGGGCCATCGCGTGGTTTATTGGCGCCCGGGACAAGATGTTGTCAATTTCGTTGACCTTTGTTGCTTCTGTTAGTCCAGTAGCAGTACCTTTCCTTCTGCGCAGTCAACTTGGAGCTTACTAGTAAGACCTGTGGGCTGGAGAACTCGCTTTCGAACCCTCCAATTCTACCAATACGACCACAGAAAGAAATGATGGAGTACACACGTGCTGTCGGCTGCAGCGGTCCAGTGCGGTCGATTGCAGGGTCTGCGGACCCTGATTCTTTATTAACTATAGACAGTTGGCCCTAGGAGTTGTCAGATACGTCAAAGAGCTTTCAAAATGAAAGCCTACACAGTAAAAAGGAGGAAATAATTCAATTTATTTTAGTTATCTCCTTATTGAGACTGGCATCATATCTGATAAATTTTTCTACCAATAGCCCTATAGTGAAATGATTTGATGAAATTTTTGGTAAAGTGCTGAAATTCTGCAAAGATGAGATAAAAAAACCAATACTTCATATTGTTAACAGCTCGCTACATCTATCCACCGTGCCGAAGAAGCTTAAAATATCCCGAGTACACCCAGTCTATAAGAAAGGGAATAAACAGGACCCTAACAACTATAGACCAATATCAAATCTACCTAGTGTCTCAAAACTCTTGGAACGAGTTAATATTTGATCAATTAATTTAATCAATAATTCGATCTTGGATATTTAATCAATTAATCGCCCACTTGGAAAATAATGGACTACTTTCAACATTCCAACATGGCTTTAGAAAAGGACGTAGCACAAATTCAGCTATAGCCTACCTGTTGAAGGTCATAAATGAGATATGGGAGGACAACATGATAGCAGCAGGTTTATTCCTGGACCTGCGTAAGGCATTTGACAATATGGATCAAGAGATACTTATCAGAAAGCTGAAGCAGCTGTGTATTCAAGGCAAAGCGTTACAGTGGATAGAGAATTATTTTACCGATAGATATCAATATGTCGAAATCAACTACAAACAACAAACAGCTTTAACAAGTACAAAATCAACAATTCAAAAAATATATAAAGGCGTGCCTCAAGGTTCAATACTTGGCCCCTTATTTTTCCTGATATATATAAACAACTTCCCAGACAACCTTGAGAAAAATAAATGTGTGCTCTTTGCGGACGACTCAACTATCATAGTACCTATAGAAAAGAAAACAGGATAAAACAACAGGATAAATACAGCATTCCAAGCAGCGTCCGCAATATGTAACGATCTGAAGTTTACAATGAACAGGGAAAAATCACTAAAAATTATATTCAAACCAAGAAACCAAGGATCAGATACATTTAGTGAGACAGACAACTGTTTAAACACTTTTGATAGCACGAAATTCCTGGGAATAACAATCGACAAGAACCTGAACTGGTTGGAGCACACAAATCAATTGTGTAAGAAACTATCTTCCGCCTTATATGTCATTCGCAGGATCAGAAACACAACAAGTGAAAAAACGGCATTTGTAGCCTATCATGCGCTGTTTGCCTCACTGCTCCGTTATGGTATTGTGGCTTGGGGTGCATCGCCTGTCAATTGTATGGACAGAGTTCTGCGGTACCAGAAGAAAGCCATAAGAATAATACTGAGACGTAACTACATGGAGCACTGCAAGCCGCTCTTTCAGGAATACAGGATTCTTACTGTCATATCAATTTACCTACTGGAGACCATAATCCTGGCTACTAGACAGAACCCAGCACTGAGAGGGGACCAACATAACTTCAACACTAGAAGCCGTCGGGACATTCACCTTCCACACCATAGACTTAACAAATTCAAGTGTACACCAACCTACTCAGGGGCCTACTTCTACAACATCCTCCCGGACAGGATTAAATCACTCAGGCAGGCAGACAGCACACTCACTGTTCGAGAGAGGACTGAAAAAATACTTTACGGAACGGCCATACTATTCAGTGGAGGAATTCATCAGTGGAAATACATTCCACCACCTAAGGACCTAAGGGACCTCTGGCGATTCCTGGCCAAATAGACGATTCCCCGATCCCAGGACCGTGGCGAAGACACTGGAAGTAAGAAGTAAAGAATAGTAAGGTTTTTCCTCAAACAAAGATATCAATCAATAATAATCAATCTATGGTATTGTACAATTTCCATGATACATATAATTTTCTCATCATTATATTCCCCATACTGACTGTTCGTACATATAGTGAATATGAGAATTGAGATATGAGATATTGAACCTATCCTAGCTTTCTTCGCCTCAAAAAGGATGAAGAAGTTGACGAATTTAATTGTCCAATGAATTCGATCTGTATAAAAGTTTCAAGATATGTGTTTAAAATTTGAAGTTGATTAATAAAAGCGTTCGAAAGTTATCGGCGAACATACAAACAGTACAAACGGACAACGCCTCGCTTCAAAAATTTACAACGCTTCGCTCGTTCAAAAATTTAGAGCTAGGGATTTCAAACCCATATTTATGCAATTTGAATCCACCATTTCTCAAAACCTATAACTTATGATGAAAAATAAAAGGCGGTATCCCTATTTGTGATCAGGGGTGGTTTTAAAAGTTCGTCTTTGGGTGGAGCCACACAATTAAAACTTTTTACAAGTCGGTGTCTCTGAGCCAATCTTGATATTAATTTTTTTTCAATTATGCACTATAATGTTGAAACAGTTGTATTAATCCAGAGTCTATGACAAGCCCCTAATCCCATCCCCCATAAGCATTCTTTGATTTGATATATTTTCAACATTAAAAGTGACCCAATTATGTAGACTTCTTATGAAACTACTTGAATATATTTTGATCAGAGCTAGATGCTAAGTCGGCATGGTAAAGTTAAAATAAGTATAAATATTTGAACTTTTGTGTTTTTTTTTTAACTGAACAAAAATGTCTATCCAGTATATATACTGGTCACAGACGGAAGAAGAATTAAATTGAATTGAATAATGGTAGGCAAATGTTTTCCCAGAACAGGAAAGTTGGGAACTCGCTCTCATATCCGTAATTATTTTGAACCAATTGAACTTGCTGAACCAAGGGTTTCGTGTGATCTTTAAATAATGACATGCGAATTCTATGCATATGTTACTGAAATCAGATGAAAAATAATCAATGCGGTACGAGACAAAAATCCAGAACTTTCACCGTACCTAGATAGTTTAATTTAAAACATTATTAAATATTTAAACTATATTAATAAGTACTGAATTAAATAATTTAACAAGTATTATAATATATATTTTCAATTTTCAGGTTGCAGAATCGGAAATAAGGCTGTGGACATAAACTCGTTCCTGTCCAAAAAAGGACAGATGAATTAATGAGAAATGAATCTTTTAAAAGAATGTGAATAAATTTAGTAGTAAATCTGAATAAAACAGTAGTAGTAGTAGTAGTAGTAAGTAGTGAATAAATTTTCAATTTACAACTAAAAAGTTTATTCATTTATCAATCCCTATTGAAAGCTGTTGTTAACCTACTAATATAAGGTTAATCGATTGATTACTTATCAGGAGAAGCCAGAATGAAAATAGTCTAGTCAAACTTTGAGAACAGGAAAAACATATAAAGTTCTGAGGACAGGTTTTGACATTCTTCAAATAAAAAAGGCAATGTCAATATATTAATCGCTATTATTATACTATAATAGTATGATCACAATAGTTGATAATAAATACATTACTGACATCCCAATTAAAACATATATCGCCACCTGTTACTGATATAAATAGTTGACAAATAATAATACATATCACAGGAATCATCAAGTATACTGGCTAATAAGTATTCAGAATGCTAAGAGAAACCTTCATAACATGTCACTTCAAATAGTAAAGTAGAGGTGAAAAATATTTTTTGAATAATTTGGGCAATTAACATTAACAAAGCGGGTTTTCAAAATTGTTATAATTATTAATTTGTAATTAATACTGTATTTTAATAGAAGATGAATCAAGTTAGAAATGCACTCATTTGTTCATAGAAAATGAAAAAAACCCCAGCAATTAGATTTGTTAAAAATCGCAAGTACAATCGTAATAAACCCAAATTGTTTTGGGAGAATAAATAATTGAAAAAATGATTAGCCCGGAGAAAACTATCAAGCTTCAATTAGTAGTCATTTATTACATTTTTGTTACCAAAACATGTTGTGAAAGTTTCCATCTAAATATTAATTCACTCTATAAAATTTCTGTTTTAAAGACAGATGTAACATTAACATTGAGTAATATTCCACTACTGCTTAATCTACGCAAAAGCTTAGGTCAAAAATTGATCACTTTCCAACAAATCTGTAGATTAATCTACTGCCCTTTAATAATATGATGGTAATTTTATTCAATGATTGTAATTCTATTATTGGGACCTATTCCATGATCATTTACATTATTTGTCGCTTTATCAATTATTTAGTCTGAGAAATAATTATTATAAAAATTTGATAGGCTTTTACAGTCCTAGGACTGTAAAAGACCTAAAGGCCTAACTATTTTAATGAGGGCCCAAGTTATTTAATAAGAGATTAGTGAGAACAGTCTCGAATCGATAGACTGACAAAAACGAAGACAACAGTATCCCCATAACATTTTTCTTGTATTTCAAGTTCAAATATCGGTTTAAGAGTAAAATCACACCTGAATTAGTGCTTGTTGAGTTTGGAATCACATCTTGATGATCATGGACCAATGACTGATGTGTCGTTTTCCCGGTCGCATTTTTCCTAATGTCCAACAGAAAGTACGAAGGCAAAACAGAAGGTGCTTCTGGAAATTGTAGAAGGGTTTGTTGGCTTGTTCAGACTGGGACAACTGATTGGGTGTTGGCTGAATTGCCTGTTACGGCTGGTAAACATCGGCTAAATGAACACAGGATTCCCTAGGTTAACCGATAAGTACGGCGAGTGCTACTGTACAGTATTCCTGTAACTAACTGCCACTAGCACCAACAACAACAACAACAATAACGCAGAAAGCTTCCACGCCAGGTTGTTGACAGAGGCAGACTGCGGGCGCACCCTGACATGTGACAGTTTGTCAGTAGGATAAAGGAGCGACATGCCGGATTTCAAGAAAACTCATAGGACAACGCCATGGGACGTGGAGAACTTTATTTTCAAATTTTTCAGAGAAATTTGGGGAAAAGAATTAAATAACTTTCTTCACCATGGGGTGGGTGTGTGCGGAGCTAATAAATAAGGGATTGAAACATTGAATTTACACTGTTGGACAATTAGGAATGAGAGTTAACATACTCCCATTTGCTGATAATTAATAAAACAAAGACGAACCAGTACAAAGACAAATAACTAGTATTTTGTTATGAAATAGGTCCCTACCAAAAATAAATCCTAGAAAAACAACCATCATTTAAAAATATTGATAGAGCATTTTGAATATGGATAACATTGAATGAAAATACTCTCAAGATAAGGATTTCCATGAGGTGATGAAGTGTTTTATGAAGAATATTGAAGTGATTTATTAAATCAATCAAAACATAAAACAAAACTTTCAATATGAGGGGATAATTACAAACTGTTGGACTTGATTAACATGGAAAAGCTGAGTTATAATTAGTTTCTTTATTACAACCAATTTAATTACTGTTAACGATGGTATTACTTCCGAAATCAAGGCTGATTATTTGATAAAATTGGTACAATTCTTCTGTTCTATTAAAAATATTGAATTGAAATCAAAGAAACCAATGAATAATAAACAACACATATGATATTTTGATGAAACTCTCTTTTCAAGTTTAAGGTTTTGATAGTCTTATCAATAAATATTATTCGAACAAAAAAGCAATAAATACTGGCCACATTGCCATATACAACACCAACACAGCCTAAACATGTCTGAGAACAAATAATAACGTAATGATTGTAAAATACCATATAGCATAACGTATAAATACCATATACATAAACATGACAGTTGACTAATTAGTAGTCACAATAATTCTTAATCTTTGCTAGCATTAGATAATTATTCTGATAGCTATATAGCACTGAACTATTTCAAATTTAAATTAACCAACAGTTTTCGAACACTATTATCTATGATCACTACCGGTATATTATTATGTGATGGAATTTTATTGCACGTATTTATATGCAAATATTTTTCTCTATTATTATGAAATTATAATTATTTTTGAGAAAAGTCATGATTATTATGAGGAAAATTATGATTATTATGGGAGAACGTCTTCCACAAGTCCTAGAACAAAGGCAATTGAATACCGATACAATTAATTCTTTCAATTAACTACATTGAATATTACTGCTGATGATGTTACTAAATTTTTTAATAAATTTTATCGAGTTTCTAAAAGGTTGATAACTTGAAAGAATGTTATCGGGGACAAGGTAATTTGAAATATAACCAGGAGTTTTCTATCTTGAAACATATCATCAAACTAGTATTTCGAATAGTGTAAATGTTTCATGGCTTAAATAGTGATTAATAGATAATAGAATTAATACTGAGATTCATACGTAGGGTACAATGTACATGCCTTCGAATGATCAAATCATACATTAAACTTATTAAATAATAAAAATTAATTGGGTTAATTGATTAACCAAAAAGATTGTGGTGGCCTATGACCTCATTCTTGCAATTGAATCACCAGTTTTCTTCCAACTACAATTTTCTTAAAAATTGATTTAGACTAATTTATTGATTAAGATATAATTGATATTTCATCCAATTCTCAATTTGAATTTATCATTAAATAATCTTGATTTAGATAATTATTATTTTTCTCCATTTTTAAATTTGAAGGAGTCCTCAAATTTGATTCAGAATACTTGAAGGTATAATTTATATTTTCCTCGAACTTCAAACTAAAGTGCATCTTCAAGCTGCTCCATTTTTCCAATTTTGATGAAGAAGATTCAACACTTATCCCTCAACATACAATTGGTATTATTCTTGAACTAAGATAAAAATAGACAACAAATATAAAATGGAATATTCATTTACAACCTGAATTTAAAAACATATAATCAAACAGACTCTAATTCAAAAAACGTATAATTAAACAAATTCTAATAGTCTATTAAACTGAAGGCTTAGATTAACTTTGTAATTTAGAATATTGAGACTCAACAATCAACAAACTATTTTGTCATAGGAGACTGCAATGTGAACTCATATTTCCAAACTTCCTATTTATTTTTCTATTATAATTTCAAAACTGATTTTCTAATTTCATGAGATTGATTTATCTTTCCAAAAAAGAGTAGGCTAATCATATAAAATATAATAAATATATAATCACATCAATCTTATCAACAGAATGAACAGGGATTGAAACTTGTTCAGCACATTTAACCATTATTGGATTTTAAACGAAATGTATGATATTTAATTAAATGTTGTTTCTCTAACGTTAAGGTTTTCAATCGCTTTGGAGTACTAAATTGCACCAAATTGGATATTCAATAAAAACTTGAATATATACAAATGACAGACAAAACATGGAATGTATCAAAAGATATGTCAGATCACTAATTGAACTAAAAACAAAAACATGTGATGAAAAATCACATAGAATCAATAAGCTTAACAGCAAACAGTGCATAGAAGAACCGAAACAGTACAACAAGCATATGGGTCGAAAACTATCAACAAATATGGTTAAACAATTGAATTATACATAGCTATACACATCCATAACAATAATCTATTTTATTCACCCAAACAATGTACCTATGACATTGAAAACTAATTCAAGTATACTTAAATAACATTGTCACTGCTGAATACATCGTATTGTCAGTATTTTTTACATAAATTATTACAAAAGCAAGGGATAATATTACATCTGGAATGATTCAGTCACAAAAAGATTAGCAAAAATTGAAAATTATGTACATTAAATATAGAGGTTATAATTAAAGAATTGGAAGGATTTTAAACCAGTAGGCTAATGTAAAATGCTTCCAGATAACTTGAATTCAACTATGAAATATTGTTTAAAACTTTTTGTTTTCAGAATTTAATGATTTGTGTGTTATCAAGGATTAATTAAGCAGTAATGTAGAGTATGAACAACACACAAATAAAGGCTAACTTTACTGATTTTGAAGTACTAAGTAGTATTTGTTAGTTTTAAGTTGAATTATTTTTCTTATTTCATCTAATTGCATTTTTTGGTGTCAATTTACTTATCTAGAATTATCAAATAACAAAACAATTAACTACTTGGTAAGAAGAGGAAAATGAATAAATATAATTCAGAATAATACTATAATGAATATAAATAAAATAAATATGCAAATGTTAAATATTGCTGTACATTGCAATAGTAAGTAAATCATATTACTATATGGAATGACTATGTAGATAATAGCACCAAGAGAATGTTATTCTGTTAGAAATTCAACAAGAATAAAATATTATTGGATTCTTTCATTATTTTGGTGATTGTTTAGGTATCTTAGGCTTTGATGAAAGATCAGAAAGAAACCCTAGTGCCTATTAAGAGTCCACAGAGCCGGGAACAATTATGGGTGACGGACTTGGAAATGGAAAGGGTAAGATTGTAGAAAGGCATAGGCGAAAGAAAGACTCAACTCTTGTCTTATCATCGGCTAAACGCGAAAGGTTTTGAGCACTTGATGAAGGTCAATCTGTTCATTCATAAAATCGTTCTTGTGGCACCGATTCAGGTGCTCACACCAATACAATGATTGCCTGGTGGAGCGAAACCATAGTTTCAGTTTATTGAGCTACCTTATCTCAGAAGAAGCCCCTTTCTGTTCATGGAATTATTATTGAAGAAAGCTCCAGTTCTGGATAGAAGCTGAGAACTGTTACCATGCTGACAATATGAAGAAATTGCTGACTGATGAATTGAAGATTGGCAACGGACATGGATTAGAACCATGGTTTGGCAACGGACTAGAACCTCATTTTAAGGTTTTATCTACTTTTCTGTGGTAGCGGGCAGTTCGCATCAGACGAGAACTGCATACTACATTGGATTATGGACTGGACATAAAAATCTTGACTTAGCTGAGAGAAAGCAAAAAGTAACCTTCTGAGTCTCCATTTGACAAAATGGATATGCGATACTTGCATTACTTATGTTAACTGCTGAGTTATCATATGGTCAAGTGACGAACACTCAAGACTGCTATTGGATGGGTGATTGACACAAAAGTAAGGCGAGGTGGAACCTACCCATAAGGGTCTCACCGATAAAAAGCCATACGAACATAGATTTTTTTTCAAGTTTATTATGAAGTCTTCTTCAATCTGATCTCAGTAACTTTCGTTTCTCTCGTACAATAATTTAATGTGCCAAAACTCTCTAGTCACTTATGATTACTTCCAGTCTCAAAATGATGAAAGTGATTCAATACGTACTCATCATGACTTCATGCACCAAAAGCATCAATAGTTGTGTTGTTAAGAGTAGTGAATTATCTATTTGCAAAGATTCAAGAGCCATTGTGACAGCTTATGAGAAATTCTATGAACCGAGTTATTGGAACCTGACACTGACACAGATTCTCGATAATATATTTACTCGCCAACATCAATTGCCCTGATGTATTAATTTGACAAAGAAAGGATAACACACCTATAAGTTATCCTCCCTAAAGGTATTCTGTGCTTTCCTTCCGGAATGCAGAAACCTATCTATTTAATTCAACTACATCTGGTACAATAGTGAGAACATAAACGCAAGACCTAACCAATAGTTAAACATAAAACAATCAATACTATTGAGAACTGTCTAGTTTAGTAAATACCAGCATATAAAAAATTATAATCAAGCACCTAAGATAGAGTAAATGTGTTAAAAAAGGACATTTTCAGAGCATCATGAATACTGTTATTCCAATTGATATTTTAGAATTTGTACATACTGTATATTACATTCTAATTGAATAGGCATAATAGTTGAACATTACTTTAAACTTTGAAGAAATATTCCATAAATATCTCTTCGAACTTCAATGAACTGTTACTTCAACAATAAATATATATTTTTTCAAATCTATGTTCAACTGCTTATAGTATTTCATTCATGTAATCAACATTCAGCATTCGTAATGATTATCAAGAACATATTAATTTTGTAGAACAATTCTGTTGGATATTTTACAAAAATTCACTCTAATAAATGATTGAGTGAAAACACTTGGAAAGAATGTTTCTAGAATAGACATTACTACAAAATACGGTATATTTCTGTCTAAATACGGCCTTATAAGCTAGATGCAGAGCTGCAAATTTTCATATCTACCTTTGTTAGTTGAATAAATCCCATACAACGCTAATTTAATTCTAGGCATATTTCACTTCCATAAAAATTTTCTATCACTGATAACTGTTAAAATACAGAATATTGTCAGCATTTCTTAGTTTTAAAATGTTTATAGTTCATAGAATAGAGAAGAACCTCTCAATCATGCAAGTCTTTGGTACACAGAAAAATGTTTTCAAATAATAGTTTCTAATTTGCACGCATTGATCATTTGAACTGCCAAAATTCAAATGATATAATTGGGAATGCATAAGATATTGGATTAACAATACTTTCGAATTCAGCAAGTTTTGGTACAGCTTTTTGTTATGTTAATTGGAAGCGCGCAAATAGATCAACTGATTATACTATTAGTAGGCTCTAGCATTTTTATGATAGGATTCTTCTTCATAATACTGTAAACGAAAAATGAAAGTGGAATATACTAAATATAATAAATGAAGTATAATATAGAGGTAGAAGTACTGATGAAGGTTTAACTAAGATTAGTTTAAATTTTGCTGTGAATAGTACTCTGGGAATAAAATATCTTCATTTGAATAAAAATACACAGGTTTTCCAGCAGAGGGAATGAAGTAAGTGGATAATAAACAGTAAGTGGGCTTGCACAGTGAGGCATGAAGAGCTCAAAATTTGTGCTCATCATGAATTCAATGATCATCGATGATATCAGAAAAATCTAACACAACTTTTGTTTAAAAAGTTTTTTTCTTCGAAGTACGAAGAAAAGTTCTAGAATCATATAATCGTCAAAATCTGAGTTTTTCTATTGTTTTAGATCAATATTATTTTATTATTGTCTAGATTGTTGTGGTTATGCAACAATGTGGAATGCTGTTGCGCCGTGGCGAAGCGTGGTATACTTAACCGGTCATCGCCGGGTATATGTCCTATAGGAAATATACCCACAAGACATATCTTAAGTTTTTTTCTTCGAAGTTCGAAGTAAAGTTCTAGAATCATATAATCGTCAAAATGTGAGTTCTTCTATTGTTTTAGAACAATCTAATTTCATTATTGTCTAGATTGTTGTGGTTATGCAACATTGTGGAATACTGTCGCGCCGTGGCGAAGCGTGGTATACTTAACCGGTCATCGCCGGGTATATGTCCTATAGGAAATATACCCACAAGACATATCTTAAGTTTTTTCTTCGAAGTTCGAAGAAAAGTTCTAGAATCATATAA
Source organism: Laodelphax striatellus (assembly GCA_017141395.1). NCBI lineage: Eukaryota > Metazoa > Arthropoda > Insecta > Hemiptera > Delphacidae > Laodelphax > Laodelphax striatellus. The sequence continues at coordinate 15,868,382 of CM029544.1, read as the reverse complement.
TCGTCAAAATGTGAGTTTTTCTATAGTTTTAGAACAATCTAATTTCATTATTGTCTAGATTGTTGTGGTAATGCAACATTGTGGAATACTGTCACGCCGTGGCAAAGCGTGGTATACTTAACCGGTCATCGCCTGGTATATGTCCCATAGGAAATAAACCCACAAGACATATCTTCAAGTTTTTTTTCTTCAAAGTTTGAAGAAAAGTTCTAGAATCATATAATCGTCAAAATGTGAGTTCTTCTATTGTTTTAGAACATTCTAATTTCATTATTGTCTAGATTGTTGTGGTTATGCAACATTGTGGAATACTGTCGCGCCGTGGCGAAGCGTGGTATACTTAACCGGTCATCGCCGGGTACATGTCCTATAGGAAATATACCCACAAGACATATCTTAAGTTTTCTTCAAAGTTTGAAGGAAAGTTCTAGAATCATATAATTGTCAAAATGTGAGTTCTTCTATTGTTTTAGAACAATCTAATTTCATTATTGTCTAGATTGTTGTGGTTATGCAACATTGTGGAATACTGTCGCGCCGTGGCGAAGCGTGGTATACTTAACCGGTCATCGCCGGGTACATGTCCTATAGGAAATATACCCACAAGACATATCTTAAGTTTTTTTTCTTCAAAGTTTGAAGAAAAGTTCTAAAATCATATAATCGTCAAAATGTGAGTTCTTCTATTGTTTTAGAACAATCTAATTTCATTATTGTCTAGATTGTTGTGGTTATGCAACATTGTGGAATACTGTCGCGCCGTGGCAAAGCGTGGTATACTTAACCGGTCATCGCCTGGTATATGTCCCATAGGAAATAAACCCACAAGACATATCTTCAAGTTTTTTTTCTTCAAAGTTTGAAGAAAAGTTCTAGAATCATATAATCGTCAAAATGTGAGTTCTTCTATTGTTTTAGAACATTCTAATTTCATTATTGTCTAGATTGTTGTGGTTATGCAACATTGTGGAATACTGTCGCGCCGTGGCGAAGCGTGGTATACTTAACCGGTCATCGCCGGGTACATGTCCTATAGGAAATATACCCACAAGACATATCTTAAGTTTTTTTTCTTCAAAGTTTGAAGAAAAGTTCTAGAATCATATAATCGTCAAAATGTGAGTTCTTCTATTGTTTTAGAACAATCTAATTTCATTATTCTCTAGATTGTTGTGGTTATGCAACATTGTGGAATACTGTCGCGCCGTGGCGAAGCGTGGTATACTTAACCGGTCATCGCCGGGTACATGTCCTATAGGAAATATACCCACAAGACATATCTTAAGTTTTTTCTTCAAAGTTTGAAGAAAAGTTCTAGAATCATATAATCGTCAAAATGTGAGTTCTTCTATTGTTTTAGAACAATCTAATTTCATTATTGTCTAGATTGTTGTGGTTATGCAACATTGTGGAATACTGTCGCGCCGTGGCGAAGCGTGGTATACTTAACCGGTCATCGCCGGGTACATGTCCTATAGGAAATATACCCACAAGACATATCTTAAGTTTTTTTTCTTCAAAGTTTGAAGAAAAGTTCTAAAATCATATAATCATCAAAATGTGAGTTCTTCTATTGTTTTAGAACAATCTAATTTCATTATTGTCTAGATTGCTGTGGTTATGCAACATTGTGGAATACTGGCGCGCCGTGGCGAAGCGTGGTATACTTAACCGGTCATCGCCGGGTACATGTCCTATAGGAAATATACCCACAAGACATATCTTAAGTTTTTTTTTCGAAGTTGGAAGAAAAGTTCTAGTATCATATCATCGTCAAAATGTGAGTTCTTCTATTGTTTTAGAACAATCTAATTTCATTATTGTCTAGATTGTTGTGGTTATGCAACATTGTGGAATACTGTCGCGCCGTGGCGAAGCGTGGTATACTTAACCGGTCATCGCCGGGTACATGTCCTATAGGAAATATACCCACAAGACATATCTTAAGTTTTTCTTCGAAGTTCAAGAAAAGTTCTAGAATCATATAATCGTCAAAATGTGAGTTTTTCTATTGTTTTAGAACAATCTAATTTCATTATTGTCTAGATTGTTGTGGTTATGCAACATTGTGGAATACTGTCGCGCCGTGGCGAAGTGTGGTATACTTAACCGGTCATCGCCGGGTATATGTCCTATAGGAAATATACCCACAAGACTAATCTTCAAGTTTCTTTCTTCGAAGTTTGAAGAAAAGTTCTAGAATCATATAATCGTCAAAATGTGAGTTTTTCTATAGTTTTAGAACAATCTAATTTCATTATTGTCTCGATTGTTGTGGTAATGCAACATTGTGGAATACTGTCACGCCGTGGCAAAGCGTGGTATACTTAACCGGTCATCGCCTGGTATATGTCCCATAGGAAATAAACCCACAAGACATATCTTCAAGTTTTTTTTCTTCAAAGTTTGAAGAAAAGTTCTAAAATCATATAATCGTCAAAATGTGAGTTCTTCTATTGTTTTAGAACAATCTAATTTCATTATTGTCTAGATTGTTGTGGTTATGCAACATTGTGGAATACTGTCGCGCCGTGGCGAAGCGTGGTATACTTAACCGGTCATCGCCGGGTACATGTCCTATAGGAAATATACCCACAAGACATATCTTAAGTTTTTTTTCTTCAAAGTTTGAAGGAAAGTGCTAGCATCATATACTCGTCAATGTGTGAGTTCTTCTATTGTTTTAGCACAATCTAGTTTCATTATTGTCTAGATTGTTGTGGTTATGCAACATTGTGGAATACTGTCGCGCCGTGGCGAAGCGTGGTATACTTAACCGGTCATCGCCGGGTACATGTCCTATAGGAAATATACCCACAAGACATATCTTAAGTTTTTTCTTCGAAGTTCGAAGAAAAGTTCTAGAATCATATAATCGTCAAAATGTGAGTTTTTCTATTGTTTTAGAACAATCTAATTTCATTATTGTCTAGATTGTTGTGGTTATGCAACATTGTGGAATACTGTCACGCCGTGGCAAAGCGTGGTATACTTAACCGGTCATCGCCTGGTATATGTCCCATAGGAAATAAACCCACAAGACATATCTTCAAGTTTTTTTTCTTCAAAGTTTGAAGAAAAGTTCTAAAATCATATAATCGTCAAAATGTGAGTTCTTCTATTGTTTTAGAACAATCTAATTTCATTATTGTCTAGATTGTTGTGGTTATGCAACATTGTGGAATACTGTCGCGCCGTGGCGAAGCGTGGTATACTTAACTGGTCATCGCCGGGTATATGTCCTATAGGAAATATACCCACAAGACATATCTTAAGTTTTTTTTCTTCAAAGTTTGAAGAAAAGTTCTAGAATCATATAATCGTCAAAATGTGAGTTCTTCTATTGTTTTAGAACAATCTAATTTCATTATTGTCTAGATTGTTGTGGTTATGCAACATTGTGGAATACTGTCGCGCCGTGGCGAAGCGTGGTATACTTAACCGGTCATCGCCGGGTACATGTCCTATAGGAAATATACCCACAAGACATATCTTAAGTTTTTTCTTCGAAGTTCGAAGAAAAGTTCTAGAATCATATAATCGTCAAAATGTGAGTTTTTCTATTTTTTTAGAACAATCTAATTTCATTATTGTCTAGATTGTTGTGGTTATGCAACATTGTGGAATACTGTCGCGCCGTGGCGAAGTGTGGTATACGTAACCGGTCATCGCCGGGTATATGTCCCATAGGAAATAAACCCACAAGACATATCTTCAAGTTTTTTTTCTTCAAAGTTCGAAGAAAAGTTCTAGAATCATATAATCGTCAAAATCTGAGTTTTTCTATTGTTTTAGATCACCGGTTCCCAAACGTTTTTGGTGGCGTACCCCTTAGTTTGTACTATGTGTTATGGCATACCCTTTATAATACATTTAATTCAAAATTGTAAGTTATCATTAGTTAGCTTTTCTCTAAGTTTTTCTTTATACATTTATCATCAATATGATGTTATAAAATCTGAATTACAAGATTTTAATGTATGAAATTACCATTTTATTACTTTTGTTTTCAGTTATCAATTTTAAAACTTGTTAGGCTGGAATGATAAAATTCAAGGAAGTGTATTAAGTTAATGCATTTATTCAATTATTATCAATATACAAAATTCAGAATTATGAATGTCACGCAATAAATCAGTTCTGGTACTGAGTTCAGTATGAGTATTAACTCAAGACTTCTTGAAAATATTTTGTAAAGCCAGCTTGGAGGGAGCTACAGTGATCTGATATTTCATTCAAAACGGTTTGATTCAGAAGAAGTTCGTTTTCTTTAACAAATGATTCAATAGATGGGAAGAATGACACTTTATTTTTCTTTGCTGCATAGCTTAGTTTCAGTTTCACACTTGATTTTGTCCATAACTTGGAATGGGGTTATAGCTTCCTTGTAGTTTGCTGTTAACATCATTCAACATACTGAATATATCTGCCAAATACGCCAATCGGCACAACCACAATAATTCTTCTGTAAGCCAGCACATCTAGCAAACTGGCATAGTCCTGCTCGCGTACCCCCTGGCAATCTCTCGCGTACCCCCAGGGGGTACGCGTACCACAGTTTGGGAACCCCTGTTTTAGATCAACCTAATTTCATTATTGTCTAGATTGTTGTGGTTATGCAACATTCTGGAATACTGAAGCGCCGTGGCGAAGCGTGGTATACTTAACCGGTCATCGCCGGGTACATATCCTATAGGAAATATACCCGGCGATGACCGGTTAAGTATACCACGCTTCGCCACGGACTGTCGGCTAGTAAATGATGATGAATGATTAATTATTAGTAAATATTGAATTGAGAGAATATTGTAACACTCACACAACCTGCAAGGCTGTTGTTGAGAAGGGGATAGTGTGGGTGGAAATATACCCGGCGATGACCGGTTAAGTATACCACGATTCGCCACGGACTGTCGGCTAGTAAATGATGATAAATGATGAATTATTAGTAATTGAATTGAGAGAATATTGTAACACTCACACAACCTGGAAGGCTGTTGTTGAGAAGGGGACAGTGTAGGTGGCCCTTGTCGATAGGGTCGGACATAAGGTACATCTGTTTGTCCCGACACGCTCCGCAAGGGACGAGTCAAGCTCTAAAATTTTTACAATTGTTAGGGACTACTCAGAGTTGAGAAAGTTGAGAATGGGCTGGCCATTCACCCACGACATCTCGGCCAAAATCTCCACCTCCGCCCTCGAGGAACGTATCCTCATCCTCGGAAGGAACCTCCAAGATCTCCAGTAGTGGGGAAGCCGCGGCGTCGCTTCCCGCCTGGACAAAGCTCACCACGCGAGTGAAGGGCTCTTTCTCACCTCTGGCCGCCGATGCCTCCGGTCGTGATCTCTCCAATTGCCGCTTCCAAGTATCGCACCGACTCCAAAGGCTACCGCCGAATGAAATCGTACATCTGCGAGCCTATGATCCTCTTCATTTTCCACCTCGGGAGATCTTCAACAAGCTTCTTCTTTCGTGTCTGGGGGCACACCAAGTCAAATACTATTCCAAAATTTAGCCGCAGAGACTGCTTTGTCATTTGCTAAAATAATGTCCTCCATCGTGCAATGAATTTCCACATTTGGACAGGTCAACAAGCTGGTGATAGATCTCGTATTTGAAATCCCGAGGGAAACGCACCTTCTTAATCTGAGCAAACTTCTTACCGACATCCAGCAACTCATCGACTCAGAATTCCACTACAAAATCACGAATTGCCACCAGCATATTGATGCCTGTAAAAAGACAGCCAGTGCTTTTTGAAAGGGCTCAGATTTGTGCTGTCAATCCCAAATCATTGACAAGAGTTTTCAAAAATAAATAATTGCCGCCAGCATATTGATGTCTGTAAAAGGAGAGCCAGTGCTTTTTGAAAGGGCTCAGATGTGTGTTGTCAATCCCAAATCATAACCAAAAGAGTTTCCAAAAATCACGAATTGCCAACCACATAATTGATGCCTGTACAAGGACCTCCTCAACAGTTGCGGTTCCTCTTTCCACCACCTCATCCTATTTCGCTAGTTCCTGTTCCCGTATGCCTTTTGCATTTCTAGTTCCTCTTTATATTACTTATCAATTCTTGATAGATATCCCTCTATATATTCCTCATGCTGTATCTCCTATGCCTCCTGTGTCTTTTCAAGGGTATGGGCATCAATGGAGGCAACGAAGATGTAGATTGTAGACGTCAGAGGCAATCTGGATTAGAACAAACTAGATTAGTTTTTTATTAGTTTATTAGTTTTAGCTTTTTTACTTCCTTTCTTGAACAAGGGAATGATATCACCTTTCTTCCAGTCTTCTGGTATTACCTTGTTCTTCCAAATGCATGTCATAACTCGATACAACCATTGCATTCCAATTGGTCCAGCTGCTCTTATCATATCCACTGATATTTCATCAGGGCCGGGTGCCTTCCCACTGCTCATTCTCTGAATTGCATCCTCCATTTCCTTCCAGCTAATATTACCCTGGTTTGTCTCCCACTGGTTGTTTCCTTCCTCCCTTACTTCATCCTCATTGTTGTTTTCATCTTGTCCGTTTAGATGTTTTCTGAAATATTTTTCCCATAATAGTTTTATCCCTTCAGGCTCATCTACAATTTTGTAATTAGTAATTATTGTAATTAATTATAGAAGAATATTATTAAGCTTTCTGTAGGAGAATTTTACTGTTGTAAATTATTCAATTTCAATTTTTGGATTGTATTTTATGGATGAATTTATTGGTCTATTTGCAAATGAATATTTAAAAAAGTGCTTAGGAATTTATACTATGCATTAATTTTGATACAATCTTAGCAAAACATGAGATTTGAATTCATTCAAACTAGGTGCTTTTTGCGATGCGCGGGTGTCAAAACAAGTTTTCTCTTTCTTGTCGCTATTTTCCAACCATCAATCATGAGAATTGGGGTTCATGCCTCACTGTGAAAACAAGCCTACTTCTGTTAAAATTTTGAATTTTTGAGCTAAAAATAAGCTGGCGCTAAATTGACTACCTATGTAAAAAATCCATATAAATGCAAGAGCTGAAGAAGATTCATAAATGGAAAACAACTTTTCCTCCACGCAAATCATATTCATATTCGATTTCTGAGATGGTTCATGCCTCACTGAAAAAATCCTACTTTTGTTAAAAGGGAGTTTGTTACTTTATCAGCTGTTTACTGGATTACTTATCTAAAACGTTTCTTATAAATGCAAGTACTGAGGAAGGTACTGGAAAACGAATCTCAAGCAAATGATAATCATACAATACATTTTTGCTGATTGATGCCTCTTTGTGGAAGCAAACCTACTTCTCTTAAATTGAGGGGGAGGAGGGGGGTTGAATAATCAGCTGCTCTCTGAATTGAATATCTACAAATTTCAATATAAATGCAAGTGCTGAGAAAGATTCAGCTGGAAAACGACTTTTTCTACAAGCGAAATTATATATATATTCATATCACATGAATATATCCATATCATAAATGCATACGCTGAGCAAGATTTTAATTTAAATTATAAATCTAACATATACCCACGATAAATCCGAAGTTTGTTTTACAAGGAGTAACAAAGTTAACAAGAAGTAGAACAATAACAACACATGACATTGAAAGTAGTTAGAAGAGGTAGGTATTTGAGAATACTGAACGAAAATGAAGTTGGTAAGGTTAGGTTAGCTCATGGTAGGATGGCGGTGCTGGTTGATTCTAGCATCATTGGTTGATTTTGACGACAATGCGGCAGCTTTTCTGCAGTTGCACAGCCATTTGATGATCCTAGCATTCCGCTCCACCACTGAAGGCAGATCACTCGCATTCTCGCGCTCGCGTTCATTCGCTTCAGCTTCGTTCAGGGCTTCACCGCTCTTATTCATAGCTCGTCTGGCATTGGCCACTGCACACAATTCTGCCGAATCAATGGTTGACGCATCCGAGAAGAATACTGGCGATGAGCACTGAGAATCATTCGACTGGTTGCCAGCTATGAGCGAGCTGAAAACAAAATTTTATTTGTAATACAAGGTGATCAAAAAGTTGCTTTGTAATACAAGGTGATCAAAAAGTCGTTCCCCAATGAAATCTATATTAATAAAAGAGAGTTGATGTCTGTACGCTCGCTTATAACTCGAGAACGGCCGAACCGATTTAGATGATTTTGGATTAGTTTGGATTGTTAGAGCACTGGTTAACATAATATGTATTAAAATATAAGAAAATCCATTTATAATTAATAAATAATTAGTAAATTAATGACCTAACCTATCAAACATTTTACAGACGACAGACCCATGTTTTGAACTTCCTGGCAGGCCTATCGAAGAACGGAAAGATGATGATTTAACATCAGGAAAATGAGCTGTATTGTCCAGGCCTCCGTAGCGTAGTGGTTAGCGCGTCTGCGTGTCAACCTGAACAATGCGGGTTCAATCCCCACTCCGGACCATTTTTTTTGTACTAGGTTTTCTACTCAAATTTTTTTTTTACGCTAGAATCATCAATTAAGAATGAGTTATCGGTCGTATCATATATGTTTTATTGTTTCTAAGAAGGGGAAAAATAAATTGAAATAAAAAATTATTGATTATATAAAATAAAAAAATACATTGATTATATTAAATATATTTTTACTTCGTGACATTTTTTTTTGGGGGGGGGGGGGGAACATGAAGGGGGACATTTGGGGGAAAGAGGGGGGTTACGTGAAGGAATGGCCAATGGGGGGAAGAGGGGGGTGATATTTGGTGGGAAAGAGGGAGTTGACATGAAGGGGGATTTGTGGGGATGACATTTGGGGGGGAATGAAGGGGGGACATTTGGGGGATGAAATTTTTTGGGGTGTGGCATGAAGGGGGGACATTTGTGGGGAGAAGAGGGGGGACATTTGGGGGGGGGGGGAAGAGGGTGATACGAAGTTCGCCGGGACAGCTAGTACACAATAAACCACTCAAATGTACGGTGTTAATGTAATGTTACATCTTCTTCCTCATATTAATACCATATGTTACTCTTTTTATGTTGTTCACTCTTTAAAAATGAACTGTTCAGTTCGATTCTATAAGTCACAATGTATACATCGTATCATTCCAACTACATTACAGAAACTGTGTTAATGTAATGTTATATCTTCTTCCTCATATTAATACCATGTGTTACTCTTTTTATCTTGTTCGCTCTTTAAAAATAAACTGTTCAGTTCGATTCTATAAGTCACAATGCATATACATCGTATCATTCCAATTACATTACAGAAACATGTGTTACAGAAACGGTGTTAATGTAATGTTATATCTTCTTCCTCAAATTAATACCATGATTATGTTACTGTAGTTTACTCTTTATAAATAAACGGATCAGTTCGATTCTACAAGTCACAATGTATACATCGTATCGTTATACATCGTCATCATTATACATCGTTCAACTACATTACAGAAACATGTACATTTGTACAGTGACATTCATTTAATTTGACGCTTGGCATTAGATAGATCGAGAGATATTATTTCTCGACGTTGCTGATGACCGTAGAATACGATGGCAAAGAGTGATATTCATTTAATTTGACGCTTGGCATTAGATAGATAGATAAAGAGATATTATTTCTTTGCGATCGTATTCTACGGTCATCAGCAACGTTAAGAAATAATATCTCTCTATCTATCTATCTAATGCCAAGCGTCAAATTAAATGAATGTCACTGTAACTACACTACAACACTGTGGCTCTGACACTGAGATGAACCAGAAAAAGGAATGTAGGACGAATCCACAAAAAAAGGAGTAACCTGTCAAATGCGTTTCTAACCAGAACACAATATGTCACCACGCAGCTACTGCGGGGAGATTTTATGATCACTCTGTATAATACTTATATTAGTATGATTAATATTGATGATGAATTTGAAATTCTAATTTATTTGTGGCCAAACTGTTGATTAAAAGTAGAACACAATTAAATGGAATTTTTTCGGACACTAATAATGGTTCTTGCAAATACAATACAAGTCCACATTACTTGTGGGCTAAATAAAACTAGTTTCGCAAGTAGGAATAATTTTTATTCGACTGATTCACGAAATGCATTTTTTTCGATGAATTAGTATTTAATAATATTCTTTGTTAATTATTCTTTAAATAATTGATTAGTTTTTTTTAACTCTTTAGTGAATCGCTAGAACCTGATTCGATATGAACACGCCCAAAAATATTTTTAGACTAAGAAGAATGAATAAAAGTGAACGACTCAAAGTGAGTGTTACAGTTTTATTTATTCTTTAACTCAAAGTGAGTTCATATACAAAATCCTCGTTCAAAAACTAAGTTCTAAACGATTGTTTAAACTTCTTGAAAGATCCACGCTTTGAGCTAAATATACAAAAATTTAAATCAAGTTTAACTAGGCCCATGGTTTTGTTTAGTTTGAACGAAGGTGGAGCATACAAGCAAGTCAGAATATTAAGTAGTCAATTATTTTGTTGAGTATGTTTAATGGAATTTAATTTCGATGAAAAATGCATGATTCACTAGAAAGTAAAAACTTACAGGTAGTTATATTAAAATTTATTCAAATTTTTAATGAGTGAATGTATCAGCGTTCAAAACTGTACCAGTATTTCCATTACTACTCACTTGTATTCAGCTGCATCAAGGCCCAATTGCTGAAAAAATGTCTCTAGATCGGCAGGGTTAGTGGGTGATGTATCAACGGGAGATGCATATGACAATCGCGCATACCTGGAAGATACACACTTGTTTAGAAATAATGAAATGGACAGTCGAAGGGTAAATATCTCAATATAGCTAGCAGAGTAGTTCTCAATAGTATTAATAGTAGCAGCAAAAACGTATTTTTTTCATTACATATTTTGAAAAGATTGAGGTGGACAAAGCGAAAAACAGTATCTTCAACTTTATTTTTATCAATATTCTTTTCATCAAATTATTAGAATATTTTTTCTTAATATTGGAACGTACAAAACCCGCTCAACAATATCTATAATGTTGTATAGTTGTGATAGTTTACCATGATAATTACGGCAATAACGCAAGCTTACTAAGCTAAGTTGATCATGACAAACAGAAGGCATAATATCAAGTAATACCATAATTTTAAAATTCCAGAACTTTTCTTGTTGAATAAAATTGACAAGTTTCTATGTTTTTTCAACATAGAAAATTGAAACTTTCATGAGTATGAAACTATAATTTGAAATTGAAAATTTCATGAATATGAAACCATAATTTTCAAATTCCAGAACCTTTCTAGTTGAATAATATTGACATGGGGATGTTTCGATGTTTTTTTATAACATAGCTTCATTTCTAATTGCACTCAAATTTCAAATATTGATAGATATAATCAGGTTCCCATTAGATAATTATGATAATAATTTTCGTGTATGACAATCAAGTTTTGAATGTTGATAAATATGATCTAATTGCTAAAAATAAACCAAATCAACCGAATATCAAAGGTGTAGTTACTGTACAACACATAAAAGTGACTCAATAATATCGACCAACCGATGATCTATGTTAAGACAAAGTACGATGATAAATACATAATATATGATGATAAATCGTAATATGATCAATGCATTGAAGATTGGAGTTTGATACTGGAGAATAGCATCAAACTATAAACTGGAGGATTATCGATGATAAATCGTAATATGATCAATAGATTGAAGATTAGAGCTTTATACTGCACAAGAGGATAGCATCAAGTATGAAATAGCTGGATTAGAAATTAGAAGGTTTCGACATGATTAAGGATGTAAGGGGATTGTCCAAATTGCGAAACGAATATTATTGAAAAATGATATCACCTCCTGCCAACATCGGATTTCGATCTGAGTATGGGTCGCCAATGGCGAAGAGATTCACTTCCACAAAGTTCGTTATCATCCTTGTAATCTCCATCCACAGCCGTACTACTCCAATCAGTATCACAACGAATCCTGCAATTGAAAGCAATGGTATAATTGATTCAAATTTCAAGTATTAATAGTTTTTTAGTAAATTATTTCAGTGAATATTATAAGAATCAATCTTGGAAAAGGATATAGTTATGGTCCAAAACCTAAAAGTGGTTTGTTGCAAGTATGTAGACAAACCTTCGTTTTTTAATTAATTAGTAATGTAAGACATTAATAATGTTTCGTTGCAAATATGTAGGCAAACCTTCGTTGTGAGTGTGTTTTTTACAAAACCTCAAGGCGCAACTAAACGATGAAAGTTGACTGGCGACAATCAACTACTTTTTATTATGTTATTACTAGAATTTCAGGTAATGAAACGCTTTTTTCTATTAAAAATGGTATTGTAAGCGACATTAGTGATTATAGTACCATAAATAACATTCATTCTTATAAATTATACATACAATTCGTATACATGCAACTACTAATTGATTACAGTCGACTGATTTATAGGAATTATTTGAATAATTTATAAGAATAAATGTTATTCATGGTACCCAAATACTAGAACATCACTTACAATTTTCATCAATACAATCAATACAATTTTTAATGGGAAATGAGCGTTTCCTTACCTGAAATTTTAGAAATAATCCTAAGCATTAGTTGACTGTCGCCGGTCGACTGTTATCGTGTGGTTGCGCCTCAAGGTTTTGTAAAAAAACACACTCACAACGAAGGTTTGCCTACATATTTGCAACGAAACATTATTAATGTCTAATATATAATGAAAACACTAGGATGTAGTCAAAAATATCACTGTATTTGAGTAAATATCACTTTATTATTAATGTCCCTAGTGAAGAATTCGAAGGCTTACGTATTCTGTCCCTATATCCCTTGCTGGGAGAGAAATTAAACTTATTTCAATTAATTTATTTCCACTGACGTTTTGTCCACAGCGTGTATATTATGAATGCTGTTTAATAGACAGCCAAGAATTATCAAACATTACTGTTACAACTCAACTATTATTCGCGTGTTGTAGTGCACGAAGCAAGATAAAAGCTGATTGAAGATAAAAAACTGAGAACAGCGAGAATATAAATTTGAAAATCCTGGTATATGAATTTAAGAGCACGCGTCAGTCATGTGCCCCAGTTGAAAAGTTGAAAAAAGGCACAAACCTCTAAGAAACCGATGAAAACTCAGAGATCCCGAGTGCCCACTGCTGCTATCAACGAGGCTGACCCACCCCTCTCACTCACAAGATAAAAGAGGGGTAATTATATATTGTACATAATATACAATACAATAGAAGTGTATCAAGAACACACTGGGAGGTCATTAATGTCACATGTACGTTGTATCAAAGAGTTCCTCTTCGTCAGAAAAAATTATATAACTATAATTGTAAAAACACTTCAGGTAGAAGGACACGAATTTGAAACGATAGTTTTGCTCTGCTCGAATTGTTCCAATACAACCCTAGTTTACTTCTTGCTCCTTAATATTAGTATATCTAGACTGATAACTGGTTTATTTTTGGATTCCTTATCTGTTTTGACGTTCAGCTCACTGTTATCAGGCTAGCGAGAGTTGTTATCTTTTCTACCACTGTAGGCCTTGCTTGTTCTCTTATTAAGACTGGTAACAGCTTTTAAAAACTTATAATTTATAAAACGTCTATTTATTCGAGAATAAGATAATTATTTATATTTTCTCAAATAAAAGAGTTGCCAGAAAAATAGAAGAGTAACAAAACTATACTTACTTTAAATAATAAATAGGCCTTAATAAACGAAACATTCTTTGATAAAAGTTTACATTAATGTTCCATTTTTTTATAAATTTAATTTCTGGAATTTAGACAATTACCTCGTTTTTAAAAGTTCGAAACCGCCATCTAAAGTGGTTTAAAGTAAGGATACAAATGTAGAAGTCCAGGGATTAACCAACAAGAGTAGTGGTTAACTAACAACTTTATTGAACTATGATTTCGTTGAAGTAAAATTGTAAGAAAAATAATAAGTTTATAGAATTGAAAAATGATAAAAAATAGAGTTTTCAATATTAAAAATACACGAAAAACATTCCGAGAACTTACCTACTATACCTAACTGTTGTAGATGCTGCTCCAATGTAGCTTGCAGACGATTTTACAGGAGAGCCGAACACTAAATCAACGTCCCCGTCAAATCCCTCGTCTCTCTCTGCATTCAGATCATCATCTTCCTCGTCATCATTATCATCATCTTCATCAGCAGCACAATCATCGATATCCTCATCATCTCTCACTTCAATATTATCATCATCGTCTTCTTCGTCATCATAATCATCTCTCGTTTTATCCCCACTGGCTGAGTCCTGAGAGTGAGAAAAAATTAAACAAACTAATTAAAGATTCCATCAACTAGACTTGATAGATGATTAATTAAGAAAGTAATAAAGGTTGAAAAATTTAGTAGCCTATTATGAAATCAATGCAAGTGAACAGATCATCTGCCACTCAAGCAAACTCACACATTCGGGGAAGTTTCTCGATTGTGGGGGGAGGAGATGCACTTTTTACTTATTCTTCTTCAACACATGAAATACTTTTTAATTTTGTTCATCACATGTGGTTAATCAAAATAACAGATTAGTTCAGAATCATTGATTGAGAGTTCATACAGATATTAAAATGTAGTAAGATTTATAATTGGCATTAAAAATAGATTTTCTTGAGTTACTGAAAATCTTTTTTTTTTAATTATTTCTACACTGGAAATTGGAGAATATTGAATGAATATTGACAAATTGAATGTTTCTTTTTGCTAATGATGATGCCTAGATGGGTCCCACTCTTAAGTATAATAATGGTAAAAAGTCTAACTCTAGTCAATAATGTAACACTAGTTAGAGTCCAAATCTAATTATAACAAGTATCGAAACTAACCTCATCTGACAAACTCCTCCAACTGCCTCGAGCTGACTGTCTCCTACTGTGGCCTGAGCACACAGACATTGCACTATTACTGTTACTCGATTTGTTATTATTGCCACTCGATACTCGATGTCGCGATGTCGGAAGACATCCAATCGATCTTTGCTTTTTCTCACTTCGACTACTGTTTGTACTGTGAACATAAAAAAAACGCATGTTAGTTGAAATTCGAAACTTTTTCACAGCATAAAATTTCACATAATTCTCATTGATAAATTACTTTACTTAATGAAGTCACTACGAGAACACAAGACGGAATAATGCATTTGAAATCTTACAACATACATTATTCTATACAGTAGGATTCATTTAATTTGATGCTTGGCGATCAGTAAACAGCTGATGTTGAGCAGCTTTTACACAATAATCCAAAGACTTTTTAAAGTCTTGAAGACCTTTAAAGTCTTTGCAATAATGTGTGAGATTCAGTATTTGTTGGTGAAGTATTGTGTCAGAGCTGCGAAACATCAGCTGTTTACTGATCGCCAAGCGTCAAATTAAATGAATATCACTATAAATTATATTACTTATTAACAGATGCAATACACAAAAGTTTAAAGCGTTCTATTGCACGAAAAATTGCCTAGTCATACTCAAACAGCATACTTCCTCCAGTAGATAATTGAGGCATTCGTACATGATCAACTACTCGTATTAATATAAATTGGTTGAAAGAATTATTTAATAACGGATTATATTATTTAGTAGAGAATTTAAGAATTGTATACTACAAAGCTTTTCCTCAAGTCCCATCCAATAGCCTAAACTTAAATTAAACAGCTAATTGAATATTTGGGAGCGATTAATCTTGAGAAACATATAAGGACGAGTTTATTAATGAAGAATACCTTCATATCTAGATCTGCGTGATCTGTAGAAAAATCTCAAATCCTTCATGACGTTTGAAATCAAATCTCAATCGTTCATTGATGTATAAATAAATGACATAAAAATTAGGATTTCTAGTTGGTTAGGTCACATTGAAAGAAAAGGCGACATGAGAGCTGTAAAAAGTCACCTTTTAAAATAGTCTTTCTACTCTTGGTATTGCTTTGAAAAAAATACGAAAACGAACACTGAAATCTAACCTCAAAGCGTATCACTCAAAATAACATAGTGATTCAAGTCTCTTCACAATACTAACCTCAAATGGAATTTGAAAAAATGGCTGATTTGAACTAGGCCACCAATCAAAAGTGAGATATCCAATGGCCACACTAAATACAGTCTCTGTGGCACGGACTATAGCATGGAATTAAGGACCAATTAGAATTTTGTTGGCCAATTTTAGATTTTTGAGAAGTTGCTATACAACTTTGTATATTTGTTTTATAGCAATAAATAAATTTTATATATATATATATTGCGAGTTAATTTTACAGCTCCAGCCGTTTCTCGCATCCCATCTGCCATTTTTTTCGGTCATCCAATCCCCATAAACAAGATTTCTGTCTACCATATCACCATACAAATTTTAATCTTGATTAAACGGAACTAACCTGGCACTATACAAAGCATAATTGCACGACGGATTATCTTCACTGGATGAAATACTAGAAGTGGCTGACGATGAGCTGCATTCACGTGACTTGATGGGAAGAGCAACTTGACTCAAGTCCGGTAGAGATTTGTGGAACCAACTGCGGCGCTCCACAGGTTCCGACTGATCATTTCCGATGCGCACAGCGGCACGGTTTGGCAATTCTTCTGCGCAGAACCTTCCACTCACCGAACGCCTACAATCGAATCCATAATCCCCCCTGTCCCCTCCCGATCGGCTTCTTCTCCTTCTTTTGCTCTGTTTATCGACTTGGCGATCTCTGGAGACAAGTGTGCCAGCTTTCGTGGTACGGACAAGACTAGTCTGAGATTGCGATGAAGCCAGGGATGAGCGGCGGCTTTCAGAGAAGTTCTTCGGGGGCGGCAGTATCACTGATGACATCCTATCGATAGAAGACTGCGGCGAAGTGGGGGTGGGTATTGAGGGGGGAAGGTTGGTTGGTAACGGTGCGTCTTGAACCTGAAATTAATCAACAAATAAAATTTAGACTATTTAAAAATTTAAACATCTTCCAATTACTTTTTGGTGACAACTGAATAACATACATTTTTTACCTCACAAATATATCTTTAGAATACGATTCAAGGTTTTATTGAATTATTAATAGAACATGTTATATTGAACTGAGTATAATGATGACTGAATAACACAATAGAAAAATAATTTATTAGGTTTGTAATTAAAATTAAATTTGAATCAACAGAATCTAATTCAAAATTGAAACAGGACTGAACAAAACAAAAATCGAATCAACATCATACGAAAAATAGATAATGTGAGTATTGCATAAATAGTTTAATGGCATGGCAGGATTAGCCTTTTTAAAAAACCACATGATTTACTATCATGGACTAAATTTTCCCTGCAGTTGGACATGGGAAAAATAATCTGCTTTTATTGCCAGAAACTTTCAAGCATACTAAATTCGAAATAATATACGTAAATGCCTGCTATCTATATTTGGTCAGCCATCGTCAGGGACAGATTTTTTTAAATTGAATGTTCACGAAATGAAAAAAAAGCAATAAATAGTCAGTATTCTATTAAATATAGTATTCTATTGATGAATTGAAAAATTATGGTGAAAACTAAATAATGAGCAACTCACATCGACAAGGTTCTCCTTGGAATCAGCATTTAATAAACGACGTAATTTGGCTTGTAGTTGATCAGAAGTGGATTTGACGGCTTGGTTGGGAATGACCAACGAAGCGGAAGACATCACAAGGCGTGGCGATTTCGGAGGATGCGTTGGTAGGGTCGTTGGAAGTAAGACCCCATCTTCAGGAAACACACAAACAAGGGATAATTATTACATCTTTGTTTGTTTGTCAATGGCTCAACAGCCCTATGTGGGCTGGTTGCCAGTTTATTACATTCTACGTAAGTAAAATACAGACATTATTCCAAAATCTTTCTATTGTAGTGAATAGGATACGTGAGTGTATTAACGCCAAAGCACTCTCACATTTTCCTTCTCTTTTGGGAAGAGAGTACGCCACTGGTGGGAGGATTTGACGATTTCCTCAGTGGAATAATTTGCGTGCAAAAGACTTGTAATCGAGACTCCTTGCAGTGAACATTGTTAGTTGACCACTCTCCGCGATGCTCTTCACCTCGGGACCACACCCTGGTCGCCGACAGTTTGGTTGTTATTTATTGAAGTTTTTCAGTTTATCGATAGATAATTTGACACCTTGTGAGATCGGACTCCCCAAAAGGAAGTCAAAGTCCTCATACATAGTACTCATACTCAAGGTATCTGAGCACCTCCACACCAAGATTACTAGACAAAAGGTTAAGCCATCGTTGGTATAAGACGCAAAGTGGAGGGGGAACGCCAGCGTGACGTCACTTGAATCACAAAATCTAGACAGTAACTTGACTTCGTATACCGTTCACTCAACTCTGCTTTGAATAAATCGTCGTTTAACCCTCTTAGAATTGAGTTAGAATTTTCAAATTCATAGTACTTGAAGCGAATGAATCACTGATTCTAATGGTGTAATTAAATATATCGATTTCAAGTTTATTCAACTCCTATGAGAAGAAAAAGTAAACAGATTTTCACACATCTGAAAACGTGACATGAAAAAGTTAGTAAGCGAGGAATTTTTACATTTCTATGGTAGGCAAGTTTTGTAAGCGGGAAAGTTGTAGATAAAAAGATGAATTTCATTTTCCATTTGAACATTTTTTCTCTACGACCAGCCGTTCTCCTGATATTGTCGGCGGAACGTAGGCGAAACCACCAAAGGCAAACCATCGATTTGCTACTATACATGGTCATAATTTACTCAAAGTAGCCTAATCATATACGGTACTCACAAAGAACGAAGAAGTAAGCATTGATGATTAATCATAATATAATTGATTGAATAATGATTTCATCATAATTTATCCACAGTGAATTAAGTCTAATAAATACAATTATTATTAAACTACCGTAATAATAAGATGGTATATCGACAATCGGAAGGCAGCATGTGTCAGTTGATTCACTTCAATTTTGTGTTGCACAGGAATTATTTCACTCTGATAACTTACAACGTAGTTGAGTAGAATTATATTTGACTTCTATTTCGATCACTGGTACTCGATTTCGGTAGCACAAAAGATAGTAGCATGATATCTACACCTACGTGAAATAATAATGTGTTTATCATTTACATAACTACATCTGAAAAAAGTCTGCATATTTATATTTAAAGCTTTGATGAATTTGAAAACTGAATTTTTTTCCTCTTGTTTCTTCGTTCTTCACTTTCCATTCTTTGTTTCTCATTCATGTGATTAAGTCTAATTTCATGTTCTCGTACGAGCAAATTTCTTCTGTCATTCACTTGGGGGAATGTTTTCTTTAGAATTTTTAAATAGCTTTAATCATCCTACTGTTGTTTGAAACTGTATTCCCATGAATCCTCATGAATATGTCATTCGCTTGATGTATTATTCTCGAAAATTCATCAGTAGGACATGTTAAACCCCCTTCTACTCAGAGATTCAATCCAATCACTGTTGAAGTACATAGATTCTTTGAACTGGGCATCAGTCTCTTTATGAATAAAAATAAAAAAAAGTCTCTTTATAAAATAAAAATATCCTGCAACATATTCTAGTCCTTCTTCTTCTTCTTCTTCTTATTCTTCTCGATAAAACCGATGAATTGCAACCATAAACCGATGAATAGCAATCATAATTTGCACTGAGCACATGCTGGACTGGAGCATTTGGACTGAAGTTGTAATTCAGCGTACGTCATCGATGCAGTCCCCCCACTCCAACGGCTTGTGGACAGAAATAGCATAGGCGATGGTTGAACCTTTTGTCTAGTAATCTTGCCTCCACACCATGTGTCATCTGTCAGTGATTGTGATAGCATAGTTTTGCATGAAACATTGCATGATAGCATCATTTGCATAGCATTTGAATGAATCGACTCTTCTAAATGAGCTGATTTGAATGAATCGATTCTTCTGAATGAGATGATTCGCAAATTAATACAATAAGCTCAAATACAGCCAAAAACTCTTGCGATTATATAGAAAATTATGTATTACATGTTTTATACCATGAATTGCAAGAAATAATCCTAATAATGAATTTGAAAATAGAAAACAATTAATACAAGATAGCTTTGAAGCCCTATTAATAGAATATGAATATACAGAGTGTTAAAAAAGTACTTAAAAACGTTGAAAATGCATATAATTTTTAAAAAAGTTAAAGAACTAGATTAATAGAGTATAAATATACAGTGTTAAAAAAGGACTTTAAAACGTTAAAAATGCATAAAATTTTTTAAAAAAGTTAAAGAACTAGATTTGGTATTGTTTTAAAGAAAAACACATCAAGTTTTGACTCCAGTTCTTTATCTTAAACAAATTATATGCATTTTCAAAGTTCTACCCACAACGCCGCTTGCTGTGTTCAAATATGCCGCTACCTTATTCAATACTCTTTCTAGCAGTTCTAGTCTCCAAGCAGATCCGTCTAAAGCCGAGAGATGGCGCTGAGATTCTTTCAAACTTTAACAAATTGAACTAATTTTTTTCCAAAATGCAAATAAAACCTGTACATATATGAAGGATCACTAACCTTTGTTTTGGTGCAAAGCTCATCTAAATTGGCCCAATATAACGAACTCAGGCTTTCATTAGTTTTAAAAGGGTATTTTAATATATAAGGATAATTACTAGGCTACTTTCGGGCGTTCTAATTGAATTATTTCTACATCTGAAAATGAAAAAATGGTTGAAATTGAACTTTACCTCTCCGACCGGAAGTTTTGTCAGTATGGTAATGGCAGTGATGTTGGTTGTGATGCCTCGGCGACTTTCTTTCACTACTGCAAGTCAAGGCACTTAGCTGTTGCTTTTTATCGAGCACCGTGTTCGATTTGACATAAAGAGATTTAGTTTCTTGAAGTAGTTCAACAGCACTTTTACGTTTACCTGGAATAAGAAGATAATATTATTATCTCAGTTCAGATTAATCTCATCTTCCTTAGTTCACTACTATGTAAACTGTTGTTTAGCTGAGAATCGTTCAACTCCAACAAGGCAAGATAAGGTATGCTATAAATTATAAATAAATACAATTCTTCATATTGAGGAGTTCAAATAAAGTGTACAGTTTGCATTGTTTTTAATAATATTTGTATGACCATTGTCAATGCTGACTAATGTATGGTCTATGTCTGATGATAGCACCTAAGGTGCTGAAACATGTCTGTTTCTTATTATTAAAGATCGTGATAATTGACAATATCTTGTTGTTTTTTCATTATTCTCTATGACGTGTATGAATAAATTGAATTGAGATGGAGTAGCATTATATACAATTATAAAACCTTGCATAAAGGAAATAAAACTGGCTCTGCGCAACACTTTCTGGACTAGTGGAGTATTTTACGACTACTTGGAGTAAAGATTACATAGTGGGTCAACAAATGGTTGAAGATTGAGAGAAGAGTCCCTTTGAAGTTTCTAGCACTATAATGACGAATGCAGAGCTGATTTCAATTGAATAAGATCCACTTAATGACAGCAAGCTTTTGGAAATTCAATAATCCTTACACTAAGAAATTATCTTGAAGAACTCACCAGACATTGAAACAGAAGAGCGTCCTGAGCCATTTCCATGCCTCTTGAAATTGCTTCCCCGATTAATTGTTCGTAGAGGCGTGGATGGCGCTGTCTGAGTTACTGTGCTAGTTGCCATGCTTCACAGCCGAAAAGCAAAGCTGGTTGCCACGTAAAAACACGATTTGGTCAGCTGTAGATGATGTGTAGGTTATCAAAGAATAAGAATTGATCTAGTGAACTGGGAATTACTTCATGATTAATTGCAGCGAATATTGAGCGGATGGACATCTTACGCTTTTTCATGTCCAGTTCGCATGAAAAGATTTTTTTTTGCAGTGCATCAGTGTCTTGAACCTATAAAAAGAAAAGGAATGACAGAGATCGATAGTTAAAACTTACAGAACATTTGGATTTATAAAAGTAACAATATAGGTATCAATTTGGAAAAATTCTAGTAGTAAGCTCAATTTATTGTGCTCCAAATTCTTTCCTCCAATTTGTTATCCTAACCAAATATTAGTCATCAATCAGTCCCAGAATATTAATCACATTCTGCCAAATTATAAATGTGAGTTACTAATGGTGATCGTCAATATAATCTGAATATCAAAAAGTCTATCATGTTTGATTATTCCACAAAACCTACTTACTACAAAAATGATTTTTTTAAGTTACTCTTCTAAAGCTTAGGTTTAAATCAAGCACAATGTTTGAAACATTGATCTCACACCGAAGTTAAGGTTATGGATATAGGCTAGCTAACAAACAAAACTTGTGTACAAGGTTGTAAAACGAAGCGACATATTACAGATAAATAATAATTTAATCAGTTGTTTTCACTCTAACAGTATCTAAGAGTAACTATCAAAAGAAATAATGAATTTAAAAACATGATACTCACAAACCGTTGGAAT
Source organism: Laodelphax striatellus (assembly GCA_017141395.1). Classification (NCBI taxonomy): domain Eukaryota; kingdom Metazoa; phylum Arthropoda; class Insecta; order Hemiptera; family Delphacidae; genus Laodelphax; species Laodelphax striatellus. Next base: position 15,845,924 of record CM029544.1, on the reverse strand, counting down.
TCGTTTGCATGCCTATCAAAAACGAATGTCAAATAGCCTACACCATCAGCAATTGTAATGTCGAATAGAATTCGTTCACACAATAATATTAAAATTTCAACCCCGATTTAAAATTACTTTTCTCGGCGAAATTATGCTCAACAAATGAATCAGAAAACATAATAATGATTACAGTGACAGTTTCATCACTGTTCAATAAGTTACGCTAATAAAAATTCGAAATAGTAATCGAAATTTCGCAGATTTCTACTAAATCACAAAAAACCGTAGAATAAGTTTATTGACAAACGATGTCGGTGTATTTTGAGATGATACAGTTTAAGAATTTCATGTAGTCGCAGAATAATACATCAAGTAAATAGAAATGAAATGAACTATGAACAGGACTGCTTGAGCTTTTGCAACTGACAAATCTGAGACCTGACAAAGCTGGCAATAATTACCCATAGTGCACCAGTCCTGCGGTTTGTGTCCAGCTGACTTCCAAATAGTACCAGCTGTTTAACGCCCACCACATTCACAGAGTATATAGAACGAGGCATTTTTGCAGGAATTGGAATGGCACACATTGTACGTCCGCCATTAAAGGTTTATCTATTCTGTGCTGTTTTGTATTCTATGTTACGGAGTTCCATATCAAAGCTTGATAATCATATTCTTAGCATACTGTATGACTTTTGAGCTCCTGAGTACCAAAATTCAGAGACATTCCAATTCCATAGATAGACTCGCTTTTGCTCGGCAGGGGGCTATATGCCCTCTGCACCCCCTTTTGATACCCTCTTGGTTAGTAAGTTATTCTTTTGGTTGTGCCCCTTGTTCAACTGGTTAGTTGCTTTAATGAAGTGAGTACTTCACACTCACAAGGGAAGGGGGAGGGGAGTACAACTTCGATGATTCAGTGGAAAAACTGAATTTACAAATCGAACCTCATAGGTGATGTGATCTGCTCCCTCCTAGAGGACTTTGCACACAATCCCTCACTCAATAATATTAATTTACATTCCAAAATAGCCTACCAAAATTTGGCAAAAATGAAAATATGCACCTCCTCTTCAGTGCCACCCTGTGAGTCCAAAAGCCATTTTTCATTGAATCTAACAACTTGTGCAAGCTGAACATGAAAGTCAACATTGATTGAACATTTAATTTCATTAAATGAACACTGATTTAGGTGGCTACTTATTTTCAATAATTAAAACATAGAATGTAACACTCAAAAATCAAACCAGGATGCTGTGCATCCTGGGAGGCAAGGGCTCCGCCCTTGCAATATTGTTGGGAGGGGGAGGTGGTGCTGTGCATCCTGGGAGGCAATGGCTTCGCCCTTGCAATATTGTTGGGAGGGGGGGAGGTGGTGCCGTGCATCCTGGGGTGGCAAGGGCTCTGCCCTTGCAATATTGTGGAGGTGGGGGAAAAACAAAACATGCAAAGCCTTTTCCCATGACTATTTGTGAGGAGAATAATATTGGCAGAATTTGACCAAATTTAAATATTTAAGAGGTGGCCCTTGGGTGACCCAGACAGCCATGTCTCGTCAGACAGCATGAATCTTCTATTTACTGCCGAAATAAATCTGAATATTTTTGATTGAAAGAATGTAGGCTAATATGTTTCTCAGTAAACGAATTTGAGTGTTTTAAACATTTCAATTTTACTTACTCTGAGAATCAAAATTGTATCATTCTTATTTTCATGACTATCTAGCTATAGTACCTAACTTTTACAAATTGAAAATTCAGATATTTTTTTTTGTGACTTAAAGTATGGATAAGGGTGTAAATGGAGTAGGAATGGACACAAAGCATGTAAATCCCTTTAATCAATCACATTGAATACATCACATATTTCCAATTATCTTATTTAAAAACAGTTTCCACGATTAACTTTTCAACATTAGAAAATTAGATTTTCAACCATTGCCTTTCTCTAGTTCTTTATCTATCATAAAACCACAGAGCAGTATCTAGAAATACAAACGCAACTTAGTATACGAATGCAATCTATTATATAGTCTGTACTCTTTGTATAAAATATGTCTGTGAGAGCAGGAAGAATTTTAGTCCATATTCCACTGAATTGATCGGGTATTATTTAACAGATTATTTGTAATCATAGCATAAATTCGTATTCAGTTGACAGTATTTTTCAATAATAAGTCATCACGTAAAATCAAACTAATTTATTTAATAAATCAGAATTATGAATCAAATTCATTCAAGAGCAACTGAGGAATTTTTCGTTGAATAAGGATATGACTGTTGTATCAATAACTGGAGTGATCATATTGATTATTTAAATAATCTGTTTTCTATTTCAAATTATTCAATAATAAATGTGAAACAATAAATTGCTTATACATGAAGAAGTCTTTAGAGTAGAAATAAAATTATCTAATAAAAGAAAAACGAAATCATCTATTGGAGAAACTGGGAATGGAAGTAATGATAGTTATAATAAAAATTCCTCTCACTTCTATGTTTTCCTTACATATTTTTATTTTCAACAGTGGAAACGGACTAGTAATTCTTCAATCTCTCACAAGACACTGAATATTTCTCATTGTCCATTCAATCAAACCTTATCAAAATCAACTTTCCAAAACTTTTTTTATTACATCTATACACCAATGTTACACATCCATGATTATATAATGTACATAAACAAAATATATACTTAGGCCATCACCAGACATAGCAACAATAGGATGATTGAATAGGCGGTAAAGTGTATGCAATATTTATCAATATATATTAATATTAGTAGATCATAGATCAAAACACAAATGATTTTAGAAAGCGTTGAAATAACTGATTGAGGACAGAATCCACTTTGGGTAATTCCGTGCTCAATTCATTTTGATTATATTCATACCCTGAAACATTCATTTGTGCTTTGATTTATAATGAAAGCGATTTCTTCTTCAATCACACATACACATTTAATATATGCTATGTGTCAGTAATATCCAAAATAATTTTAGATAAAATATAAGTCGGTAAAATTTTATATCAGCAGCAACAATGAACGCAGACCGTAAATAGGCATATTCAAGCACTAGGTTAAGCTGATGAAGAGTTTTCATGTTCAAATCATCTGTATGAAAAATCCAAATTTGTGTAAGGCGCACATTTAGAGAGAACACTTAGTTTCCTGTAGTTAATAGGGCTGGTTTTCTCGTTTTATTGTTTTGGAGCGCAACAATTTAAAACTAACAGAAAACCATAAAATATTCAAAAGAAAGTAAGTTTCTGATAGAAAGAAATATTTTTTATAATTTTTATTACTGACTGCAAAAACATTCTTAAGAGGAAACATGTGAATAAACATGAATCAGTTGTTTGAAATTATAAATCAAAATCACTATTCATTTCAAGAATAATTGAAGTTACAGGAAATCTCGAACTGAATTTCTCATTAGGAGCTTGAAAATGGAGTTATAAAAGTTAATGACTGTTTTGAATGGAAGTTTACATTTCAATCTTTGAAGAAAGAATAATGTTACCACAATTATTGAAAAATAAAACTACCGTACTGCTTTATATGATAATCTATTATAGGCATATAATTTTTATGGATGAATGAATTTTTGGATGAATATTTTATAAATGAATAATTTTCATCTAAATAATAACATGATGAAAATCACAGATAAAATTCCATGAACAAGACAATTTAACGAATAAGACAGCTTATGGTTAATAATTATAATTTTAAAAGCAAGTAAGATTTGAATAAATTAATTCATGCATAGATCGTTAATTATGGAATGGATTGATTTTGAGAGACAGTTTCACAACAGTGTTGACCTGAAAAAATATTTTTTAAAACTCAGAATTTTTCAAAAATTTATAAAATGAAACTGAAAAACTCGAATAAAGTTAGTATGATAGTTGTGAAATTCTCTTGAATTAATTAGCTTGAAGATTGAATAATTTCTGGAGGCTCCAAAATAGGAGTGACCATTACCATCATTCAGGACTGAAATTTAAACTAATAGAAAAATCATTTTGGAATCTTGAATTTAAAGCTGAAAGAAACAAAATTAATAGAAATATTGTAGATGGCGATTTGTTTTTTAGAAGTTAAGTTAGCCCTACTAACCATAGGAATCCAGCCTTCTCAAAAACATCTTCTCAAAGCTTTTGTAGTATATTATAATAACATCATAAATATAAAATGAGTATGTATATGTATCTATGCTGTACAAATATTTTTTAAAAGTTTTTTACAAAAATTTAGCAACATCCAAGGCTCCAAAATATACTTGACACAGGCATCGAAAGTTGAATAGGCTTTAAGAAAACTAATATTCACGTTTTCAAGTCTTAAGTATCTAATATGCAAGAGGTGGAATACAATATTTGAAAATTCAATTGAAAAACAATAGCTGAGAACTTTCTCAGAGTTTTAAAATTATCTGTTTGCTAGGACAATTAAGACAAAAAATAAGCAAATAGCAGAAATCATATACTGATAAATTTAATGTATCAGTATATACTGATCATTCAGTATATACAGAATATACTGATCGTAAATTTAATAAATTTAATGACTCGTAAGTTTAAATTTCAATTTAAATTTCGTAGGTACTTCGGATACGGTATTTAGAACGATGAAAATAAAATACGGTATGCTTTGATCTTGAAAGAGGTAACTCTTCAAATACAGTTCATGTTCATTAAAAATATTTACAATAGATTCCCCGGAAGAATTGAATAGGCCACCTACTTACGTGGTTTTACCAAACAAAGATAGGTGCAAAATATTGAAGCATTATCTGTATTGTTAGATATTCGAGCACTCAAAATTATTATCAACCAAGAAATCTTTAGTTTCTAATTTTCATGAAATGGAATTCAGTTATTGGAATGAAATTCAGTTTAACCATAATTTTTTGCAAGTATACTAAAGAGATAACAGTGCAGTAATTACAGTTTTGTTGAAGATTTTTCAAGTTGATACAGTCGTCCATTTTTCCTGGTTTTCCTATATTATGTGACCAAAAAAATGGAATCAATAGGTACTTCATAAAGACCTATTTTATTATAAAGTTTATTTGATGATAAAATTTCCATTAGCGTATCATTTTCTAGATGTGAAGAATTGTTATTTCATTAATTTTATTATTGTTCTAATTACCTTCTATTCATTCAAATTACTGTGATAAAATCATCATTATTGAAATTTCCTGTTTGATGATAAACTTGAATAGTATCTCTCCTATCATATCATTACTCCAATAATCTCCCATATTCATACCAAGATTTGTTTATGTGTTCCACAAAATGAACATAAATGTTAATAATACTAAAGCCATTCAAGAGTTTGGGTTTATGATGTTGAATGCATATATCTTCTTCAGATAATCCATTCAAATTATCATTATTTAATTCTAGCACTGTACACTACAAAATATTTAAAAAAATTGTTAACGTTTGCTTTTCCCCTTCTCAATGTATGATTCACTGAGTTGAAATGGTTTTTACAGAATAACATCATTGTAAAGAAAAAGTGGTTTATGCTCAGCATTACTGGCAAGAAGGGAGAGGTACAGATATCAAAAACACCGATTACAGAAACATATACTTTTACAATGATTGATAGTTTTTTGATACTGCTACGACAGTTCACTACATCTACAACTCTACTACTACCACTACAACTACAACTAAAACTATTGCTACTACTACAAGTTACTAGTCTACACTATTGTTCCTTACTCAACCACTCGGAGAAATCGAGAACAATATTTCACAGCCATAAAGACATTGAGTAGTGTAATAAAGGTAAATCATAAATGAATTATAGAATCTCAGCCATACACGAAAATAAAGATAGCTCATTAGTACAGTCTCTGAAGTTACTATTGAACAATTAAGTTTGTTTAACAGCTACATTTAAATGCAATCCATTCATATTTTGTTCGACATCGATAAGCAGCAATAATTACTAATGCATAAAGTATACCAATAAAAGTATACTAGTAAAAGTATACCAATGCGAAAAGTTATATTATTACACTGACAGTCATCTTATAGTAGGGTATACACTTTCTTATTTATCTAAACATCCATCAAACATATTAAATCTATTGGGAAGAATGGAATTATGATGAAGATGGAGATGATGATGACCCAAAAGTGGAAGAAGAAAGTTACTTTACTACCAATGCAGCACCCAAATAAAATATAATTACAGTACGTTTTTTTTTCATGCCATGATCCATAAAAAAATACTATATCGGTATGGAAAGAAGAGTGAAGCTTGTAATGAACTTACGTGGTTTTTTTATATAAAATGACGGGGTTCGCCAATTTTATATTTTTGAAAGTATATTGTTCAATCAAAGAATCACTCTCTCCCCGCAATGTTCCTACACATTATACTCATCCTTACTTTCTAGATTCAGAAATGCTTGATAAAGTTTCCAACTTTTTCTTAAGAATTTTGCTACCGCATTTCCGAGTAACAGTACAATAGGCATTATGGTTATGCAAAAATATTAGCTCGATTATGAAAATAAGACTCGCTGCCTTTTATAAATGTTATATAAAATATAAACTTCATAGTAAATAGTGATATAAGTTACATCAATGTTATAATTTATGAATAAACTATGTATGTAGTTCATAAATTTATTAGCAATGATTCACAACAATAGATAAATGCTTTGAAATTACAACAAAAACATGTTTGGAAAATAGAATTTCTGATTAATGAACACACGATATAGTTTCAAATGTGATGAGTTCTATGAGATTAACATGATTAGACGCTATTATATTATACAACTATTTTATCTGCTTCATGAGGCGGTTGAATAAACCATCTTAAAAGCAAAAATATTAGGATCACAATGACATGTACAGCCAAGAAGGAAATACTGTAGATAGTTTTATAGCACCATACAATAGAATGAAAAAGAGTGAGAAGATACAAGGATAACAGGTATCTGTAGAGTTCTTAAAGCTACCACTGACAGCAATATCAATCTATTATTTAATTATCATGATTTAAGGTGGACACCGAAAAACACGAATGGGTAATGGGTATGTTAACACCAATAACATTGATTAGTATTCATAGTAATGAGAATAAGTAATCATAGCGATGATTTATATAAGAATATTCATAGTAATGATGAATGAGGTTTTGTGGAGATGAATGAGTCTTCATTTAGTGAAGTGTTTATGGACTGGAGCATGCTAGTGAAATACACATTTTACTCATATTTATTACGAGTAGTGATTTCAAAGTATGTGTAGGACGAGAGTACCGTACAGGAATAGTTAGTTATATATATATGAAGAATAGATAAGATCAGTAGGAGGATCAGCTCTCATGCAGTGAACAAGAGTAATAACCATCCCATTTTACACTGCTCTACTTCAAGGTTTGGTCATTTTTGTTTAGTTCATGCAGTAAGAATAATTGAATTACAGGTGTAGCTTCTTGATATGTGTCGTTGCAGTGTAATTGAAAGTAATGTATACGGTATGCAGTTACAGCTTGGATAACTCCAAACAAGCATTAAGTTTTCACATGTAGGCTACACAGGAAGGAAATGAAGTTTCTATTTATTTTAGAGTGTTATGACTCTTAATTGTTCTGAAAATATCTCAAACCTGAGATTGGTTGAAGCTTAAGTTCACTTATTCTTGTTTTTGAAGACAGTGGATATTCCTTTTTTACTGAAAACCACATTAGGTTTTGGAAATTAAAATATTTTTATAATTTGGTTTGTTATTGAAAGCTGCTCTTTTTAAAGTCAATGTGATGTGCGTTTTTTTAGTGAGGGCCAGACAAGCTGACAAACTGATAATAATTTACAAAACATGTACCATTACATTATTTGTAATAATTATAATATGATTTATTATATATTTTTCAGACTTCAGCAATAAGTCATTAGATATAAACTCAATGAACCAAACTCGATACAAACTTCTTATTATTAATATTTAGACCGTGAATTCGATACTTATTATCAATCTGAAAGCAGGAAATCTTTCCTCAATTATTTGATTGTATAATACTACACAATATCTCTATCATATAATATATAATAAACTTTTGTAGCTCTGTATTGTTTTGTTCAGTTAAGTATAATAAATTAACCAATTCATTCGCAAGATATTCCAATAACGCTTTCTTGTTGATATTTTATTTCAAAATACACAGAAAACTAAACGAGAATGTTGATTTTTTGTTTTCGTTACAATTTCAATATCTTTTCCTTGATATTTTGACAGATTATATCCTTACTCTACTCACTCAAGTACAGTATAAATAGATCAATATGAAAGCTCTGAACACTTGGCTGTTCGATCTAATACTAGTTATAAAAGACTATCTATGAAATTTTGGCCTTTTATGTAAGATTATACTTAGAAGTAGAGAATATCAAGAATTGAGCAGGTAATTCATTGATAAATTCCTTCAAGCAGGAGACGAGGTCATCAATGAAGTTCATATCCAATGATAAACTAGTGAAAGCTTAAGTAGTTTCCCTGGAAGTGAAACAGACATGTATTATTCTGAAAGTTGTTACAATAGGAAACATGTTGAATATAGAAATAATTGTATTGAAAATAAAAAGTTCAATGAATGAACTAAAGGAAACTTCAGTAGTCCCTCTGGAAGTTAAACACACATCTATTATTCTGAAAGTTGTTACAATAGAAAACATATTGAAAATGGAAATAATTGTATTGAAAATAAAAAGTTCATTGAATGAACTAGTGAAAACTTCAGCAGTCTCTTTGGAAGTTGAACATACATCTATTATTCTGAAAGTTGTTACAATAGAATCCATATTGAACATGGAAATTATTGTATTGAAAATAAAAAAAAATCAATGAATAAACTAGTGAAAACTTGAGTAGTCTCTCTGGAAGTTAAACGTAAATCTATTATGCTGAAAGTTGTAACAATGAAACACACTGGCAGTAAAATTATTGTATGGAAAATTTATGAATTTTTAGTTTTTAACAACTTGTTATTTTTGCCAAAGAAGTGAACATTTTTCGAACATCCTTGAATTAATGACGAAAATATCACGGTAGATCTCCATAATAAATAATGTTTTTGATGAATGAACAGCATCTATTTCTGTATTACAAATTTTAGTACCGTATATAATTCTAATTCAAAATTATTTCATTTCATAATAAAGGATTTACGTTTTAAAATATTTTAATATGGAGCAGAATATTGAATCTCCCATGATAAATAATGATTAAAGTGTTCTTATAGAATGAAGTAATTATATATTATGAATGAGTTGCATAGTTGATTTTAAAAATTAAAACAGACTGATCTCTTGAGATTTTTAGCAGAAAACATTTTATTTGTGAGACCCTGTTGATTTTGTAGAAAGAATCTTCACCAATGGTGTAAATCAATGTGGTGAATATTCAAAAACTCGTACATTTATGTTTCAAGTATTTTAATTAGTATTTACAACGGAATCTACCGAATTAAAGTTTATGCCTCACCAGGTACTTGTTACCTGATACCTTTACACCTGTTGCCGTACCTGAATACTCTAACTTTATACAGAGTGATTCAGATAAGTCAGAACTGTAAGTGGGCTCGTACACCGGAGCAATAAGCAACAAGCAATAAGCAATACACAACAAGCAATATTATCGCCAATGTGTTTTTCCATTAGATTTCAACTGAACTCGTACACCGAAGCAATACGATATCGCTATCGCCTCTGTAGAGCAACATAATTATATCGCTAGCAACACAGAGTGTCGGTAGAAAAGCAACGTATTGCCTGAATAACATATGATATTTCATTAAATTTTTAGTACAGTAACCTAACTTTAAAAATTTTCGTTCATCAAGCGTTTGTTTACAAAATGTCTGACGAAGCAGCATATTAAATTTGTACAGCCTGTTGAGCAATATCAATGCATTTATGATTATCTTCGAGATGATTACAGCCAAAGAGATGTTGTGGAGAAAGCATAGGGTGCAGTTGGAAATGAAATAAATCTATCTGTTGACTTTTTTGGAACAATTTATTTTTTGAAACGATCTTGATTAAACAGTATATTTATCTTGCCATGGTCCTCGCTTTGCCATAGGAAAATTGATCATTGATCAGTTTTCTTGCTACATGAAAATGTAATATGATTTCAAGTAATTACGTAATTCATAATTAAATTTTTATCTTGTGTTAAATTTCTCATTCTCGAAATTTGCCACAACATTATCACTTCGTCTTCATCGTCAGACGACATTTTGAACGACCGGGGCAATAAGCAATAATTTTCTTATTGCTTTGGTGTACGAAGTACAACAAAAAATGTTGCCTGTTGCGTATTGCTCATTGCTTGTTGCTTATTGCTTATTGCTCCGGTGTACGAGCTGCCTAACTAGTAATGCAGTTCAGTTGGACAGTTATAAGCAAGATTACTAGACAAAAGGTTAAGCCATCGTTGGTATAAGACGCAAAGTGGAGGGGGAACGCCAGCGTGACGTCACTTGAATCACAAAATCTAGACAGTAACTTGACTTCGTATACCGTTCACTCAACTCTGCTTTGAATAAATCGTCGTTTAACCCTCTTAGAATTGAGTTAGAATTTTCAAATTCATAGTACTTGAAGCGAATGAATCACTGATTCTAATGGTGTAATTAAATATATCGATTTCAAGTTTATTCAACTCCTATGAGAAGAAAAAGTAAACAGATTTTCACACATCTGAAAACGTGACATGAAAAAGTTAGTAAGCGAGGAATTTTTACATTTCTATGGTAGGCAAGTTTTGTAAGCGGGAAAGTTGTAGATAAAAAGATGAATTTCATTTTCCATTTGAACATTTTTTCTCTACGACCAGCCGTTCTCCTGATATTGTCGGCGGAACGTAGGCGAAACCACCAAAGGCAAACCATCGATTTGCTACTATACATGGTCATAATTTACTCAAAGTAGCCTAATCATATACGGTACTCACAAAGAACGAAGAAGTAAGCATTGATGATTAATCATAATATAATTGATTGAATAATGATTTCATCATAATTTATCCACAGTGAATTAAGTCTAATAAATACAATTATTATTAAACTACCGTAATAATAAGATGGTATATCGACAATCGGAAGGCAGCATGTGTCAGTTGATTCACTTCAATTTTGTGTTGCACAGGAATTATTTCACTCTGATAACTTACAAAGTAGTTGAGTAGAATTAAAATTATATTTGACTTCTATTTCGATCACTGGTACTCGATTTCGGTAGCACAAAAGATAGTAGCATGATATCTACACCTACGTGAAATAATAATGTGTTTATCATTTACATAACTACATCTGAAAAAAGTCTGCATATTTATATTTAAAGCTTTGATGAATTTGAAAACTGAATTTTTTCCTCTTGTTTCTTCGTTCTTCACTTTCCATTCTTTGTTTCTCATTCATGTGATTAAGTCTAATTTCATGTTCTCGTACGAGCAAATTTCTTCTGTCATTCACTTGGGGGAATGTTTTCTTTAGAATTTTTAAATAGCTTTAATCATCCTACTGTTGTTTGAAACTGTATTCCCATGAATCCTCATGAATATGTCATTCGCTTGATGTATTATTCTCGAAAATTCATCAGTAGGACATGTTAAACCCCCTTCTACTCAGAGATTCAATCCAATCACTGTTGAAGTACATAGATTCTTTGAACTGGGCATCAGTCTCTTTATGAATAAAAAAAAAAAGTCTCTTTATAAAATAAAAATATCCTGCAACATATTCTAGTCCTTCTTCTTCTTCTTCTTCTTCTTCTTCTTCTTCTTCTTCTTCTTCTTCTTCTTCTTCTTCTTCTTCTTCTTCTTCTTCTCGATAAAACCGATGAATTGCAATCATAAACCGATGAATAGCAATCATAATTTGCACTGAGCACATGCTGGACTGGAGCATTTGGACTGAAGTTGTGATTCAGCGTACGTCATCGATGCAGTCCCCCCACTCCAACGGCTTGTGGACAGAAATAGCATAGGCGATGGTTGAACCTTTTGTCTAGTAATCTTGAGTTATAAGAATTTCTTTTGTTTGTTTGTTTTGTCAGAGAGCTTTGACCTTTGAGAACATATCCCACTCCACGCACACACCCCCCACCACAAGCGCTGGTGTCAGGCAGAGCACGAATTGTTGTCAGTCCTTCACGATGCTTACGCAAGAGCAGAGAGTCGCATTATTGGAAGCATACTTTTCAGTAAAATGTTACAACATTTACTGAAAAGTATGTTTCCAATAATGCAGAAAATATAAAATATAAATAAAACATTAAATAAAAACATATAAATAAAACATTTTATTATCCATTCAATATTAGAGTTCTGACTTATCTGAATCACCCTGTACTTGTTACCTTTGAACCTGTTTTCTTCATACCTGTTACGGTAGGGTACCTAAAACTGCTACCTTTATACCTGTTATCTATATACCTGCTACCTTTATACTTGTTACTTTTATACCTGTTACCTTTATACCTGTTCCTTTCATATCTAATTACCTGTAGAAGAATGGAAGATTGTTGATGTATGAAACGACTAAAACGTTTAGACATCAAAGAGCAGTGTTGAGGTTATGAGGAAAACAGATTACATCACGTGCAGGTTCTCGCAAGACTTTGACTTGTTGTCAATCAGACACATCTTGTGCAGAATTTCTTTGGCTAAGTTGAGAGACAGCGATGTTCTGGAACCATGCAGACGGCTCTGCTTTTGACGCTTGCGTTCACGCGTCTCGCGCAGACGAATCTGCTTCAGAATGCCGACAAGAAGCTCATCAACATTGTGCTGAATGCCAGAAGATGTCTCTATGAACTTGCAGTCCCGTGAAGCTGCCAACTGCTTTCCATCTGAAGGGAGAATAAATTATTGCATGAAAAAACATCAATCAATCAAATCGATAACTTAGAAGCCATGGCGAAGCGTGGTATACTTATTTGGTCATCGCTCCTATAGGAAATATACCCGGCAATGATGGTAATATACCTGGCGAAGCGTGGTATACTTATTTGGTCATCGCCGGGTATATTTCCTATAGGAGCGATGACCAAATAAGTATACCACGCTTCGCCACTACTTAGTAGCTATAATTATTACAGTTAACACAGATTAAACTTGATTGGTATCTATATGTTCGTGCAGCTTGCTGTAAGATAGAGTTTGAAAAAAACATATTATTCATTGAGAATAATCAATTATTATTTCGAAGTTTCAACTTTCACAATTGTATGATTTTGAAATGAACGATATTTCCCTCTCTGTTTAATGTACTAGACGAAAAATTTCTATTTGTAATAGATAGGATTTAAGGTAGTGTTGTGTAGGTTTTAGTTAAGTAATTGTTGTTAATAAAGTATTCAAGTATGTAAGTAATAATTTATTCTTTGAGTAGTAGTGAAGGTGATATTGTGGTAGTTATCCATAATAAATGAAAAGACAAGATGACTCTATAATAAATGATAATAAATGAAAGACATAATAAATCAAAGACAACATCTTGTCTTCTCATTTATTAATAATTTATTGATATAAATTACTCGGAGCATATTCTAATAAGGATTCATGAATAATTGTACACAGTTTTATTAGTTAATTAATCGAATAGTAGCGTATGTTGTCACCCGCTGGCCGTCTTACCCATTGAGCAAGGTTGTGGAATCATCACTGATCTAATTTCAAAGTGTTCAGTGTTGATTCCCCAACGATTACGAAACCTTCGGCAATGTGCAAGACTGCGGAGTCATCACTGATCCAATTTTTGGAGGCCAGTGCTGATTCCACAGCGCTTACGACACCCGTGGGTTTTGTTTCGAACCTTTTGAACAGATTAAGGGGACAGTCAGTCTCGAGCTTTCGTGGAAGATGGGAGAGCCAGGAAGGGCCAAAGGAAGAGCCCGAGAATATGGCACGGAGTAGTTCCCGGTGAGTCGTTTCCGATTATTATCACTGTTAAGCCTGGTTTTCATTAGTAGAGTTAGTGGTAGAGTAACTAGCATACTAACTCTACCGTACTATTCTACTCTACTTACTTGGTACTTGAAAACAAGTACTCTACCATCACTCTACTCTACTATGAACGTTTTCATTGGAAGAGTTCACAAGATAGTTAGTACTCGCCCAGGGAACTCTACCACTAACTCTACTAATGAAAACCAGGCTTTAAGGTAGGTTTTTGCTTCTGCGGCTTCGCAGCCGACTCCAGCTGCAGTTAGTCAAAATAGCTACTAATTTAAACTTGAAATAAAAATATACGAGATTAATCACGCAAAAATAGGAACTATTTAGTATGAATATTGTTAATTTAATGAATTTATAAATATTTCGTATTTAATATACGAGTAGGTACAATTTTTTGTTCAAAAAGTTGCTATTTTGAGTAACTGCAACTGGAGTCGGCTGCGAAGCTGCAGAAGCGAAAACCTATTTCAAGATTCAAGGTGGTCCAAGTATAAAATCACAGGTTGGTGATACAACTAACGAAGATTTAGGAATTTATGTGAATTTGAATATTTGTTGTTAATTATTAATTGAGATAATAATTTGACATATGAAATTAGAAAAAGGTTTTAAAGAATTTATGTTAATTTTATAACGAAGTACATGTTGTAATTGTTGTTTAGGTTGAAAAGCGACTATTTTGAGTCAAATAATAATTAATAATAATAGTCAAATAATTTTGAGTCAAGACAAAAAAATAGCGATAATTTAATTCATATTTTTATTATGATTGATTGTTTTAATTGTTATTTATAGTTGTAAGGCACCATAGTCGAAGAATATAGATTTACTTGTCACCAACCCGTGGCGATTTGTATTTATATTATATTCCTAGAAGACAAGATTAGGTTAAGCAAACCTTCCCCTTTTCCCCTACTGTTCTTATTTGGACACATATTATTATTTTGGACACAATTATTATTGATGAAGTTGGATAGAAGCGATGTGTTTTCTTGGAAGTTATTTATTACAAAGTCATGGACCATGATGAAATGTGATTGAATTATTCGACTAAATTATTAGACTACGAAATCGATTTCTTCGAAGCATCCAATTAATCTTATACTGATTTTCTCTTTTTAATAACCTATGCTAATTAAAAATGATTCTCTATTGAAGTGTTTCATACTTGTTCCATTAGTTACAGTTTATACGATAAAAAAAGTTACAGTTAACTAGTTATATTAGTAGCTTACAAACGTTTCAAACTCTACTTACCATTGCTCGTAATGAGTCTGGCTCTGGCCAGATCAGCTTTGTTACCCACCAGAATGACAGATTTGTCTTTAGTGAAGTTCTCCCTCCAGAGATAGTTGAGAATTTCTTCAGCGTTTTTGAAAGATGGTCTGTTTACCACTGAATAAACCACCACGCATGCGTGAGGCTCGTAAGTTGATAAAGAGTTCTCAACCTGTTGGACACGAGAGTTGCCTTTTAAATAAATTAAAATTAATGGAATTTTCATGAATAATCAACAAATTATTAGAAATCTAACAACAGTAGACAGTGTGTTACGATGGAAAAGATCTCCGAACTTTTACTTGTGTAAGACAATAATTATGTATGATACCACTAACATGAAGATCTATTATAAGAAAACCGTCCAGTTGCACTAAAACCTAATCGAATTCAACCGCCGTAAAATGACGTCATCTAACGAAACCAATGCAACGAGATCCCTATTGAAATTACGTCATCTTACAGCGGTTAAATTATATTGGATTTTCGTGCAATTGACCCACAGTTTATCATTCATTTCTTATTTTAAAGTAGAATAAATTATAATTTCAATTTAATACACTAAGCTCGTTAAGAGTATCGAAATTTCATGTTTCACTAGATTACGCTTGCTTTTGCAAGTGGAACCTTTCACTATAGTTATCAATCAATTAGTATAGTAGTTATCAATTCTTCCAACTTTTTTGTCTTCTTAAGTAGGTTTTGAAATATTGCCTTTAAAATTATAATTATTTTGAGGCTTTTGGGTAAGAGATAAATTCAGTTATTTAAAGTGCGTTATGTAGTATACATAGACAATAATTATAACATATCAATAAATTTACAAGATGTTGCTGATTATAACATCAATTGTATTATCTAGTGCGTTTCTGTTTCAAGTTGAGAAAAAAATAGATACTTTAAGGGCCGCTTTCCCCAACGCTGCTCTTAAGTAATAAGAGCTGACGCTCTATACTTTTATACTCTATACTCTATACTCTATAATTTTTTCTATACTTTTCCTATTTTCCGAATGAGGCGTAAGCCAGATGTATTGCTTAAGCAGCGTTGGGGAAAGCGGCCCTAATATTATCTAATAACTTTGAACCCTTTGCATTTAGAATTCATGGATTCAAATAATACCATGCATCGTAATCGATGTTTTCTTTGTCGAATTTTCTCTTGACTTTTCTCTTGAAATTTCATTCAGAATTATTAATGGATTAAAATAATATCAAGAATGGCAATCGATATTTTCTTTGTAAAATTCTGTTTTTCGACACTTGAGACTCGACTCTTTTCTCCATAATAAGCGGTCTTCTTACCAAAATTACCAATGTTTGGTACACAGATTGGATGGTATAAAAAAACATGCTGGCTTGTGGGGGATGCTGCATTATACATTATGCAAAGACGAGCAATAGACTCACCGACATCTCACTGGCAGGATGATCGATGAAAACCATCTCAGATTCTTCTCTATCCAGCAAAATAGAGACAGATTTCTCACCAAACTCGTCATCTGCAGAAGATAATAATTTCCGATATGAGAGACTGCATTCGTGATACGATGTAGGCTACTTTATACACAAATAAATTGCAATGATACTACTGTTTACAATCACTAGATTAAAAGCAAACTGGAACAGTAGTAGAGACTAGAGACACTCTCTATTGAATGGAGCTCTATTTAATAGAGCTCTACAAGTTCTAAAAATTAACACTTGCATCAAAGATATTTTGGAACTTAGAAAGCTAAAAGGTAGAGATTAGAGACACTCAAAATTAACACTTGCATCAAAGATATTTTGGAACTTAGAAAGCTAAAAGGTAGAGACTAGAGACACTCAAAATTAACACTTGCTTCAAAGATATTTTGGAACTTAGAAAGCTAAAAGGTAGAGACTAGAGACACTCAAAATTAACACTTGCATCATAGATATTTTGGAACTTAGAAAGCTAGAAGTAGAGACTAGAGACACTCTTTATTAAATAGAGCTCCCTCTACAAGTTCCAAGAATTAACACTTGCATCAAAGATATTTTGGAACTTAGAAAGCTAAAAGGTAGAGACTAGAGACACTCAATATTAACAATTGCATCAAAGATATTTTGGAACTTAGAAAGCTAGAAGTAGAGACTAGAGACACTCTCTATTGAATAGAGCTCCCTTTACAAACTCTAAAAATTAACACTTGCATCAAAGATATTTTGGAACTTATTAGGAGGCTAGTTCGGCTCCGGTCGATTCAGCATTCCAATTATTTTGCCGGTCTTTTTCAATTTTTACGTTTATTCTTGTATTTTCACTTCCATTTCCATAGATTCTGATGCAAGTAATATTCATTTTCTTTTTCTAGTATAAATCTTACGGTTTGGTTATCGCAGTGTTTTTCTGTTCTGTTCAACCCTATAGTACTGCATGTAATATTCTGTATGTAATTCGGTTCTGTTCAACCCTATAGTACTGCATGTAATATTCTGTATGTAATTCGGTTCTGTTCAACCCTAGTACTGCATGTAGGCTACTGTATTAACCCTAGTATTGACAGCCTATTGACTTTTTAATAATATTTGTTACAGAAACGTATCTACAAGTGGCACAAAATAACAATATTCAACAAAGAGATGGATTGAATTGAATGGAATTGAATTGCTGCCTTTATTTTTCCTTGGAGGGCGAAGTTGAGGCGCAGCCGGCCCCCTCTTACACTCAACCCTCCTATACAATTCTAAGTTACATACTAATATAACAGATAAAAAAAAATTAAAATTACAGAAAAGTATTTTTTCTTAAATTACAAAAAAATATATATAAATATAATCAGAAAATATTTAAAATGATACATATTGAAGAGGGAAGAAAAAAAAGATGAGTATTTGAGTAGGCTCATATTGAGCATATTGAGTAAGCTCATGTTCGAACAGTGTTTATATTGATGCTGAATGTTTATTGTTAATATTCTTATTGTTTAATATTGATTCCTAGACTTAATATTAATATTGAAATAATAATATAAGATAATATTGAAACTTAACAAGCTCATTTCAAACTGAACAACTTCGGTTTGTCCGGTCATTTTGGTATCCGGCGGGAAGTTCGGTCTCGATACGTTCAAAGTAGAGGGAGTCTTCTCGTCTATTAATTGTAGACAAAAAACATTTCTTGTCTTCTGTAGACGAACTTTAAACGTGAAAACTTTGAGGTAAGAACTTGAATTGCGGCTACTCAGCGACTCGGATAACAAACGTGTGTTTTCAAAAAATGATGACGCTCAGACGATCCTGCAACCGGTATTGTCTGAACGTCATAATTTAAAAACAAATATTTGTTATTCCAGTCGCTGAGTATCCGCGATTTGAGTATCTAAGTGTGAGTAGAGCCTTCTCATATAAACATTCAAAATAATAAGTGTGAGTAGAGCCTTCTCATAAACATTCAAAATAATACTGTAATAATGATAAGAAGTTTTTTTGCAATAGTCACATGTGAAGAGTTTTTAAAAGGTCTTGATGCAAAAATAAATCTTTGACTTGCTAATGATGTTGTGCAAGATGATACAAGGAATGACAAGTGGAATGTGTTCGACCTACGACCTTAGATAAGTAACTTAGATAAGTAACCTGAGTAACGATAGAAGACTGAAGTTGAGAAGCTTCAGACCACTAGGCTTATTATGCCTGCTTGCAAATTAGTAGAACAACTACACTAGACTGAATAAATCACAGAGTTTAATTTTTGCTGAGGGCCATGCGGCATGCCTACAGCTTCATAGATTCATCATCGATTTTCTCAAAGATTGAGATTTTTGAGTAAACCACGTAACCTTTAAAACTGTTTCCATAAATGTTTGTTTCAACTTAAAATCAATTATGCTGAGTATATTATTCATCTTTACAAGTATATTAATTCAAATACTTTAGTATTTTTCTTTCATCATTGGAATAATTTGTTTTTCAAATTCTTTCTATATTGTCAAGTTGAATTCAATATTGAACTTCCATTAAGAGCTCAATAATATCCAAAGGACGTATTTCAACTTTGAATAGTTTTTTACACAGTTTAAGAGTATCACTTGGGTCACGCTGTCGAAAGAGTTTCATCTAGATACTAGAAATTTACATAAGTAGGGTCTCTTCGCCATTCAATTGTTATCTTTACAGATCTTTTTAGAGTAAATGACGCATGAGAGTGAACAATAGATGAATATCTGTACTCAATTACATACGGCAGAACAGGTCAACAACATACTGAATGTTAAACTAAATCTAGTATTTAACCAAGTAAAAAGTTGACATGACATTTCAACTATTATTTGATGATACATTAACGGATTTTGATTTTGATACTTTATCTGATCCTATTATAATTGACAGGCGCTGGAGATAATCAATGACGGGGTGATGGCCTTCAGAGAGACAACACCCTTTCACTTGAAAAATAAATAAGGGTGGGATAAATAATGTACGAGTTTTTATTGAGTTTTTAAAGTGGCAAAAAGGTTTTAAACGGAACGTTGTGTTTGTTAAAAATATTCTGCTAATCTCTCTCGTTCTCTTTCAACGGGAAACATTTTAATGTAAGCCAGACAGCGTAATCTGATTCATAAAACAAAACTTTTGTGTGTGGGTTTTGAGTTGATTGCCCCGATGTTTGATCTCTAGGCTTAAATGTAGAGGTTGGTTCTGTAATGGTGGTTAACGGGTTGTTAACGGCGGTTTTCAAACCGATGAGGAAAAGATTAAGCAGCTTTATAAAAGATACATCATAAAACATCATTATCAACACAAATAAACATAAAATACTAATAATAATTCTTATCTCTTCATCATCCTTCCCAGTGGGGTAATGCAACCAAAAGCATTACAAAAAAAAATGATGAGTTGTAAAATTATAACAAGTACGAAAAAAATTATGAAAATTATGGAGGAAGCTAGAACAATTTAAAAGTCTAATAACCAGTAACCGGTAACCGGTAACCAGTAATCGAATAACCACATGAGCACGGCACAAATTTGTAGCAGGCCTAATTGAAATGGGGCTTTTTCAAGGTACGTTATAAGAAATAAAATATGAAAATGATCATTGAGTGATCCTCCAAATTCAAGGAACTGTATTGTTGGTCAATATACAGTTCCATCATGCTCTCAAAGATAAGTCTGATAAAATCTCTGCTGAACAGAGAGAGAAATAATGATTTGTGAGAGTTTCATAATTGAAAAATCTCAATAATGCTGGTAATTTCAATATTTCAAATAAAGCATGTTTGTAAGCTTTGTAACAATGCTTCCAATTTGAAAAAAATACAGAAAAACGTTCTGTAAAAGCAGAGATAATATAACAGAACAGATATAATTCAGAGTGGAAAATTCTAAGGCAAAAGTGTCGACATTTTTTTATAAATTAACAAGTCACATGTTTCTCACACATTTCATCTATCACAATGGAAAATCTAATTTAATTGTCGGAATTCTAAATTCGAAATGTGATTTCAAGTTTGACAGGTTTCATTGAGAGAGTAGAGGAGTTCTCTACTTCCTAAATGCATTTTTTCCTTGCCATGTTTCATCATTCCCTCTCTGCACTTTTCCCTATTTCATGATTCACTGTTGCCTCCAGGTTGAGTGTTCAGTATTGACGAATTTTCAGTCCATACTAATGTTCAGGTTCCACTTTTTACGTTCTATTCCCTTACTATTTCTACACTCTCCTTACTATTTTTTACTCTTTTTTCTTCGTTTTACTATTTTCCATTCAATGCTCTTTCTTCTTCTCATCATTCCTCGTTTATTCCTTTTTGTTCTTCTTAGTTCTTTTATCAACTTCATATCAGGTAACACTTATTTAGAACTTGTAAACATTTTTGTTCATTACTCATTTTGCTGAATTCATCTCAAATTGATGTTAATATCTTATCTCGCCTCTTAATTAAATAATATTATAAAATCATAGCTCACATTAGCTACATACTTACTACATATATGAGCTATCAATTACATACACATTATGTAACATGATTACAATTACGCAAATTATTTCAATAATTGAATCTCTTAGGAAATAAATGTCAATGAATTCACTTATTCAAATTCGTTATTCATTGTCAAAATAAATTATTATTTGTAGACTTAATATTAAGTCTAGTATTTTCAATTGTTTGTGATGTCAATATTTTTGTTATGCAGCTGTTACTCACTCAATGATAAAAATGATTCAATACTGTATGAAATGTATTACTAAAATTATGAAAATACTTTTATTTTAATAATATTCGATATACGGAGTATTTCACACTTTCATCACAAAGTTAGTCTCAGTTACGCAAATGTCTGTTAGGCTTTTAATCTCCAATCAAAGATTAACTATAATCCAATTTTGGGCAAGCGTTTGTTTATATTACAAATTCATCTCACCTCATTTCTTCCTACCCTGTAGCCTACTTATTATTCATGAGCTCTTATCAATGATGAACTAAATCTAACTTTGTTTTGCACAGTGTTCTGACACTAGGCTGAAAGGTTAACGCGATAATGGATCCACCAACTGCTTTTAAAACCAAGAAAAACTTTTCTTTTAGATTTTTAAATAATTTCACACATCCTGTCGGAGTTTAGTGTTTTGAATTATTCCGAGTTTTAAGGAGGGATAAATGTGAGACTGAAGACCTATTCCCATCAGGGGTTATCCTTCCCGTAATTCATTTTCATTTCAACGGCGAGCCAATTTATTATTCCTAACAGCGGTCTCTTGACGATATTCTAAACCGCATTCTCTTGTATTTCAGGTCAAACACTTGAAAAATGCAATGCTTTTTCTCCAATACAACAAGTGAACAATCGCTTTCACGTGGAGGTCTGCGAGCACTTTAAATGCATTAAGCAACGCCTTACAATATTAGATTAGATAATTATGTACACATCTATCTAAATATATAAAAGCGAAATTGCATTTATTCATTCATTCATCAGCAGAACTATACATCTACTGACCCAAATGCATTAAAATTTGGCATGCACGTTCAGATGGACCTTTAGACGCGCACTAAGAACGGATTTTGTAAACATCTCAAAGACACGCCCAATATTCGCGTTTTTTTTTAGCAATTTTGTGCGTTTTCTCAGCTTTTTCGAGAACTAATTGGCAGAAAATGTTGAAATTTGGTACTTAGGTTCGTTAAAAAGGTCTAGAAATAATCTATTTAAAAATGTTTGAGATTCTCCCCAAATTACGCCAGAAATTGGCTGTTTTGCAGTTTTCCTTGCGTTTTCAATACGTTTTTGCAGATGTTTCAACAACGACTGAATTAAGCACTTTCAAACCTCACACACAGGTTCAGATAAGGTATAAGAGGAATTGAATCGAAGTACTTTAAAATCATCCTCAAACTAGGCCTGATATTGACTTTTCTCCAGTTTTTCTTTGCGTTTTTGAGGCGTTTTTATCGATGTTCACTGTGTCAATCGCGCTCACCATGTCTACGGGGGCCCCTGGTGAGCGCGGAGCCCTCACTCTTTTAGTTTATGAAAATGATTCTGCCAGAGGTCCAGGAGCCCCCTGGCTAGCCTGCTGGCTAGTAGTGATAAGAATAATACATTTTGGTATCATCCTTTGATTATAAAGACAATACTTGAATTACGGTAAATGTTGAAGATTATTGAATTATTTAGTAGTATCATCAAGCTTTTGGAGAAAAACGGAAAATCATTATAGTACTAAAGGGAAAACACAGCCCCAATGCTTTATTGTTTTCGAAGCTAATAATAGTGCCAATGCTTGACGCTATGTTTTCTCCATGATAGTAATCTATGGTTATAGTTACAGTAGATGTCAGTTTCCTAGCAAATTCCTTGTGTAACCCAAGTACCCAAGATTGACTTCTTTTCGATGTTTTGATGATCCTCATCTTTCGAAGAAAACACACTTTAGTATGATTTCAGTATTGGAAAATTACTATCCTGCGCACTCCGCACTCAATAACAAGGATACAATCTATTATATCTACTTTACAAAGGTATTACAGTGTTATATGGAACTTATACCTATATCTTCTTGCCTACATAACCACTCCATTTTACTATGTTGAGAGCACACCACTCCTTTCAATGGGGGAGACATGAATCATACATAATCCATGTACTGCTTTCCCAGCTTGTATTGGATCGAGAGTGGTTCTGAACATCAAGCCGTGATTTTAGCAAGGTGGAGGAACAGAATTCGGCCATAGCAGCTTGATGGATTTCACGGCTTAGGTGTTACTGTAAATCTATCTTAGATTGGAAATCTAATCAGAATTTAATCAAACTGATTAATATCTTATTATCTGCAGGGTGATTTATGCATAATCTTCGGATTGAAAGCAGATTTACAGCTCTTCTGGTAATAAGGTCGGCTTTGGATTCCAATTATTGTTTTCCTAGTTGAATGGAATTAAATAGATAGTTGAGAGAGTGAATAGGGAGATGATGAGTTGTATATTGCATTATCTCACGTTTATGCTATCAAGGTACGTAGTCCATGAAATCGAGAATAAAGGACACTTTAGATTTCAAAATGACAGTTGAAGTTGAATCCTCGTTCAAAAGAGTTATAATAAATATATAACGATTTTCATTCGAATAAAATGGTCTTTGAAATAGATTTTACTTCGTACCACATAAGAGTTGCCTTGTTTCTTGTTTAGTTTTAGCCTTGTGACTTGTTAATAAATATCATTTTGTCTGACAAACGTTTATATTGATCTACGAGAGAACTTAAGAGGACAATATATTACTGTAACTTTTTAAAGGTTATTAATCTTTCAAAGGTTATTATTTGTAATATTCGTGATTGAGGTGGTAGTTTTTAGTACTTCATGGTATTCATTAAGTATGAATATTCTATCATTATTAAACTATGGAAGCAGTAATGAGTTATTAAAATTATTATTAGTTACTATGAGTTATTGAAATTATTCAATTGGTACGTAATTCATAATTATTTTTCCGTAAATACTTATTCCTGTAGTAGCCGTGGCGAGCTTCGCAGCGGTGTAGCGCAGCTCGGCTGTCACCACCAGATTTTGAAGGTCTTGGTCCTGTTACTTATAGGGGTATTTAAAAACTATAGGACATCCCAGGTCGCATGAAACTGCGACTATTGAACTACATGAAATAGTTTCCAATCCTCCTCCTCTTTCTTTCTCTTTTCCTACTTCTTCATCTCCTTCTTCTTCTTCTTCTTCTTCTTCTTCTTCTTCTTCTTCTTCTTCTTCTTCTTCTTCTTCTTCTTCTTCTTCTTCTTCTTCTTCTTCTTCTTCTTCTTCTTCTTCTTCTTCTTCTTCTTCTTCTTCTTCTTCTTCTTCTTCTTCTTCTTCTTCTTCTTCTTCTTCTTCTTCTTCTTCTTCTTCTTCTTGTTCTCCTTCTTCTTCTTCTTCTTCTTCTTCTTCTTCTTCTTCTTCTTCTCCTTCTTCTTCTCCTTCTTCTCCTTCTTCTTCTCCTTCTTCTTCTTCTCCTTCTACTTCTTCACCATCTTCCATCTTCGTGTCCTTCTTTATCTCCTTCTTCTTCTCCCCCTCCTTCTTTTCATTCTTCTTTTTCTCTTTTTTCTCCTTCTTCTTATTGGTGAAATAAGAATTTGATTTTGTGAAGTTATAGTAAACTTTCATTTAATGGGATCCATACAATCTGCGGACTTTTATGAGCTGATATGAAATACAATCAACAAATGGGTGGATGCGATTGCCTACGAATACAATCGAGTATCAACGAATGGTTTATTCTGAAAGCTGTAAGCATTGAAATGCGGACATTCCATTGCGAGGTGAAATTGAATGGTATTTGAACGGTTGGAAATTGGAAGTTCACTCAGCCACCTAATTCCCCGTTAATCCCATTTCAATATTCAGGTACCGGAGTGCTTGAGTCTACTCACAATAATAATTAGCAAGGTGATTGGAATTTTGAACAATATTGAAAACTGGGTGAAGTAATTTCGGTAAGTATTGTAAAGTAAACTGGTAAGTATTGTAATTTCGGTGAAGGAATCAAAAGAGGGTTTATCAAGAAGCATTCAGTTAAAAAAGTAATTAATTGAAAGGGAACTGCGAGTGATGTATGCTATCAATTTATGTTATAGGCAAACCTTTTTTCAAGGTATTAAACTGATCATTCTTTCAAACTTCAACCCATTGGACCCTTTAGATGTAATGAATGTCTCTAAGATTTCTTAAGATTCGACTCCCACAGCTGATTCAAAATACATTGGAACCTCGGTTTTAGAAACCCCAATTTAACGAATATCTCGATTTAACGTATTTATTTCAAATCCACTTGAAAGGTACAAAACACTCAATATTGCAAACCCGTTTTTACGAATCCACGGATACCCTGATACAACGAATTTTTTTCTCGGTCTCTTGAGCTACGTAAAACCGAGGTTCCCCTGTAATCCTATCTGATATGAATTATAATAATTTTTGAATTTATTATTAAACCAATGATCTTGATAGGATCTGTAGTAATGATTGGGGTCATCCATCCCCATCAATCTATTAATGATATATAATTTTCAATCATCCTTTTGCAACCCTTGTTTAAAACTTGGATGAATTGATAAATTTTCCAAAATCCAACCAAATTGGCAATATATCCTATAAATTGATGAAGACTGGAAATAATTGTTTTGCTATTTATGAAATCTTTTATTCGAGTGGCATAGTGGAGAGGAGATGGATTTAAATTATTTTTAAAGATTGGAAATTTGCAGACGTTATATAACAGAATTGAAAAAGAATGAATAACTTCCTGGAATAACTGGCTTAGTTGAATTACTATATACTGTTTGGATAGAGTTATACTGTCCAGTTTTACTGCAAGGACAGTCTAATAGAGATCGATTGCTCGTCTAGTATAGTAGAATTTTCTCAATTTGGCCAATTATTTTTCATTCAATAAACTGTATAAACAGCTGGTGATATGATCCAAGATATTCTGCGACCAATCTGGGAGAGCATATCGGCCCAGCTGACAAGATTAGTGCATTCTATTTGAAAACATATAAACTTAAAAGTTTAAGAGATTATAAAGATGTAAAAATAGAGATAGTCATTATGATTTTGAAATCGATGGAGACTGGCAAGCGTGTGTGTGAGTGTGTGAGGTGTAACCTATGTTGGTGTTCTAATCCAGGACTGAGTGTGTGAGATGGGAGTGGGGGGAGGGTTGTTTGTGTGATGTGAGTTGTGTATGTGTATGTGCGTATATCCAACGAACAACTGGTTCTACTATATCTACCTATATCATCAATCTATATCAATCTGTACCAACGAACAAATGGTTCTATTATATCTATCTATGTCATCAATTTATATCAATCTACTACATACTGAGCTACTAGTCTGTTTCCTCACTTGTAAACAGCTGATTCATCCGCCAAATTAACGTACACATATGGACTACTCCATAGTGATCATCATTATGTGAGCTGTGATGATCCTTTTTGATCAA
Organism: Laodelphax striatellus; assembly: GCA_017141395.1. NCBI lineage: Eukaryota > Metazoa > Arthropoda > Insecta > Hemiptera > Delphacidae > Laodelphax > Laodelphax striatellus. The sequence goes on along the minus strand of CM029544.1, from coordinate 15,819,205 downwards.
TAACAGATGGTCTGCTCCCGATAATATGAGAACTGTAATTTTACAGTTGCTGCTGAAGGGAGGCATCGATCAAAGGAGTATCAGGTCTGGTCTATTAGCCTGTCCAAAACGTGTCCAAGTGAGCTGAGGGACCTTTGACCTCGCCGGCTGCATGGCGTTTGCTATCACACTAATCTTGTGGTTTGGTCAGCATCATTGATATTCCCCCCCACCGAGTGACATGTGAAACCCCAGAAATGACCTATCACAACCTCTAGCAGCTTCACCACTCTAACGGTGATTTGATGGTTTCCATCACACAAATAATCAATAATGTCTATAATACATGTATATGTATGTATATTGCTATCATCAATACATAAAAAATTAATAATACAAACCTATCAAAATCAGAATTGACAACCTTTTGCAGCTTAATTTACTCTTAAAGTTAGCTGATGATTTCCATCACACAAATAATAAACAATAGAGATATATTGCTTCTCCCATATCATCAATTCATAAGAAGTAGATATCAGAATCGGAATATTGACCTATCACAACCCTTTACAGTTTGATTTATTTCAACAGTAAGCTGATAACTTCTATCACAAAAGTAATCGATTAGAGAATTTCGTCGAGAATAAATATTTTGTTAATGCATGCAGTGTGTGAGAAAATCTTTTCACTTTGCTATTTCATAGAAGCTTGGGATCTCGTATCATTCAATACTGTAATAGGTTTAGGATACATAGGTTATAGAGCTTCCTTGTGAATTAAAGTCCAATCTAGATATTAGGCTGATTCTTTTTTACATATGCAATGGCTTGGGAGTAGCCTAGAGGTGTAAAACACTAATTTCTGTTGAGACTTATATAGTTAGGTCAATGCTATGATAATAGTCAAAGTCAGTTTTGATAAATGTGAGTGGTCAGTAGTCAGTAGTCAGTAGCCAGTAGTCAGTAGCCAGTAGTCAGTAGTGAGTAGTCTGTAGTCAGTCTTCTGTAGCCATTAGTCAGTAGTCAGTATAAGAGTGAATAGACGAGTACGGAGCAAATCAGTACTTGGCACACTGATTGCTAACTCTGTTAGCTCAGTAAGGAAATCAACCGCAACCCCCTTCACTCCCCGCTTTGTTAGTTCGTAGTTCTCACTCTGCGAACCAAAACTTTATATTGAAGTCAGTAAAGTTGGAGTCTCCTGAAGTTACTGTTTATACATTTGTTTCGTATTCCAGTTTAGTTTTAAGAATAATTGTTAGGCCTACTACTTGTCTTAGCTCAACAGAGTATTTAAATATTACCGCCACAAACCAGCTGCCTTTCCCTTTCTATTCTGATTACTCTATGCTAGTACGCATGCGCGGTTTATTGTCTGTTCATAACAGCTACCCCTTTGTTCTTCTTGTCGTTCAAGCCTCTCTCGTGTTGTGTACTGTCTCGAATGCACATCAACCGCAACCTCTCGTTAAACCCTCATTATTAATTTTTGTTCAAAGCCTCAAATAGTTCAAATTACCCCTTTCAAAAACCTCATACATAAAATACTTCATCATATCAAATTTACTTTACCCGTAATCAGTGAAACACCCCAAAGTGCTACGCTTCTTCATCGGCAGTTCCCGTTCCATGTGCGCACATGCTGCAAGATCTTCAAGTGTACGGTGATTGGACAAATCAAGGTATTTCTATCATTTATTTTATTTTTAAAATATTACAACCTCAGGTCCTCCATTTTCCCTATGAATTACAGCCTCTTTAAATTCGATTCACCGCGTCGCTCAATCCTCACAAAACATTTGGCCGTCCGAGACCGGATTTTTGAATCAATTAATCATTTTTTCACCGTATGGAAATACATATTCACTGCTCAATAATAAAAGCTATCAATTTTTTGTTCAATTTCATCAATTCTATTCAATTTTTAAAACTTATAAAGCACATCGTTCTAACGATTTCTTTATCAATGCTATGCAAGTTGTAGATTGTATTGTGCGCGTTAGGCATAAACAACTCATTGTTCTGTTGAGTCATGATTATAACGGTATTCGTAGTGCTCAGGTTGACATTACAGCTGTGTATTTCGTCACGGTCAACTTTGTTTACATTGAACTTGTAAACGTTCACTAGGTTATGCTTTCAAATCAAAATAAAATAACTGCTGATGGTTTGTGGCGTATTTCTAATTGAAATAAATACTCATTGTTATTCTATGAACTCAATTGAAATAAATACTCAATGTTATTTTGTGAACTCAATTGATAATTATATTCAATTGTTTTAAAAATACTTTACTTTTTACAAAATTAAAATATTACTCAATTTATTCGTATTATACCTCGGATGTTTAAGTTTACTTTGTATTTAATTTGTAACTTGAATGAATTCAACTCAGATAACTGTTTAATTCAATTAAATTCTCAGTATATTCATGCTTATTGTAAAACCGCATTACTTTGCTTTATTATTCGATTCCATTTGTGAATGCTTGCCAATTATCACTCAATTTGTAATCGCAATTACTACCACAGTGTGTCGAGTCATTTTATCAGCTTATTATCACTATTATTAGTGCATTTTTCAATTAGATATTGTACCTCACGTTATTATATTGTCAACTTCAATACTTGTGATATTATCTTACTATAATCCAGTAACTTATTCAGTTATTATATCGTTGTGATTAAGCTGCCAATGAATGCTTATCGTCCCCCGCTTGTTTCTAATGAAAGTTAAGATAATTTCTAGCGTTTCAATATCACTTTGAGTCATTATTCAAAAAATAATATTTTCTTCGTACTTCAATTTCCTGCTGAATCTAAATCATTCACCTAATCCTTTTCCCTACATTTTCTTCAGGGGCCTCCATCACCTAAGACGCCACGTCAGCCCTCTTGGCGCGACTTTATCCTTCTCAAAATATTTTCCTTTCTTTCAGTACGTAATTAAACCTCTATAATGGCTAGATCTTTAGCAGTGATCACCGCTAAGAAAAATAATGCATTTGAACAAATTCAAATCTTATATGATATGTCAAAAAAGATCTCTGATAAGGATATTTATCAGAAATTACTTGCTCGTTCAAAATCTTTGAACAAATTAAGATCAGACTTATTAGACTCACTTGATTCTTATCATGAATTACAATTGGAAGTAGACAAAGATTTCCAACCCAGTTATGCACCGCTAAATAGTGCAGATGAAATGATCGACTATATTAATCTAACGTTACACAACTTAGAAATTAAATTGAATCAGTCAGTAAACATGAACAGCCAGTTCGCTTACCTAAGCTTGATTTGAAACAATTTTCTGGAAACCCTCTTGATTGGATTTCATTCATTAATTTATACAATTCAAGCATTCATTCAAATTCTACCTTGTCAGGTGTAACTAAGCTTCAATACCTGTTGAGCTCTGTCTCAGGAGAACCTCTCGATTTTATTAAATCATTGCCAATAACTGAGAGTAATTATCAGGTTGCGTATGACTTGCTTTATGAACGTTACAACTCACCTCGCCGTTTGATAACATTGCATCTCAATAAAATTCTCGATTTATCCAATATTACTCATCAACCGGCTCAAATGCGTAAATTTCTGAACTCTTACAATGAAAACACCCAAGCTTTAAAGGGTTTAAAATTGATATAACCGCTAATAACCCTTTACTGTGTGATATGTTGATGCGTAAAATGGACAATAACATCCGAAACAAGTTTGAACATTTTCGTTCTTCAAACAAATCTAGCGAATCTGTACTTACTGAATCACAAGAAATAATTACTTTTTTAACTCAGGAGTGCAATGAAATTGAAAATTCAAATCTCCACTCTACTTCCACCTCCAAAACCGCTACAATGTCTACTTCAGTAAATGAAAATAAATACTTTCCTAAAATCAACAGGAGTACCTCTACAAATAAGGTAGCATTGATTACTACTTATGATGAATCTAAAATGATACAAAACCTTTTGATTGTTTTGTTTGCCACAACAATGAACATAAGATTTATTCATGTCCTGTGTTCAAAACCAAAGCACCCAAAGCACGTTTTCAAATTGTCAAAGAAAATAAAAGATGCATTTCTTGTTTAGGAAATCATACTCTTGAAAAGTGTAAATCGAAATCAAACTGTTTCACATGTCATAAACGGCACCACAGTCTGTTGCATTTCGAAAATAACAATTCAACTGTCAACATGACACCTCTTCAACCCAGCAGCCATGCAGCTTCCGTGGGTCAACCTCAAGTCAACATGACACCTCATTCAGTAGTATTGACCACTACTGATAATAATCAACCCTCTCATTGTTCATCAAAATCTACAGTGCTATTGGGAACGCTACTTGTTAAAATTACCTCTCCTCATGGAAACAGTTATGTTTTCCGCGCACTCGCTGATTCTGGTAGTCAGTCATGTTTCATCAATGAACATGCTGCACAATTATTGTGTGCACCTCGTACTAAGAGCAACCACAGCGTTGTTGGATTTTCTCAAGCCCCCATCCGTTCTAAGGGCCTCACTTCTTTGTCTATTGAAACTCTGGGTGGAAAAGTGATTTCACTCAATCAAGAGTTCTTGATTATTGATAAAATTTGTGTTGATCCTACCACATGGAAATTGCTTCTGAGGTATTGGAAAAGGTGCGACCATATATTCTGGCTGACCCTACATTTCATCTAGCTGGAGGCATTGACATTCTGCTTGGTGGTTCTGTTTTTCCTCTTCTGCTCAACCAGATCGTCCATCATCTTGGTCCTGGTTTGCCTAGTTTAATTGGGACTCATCTTGGTTTTATGGTCATGGGAGAGACTCCATGCAAGCCTAAAGCTGATTCATCCATCACTCTGCAAGCATCAACCACACTCTTGGCTATCAACAATTTGGAACTACATAACTCTCTCCAACGTTTTTGGCAACAAGAAGAGCCTCCACTGGCGTCTAAAAAATCTGAAGGAGAAAAATTGTGTGATGAACATTTCCTCTCAACCTATTCACGTGATGAATCTGGACGATTTTGTGTCAGACTGCCATTCAAGGCCAACCACCCCCCTTTGGGTCAGTCCAAAGCCAACGCTGAACACAGATTGAATTCAATAGAAAGAAAATTCAAGGCTCAACCTCAATTTCAGTCTTTGTACACTGATTTTATGTCAGAATATTTGACATTAGGTCATATGGAAATGACTAGCGCCATTGATCTATCTACTCTGCATTATTTTCTACCTCATCATGGCGTCCTCAAAGAATCTAGCAGTACTACACGTCTACGCACTGTATTTGATGCTAGTGCTAAAACCTCAACTGGTGTTTCCTTGAACGAGATTCTCCTCACTGGAAAGAAAATGCAGACCAACATTTGTGATTTGTTGCTGATATTTCGATTGCACAAGATTGTTTTTTCTTGTGATATACGTCAAATGTATAGGCAAATTAACATTCACCCTGATGACCAGTGCTATCAATTGATTTTATGGCGTACTGATGCTACTCAGCCTACTTCTGTCTTCAGATTGACCACTGTAACATATGGCATGAGTTGTTCTCCATATCTTGCTATTCGAACTCTTCATCAACTTGCCACTGAGGAAGGAAATTCCTACCCAGAAGCAGCTGAAATTCTACGCTCTCAAACCTTTGTTGATGACATCATTGCTGGTGCCAACTCCGAAGAAGAGGCTTCAAGGCTACAACAACAATTAATCTCTACTACAATGTGGTGGCTTTCAATTACGAAATGGACCTCAAACTCCAAAACACTTCTCTCTACTCTTCCTGAGGGTCACCTAGAGACACCCGCATTTCTTCAGGATGATCAACAACCTCATTTCACAATCCTTGGTATCCAATGGTCAGCAGCAAATGATTGCTTTGCCTACAACCTCAACCTACCTCATGATGCTACAACCAAGCGTGAAGTACTGAGTGTTATAGCCAAGATCTATGATCCCTGTGGATTTCTCTCACCAGTGGTTCTGTGGGCTAAAAGTTTCATGCAACTACTATGGACAAAGGGCCTAGATTGGGACCAACCTCTGCCTTCTGAACTGCTTGCAATGTGGCAAGGCTTTGTTGACACCTCAGCCACACTCAAGGATATTTCCATACCACGAGCTCTACAAGTGTTGCACTCAGGCCTTATTGAACTACATGGCTTCGCAGATGCTTCTGAACGTGGATTTGCTGCAGTGATATACCTCAGGACACCACAAACTGACACTTCTGCTACTGTCCAGTTACTCATCTCCAAAACCAGAGTGGCCCCGCTGAAAAAACTCACTTTACCACGACTGGAATTGTGTGCTGCTCACTTGCTTGCTCAATTGACCTCATATGTGATCTCAACTTTTCACAAAAGGCTGGACTTTTCTTCTATCACATTATGGTGTGACTCTACTGTAACCCTGACTTGGTTACAGACTCCTCCACATCGTCTCAAAACTTTTGTAGCAAATCGGGTTGCTCAAACTCAGGAATTGGTACCCACAGACAGCTGGAGACACATTTCTGGTGAACAAAACCCTGCAGACTGTGCTTCACGTGGTATAATGCCAGCTGACCTTCCTGCTCACAACTTGTGGTGGACCGGCCCATCCTGGTTACAGATGCCCACCAACCTCTGGCCTATATCTGCATTCACTCCTGTGGAACTTGCTGATACTGATGAGAGCAAACCTCTGTCGCCCATCACTCTTGCTGCTACTGCACCGCTTGAATGGGATCTCCTCCATAAATTTTCTCACTTCAGTAAACTTCAGCGTGTTATGGCCTACATCCTCCGCTTTGTCTTCAATACTCAACACCCGCAAAAGAAGACTGGACATCTCTCCACCCAGGAATTGACTACTGCCAAACACACAATTTTCAAACAAGTTCAAGACTCAGCATTTCATGAAGACATTGCCATGCTGAAAATCAATAAAAACTCCACTGTATCCAACTCACTTCGTCTCTCCCCATTTCTTGATGATGATGGTCTCCTTCGAGTGGGAGGACGTCTTAAGCATTATCACATATCTGCAGATGTTCAACATCCTATCATCCTGCCAAAACAACATCACGTGGTCAACCTCCTGATTGACTCCTACCACCAACAATATTTGCATTCTGGAGCTCAACTAACACAATCTCTACTTGCACAACATGTTTGGATACTCTCTGCACGCAGTATAATACGCTCTCGAATTTTCCAATGCAATGTTTGCTTTCGACATAAACCTCATCACAATGTTCCACCCATGGGACACCTACCTCAGGCTCGTGTGACACCCTCTCGGCCTTTCCTCAATACTGGGATTGATTATGCTGGCCCGTTCAACATCAAGGTGCATAATCTCAGATCCACATCACTCACAAAGGCCTACATATGTGCTTTTGTATGCATGGTCACCAAAGCAATCCACATTGAAGTGGTCACTGACTTGTCTTCTGAGGCCTTCATTGCTGCATTGAAAAGATTTGTTTCTCGCCGCGGCCTTTGCAAAAACCTCTACTCTGACTGTGGAACCAACTTTGTAGGTGCTAAAAATACTTTCCAAGCACTTTCCAAGTCAAAGCAACTCCTTCTCTCGGAATTTGCTACACAGGGCATTACATTCCACTTCAATCCACCTGCAGCTCCTCATCAGGGCGGCCTCTGGGAAGCAGCCATCAAGAGCATCAAGCACCATCTCAGACGTGTCATTGGAGAACATACATTTAACACTTGTTGAATTCACCACTCTGGTCACTCAAATAGAGGCAATATTGAATTCAAGACCCCTCACACCTCTATCTAATGATCCAAATGATGTCTCCGCACTCACACCAGGTCACTTCTTGATTGGAGCTCCGTTGGTGGCAGTTCCTGAAGACAACATGGAAAATGTCAACCTCAACCGCCTCAAACATTGGAAGTTAATTGAAGCATTCCACCAGCACATTTGGAAGAGATGGCACTTGGAATATATCCATACCCTCCAACAGAAAACTAAGTGGAATAAGGCAACTGACAATCTCAAGGTTGGAGATCTTGTTTTGATCCATCAACAAACCCCACCACTCACCTGGCCTCTAGCACGCATAACTGATGTCTTTCCCGGACAAGATGGGATTGTCCGTGTGGTGCAATTGAAGACTCACCAAGGAACACTGACACGTCCATCCCACAAGGTGTTTCCACTACCCACAAACACCCAATAATCTACAGCCATTCTTGGCACTCTTGTAAATAGTATTATGAACTTCATTGTCATTCACTAGTTGTGAACTTAATTATTATTAGTTATTATATTTTTTACTGAGCAGAGCATTCCAAATTGAACAAGGGGTTAGACAAGGTGACGCATTGTCAGCACTGCTTTTCAACTTAGCTCTGCACAAAGTAGTCCAAGAACTAAACCTCACAGGGAACATTCTGTTCAAATCCAAGCAAGGTTTAGCATATGCTGATGACATTGCATTGGTGGCTCGAAATCCAACAGCTTTGAAAGAAATGTTTCTTACACTAGAAAAAGAAGGACAAGCTATAGGTCTTGGAGTTAACGATAGCAAGACAAAGTATATGAAGGCTACCTCAACGCTGGCAAGACGAACAGCTCAAGATTTTGAAGTTGGAGGTTATAAATTTGAAAGTGTGGAGAGATTTTCTTACCTTGGAACTGAACTGAATGTAAGCAATAACCTCAGTCAGGAAATTAAAAAAAGAATTGATCAAGGTAACAGAGCTTACTATGCAAATAGAAATTTAATAAAGTCTAGACTGATATCGCGACGCACGAAAATGAAACTATATCAAACGCTTATAAGACCGGTAGTGACATACGGCTGTGAAGCTTGGGTTCTCAACTCCCAAAATATAAACGCATTGAGGATTTTTGAAAGAAAGATAGTAAGAAGAATTCATGGGCCCATATGCGAAAATGGGGAGTGGAGAATCAGAAACAATGCAGAAATAAGTGTCATTCTGCAGGGAAAGGATATAGTCCGATTTATAAAGTCTAGAAGAATCAGCTGGCTGGGACATGTGCAAAGAATGGAACAGAATAGGATGCAGAGGCAGATGCTTGTTGGGAGAATGGAAGGAACTAGGAAAAGAGGACGCCCAAGAACACGTTGGCTGCAAGATGTCCAAAAAGATCTGGCGTGCTTAGGAGTGAGGAACTGGAGGAGGCTGGCCAATCAGAGAGATGACTGGAGGCGAATTGTTGAGGAGGCCAAGGTCCACGTAGGGCTGTAGCGCTTCGTAAGTAAGTAAGTATATTTTTTACTATTCTTGTTGAATCCAGGTGGATTCAAGGCCCCCGCTATGTTTCGTATTCCAGTTTAGTTTTAAGAATAATTGTTAGGCCTACTACTTGTCTTAGCTCAACAGAGTATTTAAATATTACCGCCACAAACCAGCTGCCTTTCCCTTTCTATTCTGATTACTCTATGCTAGTACGCATGCGCGGTTTATTGTCTGTTCATAACAGCTACCCCTTTGTTCTTCTTGTCGTTCAAGCCTCTCTCGTGTTGTGTACTGTCTCGAATGCACATCAACCGCAACCTCTCGTTAAACCCTCATTATTAATTTTTGTTCAAAACCTCAAATAGTTCAAATTACCCCTTTCAAAAACCTCATACATAAAATACTTCATCATATCAAATTTACTTTACCCGTAATCAGTGAAACACCCCAAAGTGCTACGCTTCTTCATCGGCAGTTCCCGTTCCATGTGCGCACATGCTGCAAGATCTTCAAGTGTACGGTGATTGGACAAATCAAGGTATTTCTATCATTTATTTTATTTTTAAAATATTACAACCTCAGGTCCTCCATTTTCCCTATGAATTACAGCCTCTTTAAATTCGATTCACCACGTCGCTCAATCCTCACAAAACATAAATTGTTCATGACCAATATAAAATGATAAATTTATGATTTGATGAACTAATTTTTATTTTAATTAAATACAAATTCATCTGATAATTTTTTTTAACCAAATATAAAACAAATGTTGAAAAAGGCTTCATGAAAATTATCTCCAAAATGACTTAGATAAATTAAGGGTGAAAGATAAGGGTGAATATGAATCGAGAGTAATCGTTTCTTTAATAATAAAAAAGGAGGATCATTTGTCTGCTACGTATCTTTTTAATGTGAATTCACAGTATGAATAATATTGTTATTATAAAAAAGGAGGAATATAATCGCAATCATCTGATTGAATTTCTGAAGATAATATGAATTGCGGATAATTGTTGTTGTAATAATAAAAAGGAAGGAAAATTTGTGTGACTTTATCCCTTTTTCAATATGAATTGTGAGTTATTGTTATTGTAATAATAGAAAGGAAGGAAAATTGTCGCAAACATTATATAAAAAAGTGAAGAGAATAATAGAATAATTGTTATTGTATTGATAAAAAGGAAGGTACATTATCGCAAACAATACATAAAAAAGAGAAGAGAATAATCCAATCAATTATTTGTCAGGTTTAATTCGTGTTGGATTTATTAACTGGGTTTTTCTACTCACCCAAAGAAGCATCATAAGTATTCATGTACTCCGATGTCATGAACTGCGATACCAAAGCGGTTTTTCCGACCCCAGCCTCACCCAGCAGGACCACTCTATATTTTGTAACATCGTTGGCCAAGTTGCTCTGACTGCCTGTCTCTGTTGAAATGTTGTTCACGCTGGAACCGCAGCAAGATCCATCAAATGGGCTGACGTTGCTGTGACTGCAAACAAAATAGTTTTCACAAAATATCGTTATTTCGGTCCAACTCCAGTGGAAAGCTGAAGGGAAAGATTTACGGAGTTTTTCACTATACACGTACCAGATATTTATTCTCATCACTGGTAAATTTGGTTCAATTTCATCATTGGTTAAACACTGGCAAATAGTCATTTAACAGTCAATACGAAAATTATTATCAATAATGAGAACATATTATAATTTGTTGCAAGTTTAAGCACAGATGATCACAATACTTAACCTATAAATGCTGAATCTCGCAGATTATTGAAAAGGTCTTTTAAAAAGTTATTCTTTGAAAGGTCTTCTTTAAAAATGTCTTTTAAAGACTTTAAAGGTCTTTAAGACTTTCAAGCCTTTTGATTATTGTGTCGAAATCACTGTTTAATTATTACTGGAACAGCTGATTTCTGACAAGTTAATTGGATCCTGCTATAATAGACCATAGAATAATATTTAAGAATAATATACTATCCATATTCTGTGGTTCACCGTTTATGCTCACAGTTATCCATGGGTGAGTTTAAGGGGGCTTTGAGGGTTTTGATAATAGGAAACATTTTCTACATTATGTCATAATCTAAATTTGGATACAGTAATAGCATAGACTAACTATGAATTCCACTCCATATGTTGTACTATACATGGTTGTCTATGGTAATAGTTTGTAGCAAAAATTAAAGTCAGAAGCCCCCCAGGTAACTCCGCACATGCAGTTATCATATTAATTTATTTTGACCGTTTTCTCATTAGTCCCTTGTTGGGTTAACGTTTCCAAATTTCTCCCAAACCCTGACATTTTCTAAAATTGGAAAATTCAATAAAAAAATCACGAACTGAATATGTTATAGTATGATGCTCTCATGGTTTCTTAAAAGACGGATTTGATTTTAGCTGTATTAGCTTGTACACTAACCCCCTCTAGCAGCCCTGTAGATAAATGGGTGGAAAAAGTGTATCAAACACTTATTTGGGTTTGATTAATATATCTATACTGACTATACTATACTTTATGATCAAATTCTCAACAAACTCCATGAGATAAAATAATCTTCAATTGAACTGTAAAGTACTAAAACACTAGGCATGGATAGCAACGTTTGCTGAAAGTTTTAGTTATAGCAGTGCATGACTAACTATCAAAGTCATAGGCAGGTTGAAGGTTGAAGTCTACTGTCCTAATCGAGGATATTCTATTTGATGGGATATGATAAAGAGTTCTATCATGAACGAATGGCGTAAGAAAGTGAGTAGAGTATTTTAGAGGCTTAAACTCTTACTACTCAAACCCACGAATACTGTAGCTCCATAAGATTCTCAGTTCAAGATTTTAAAGCTTACTCGAAACAATCGACAGGTGCAGGTATAGCAGGATCCGTTTAACTTGTCAGAAATCAGCTGTTTCGGTAATAATTGAACAGTGATTTCGACACAATAATTAAAAGGCTTGAAAGTGTTAAAGACCTTCAAAGTCTTTGAAATACCTTTTTAAAGAAGACCTTTCTAAGAATAACTTTTTAAAAGACCTTTTCAATAATCTGCGAGATTCAGCCTTTGTAGGTTAAGTATTGTACTGGTGGCCGAGTAAAACATATGTTTTCTGACAAGTTGAAAGGATCCTGCTATAGTATCTAGAGCTCAAGTATTAATTTTGAAACCCATCTCAATTTCAGAGTTGCTTTATTTGAAAAATTCACTTCTGCACTATAATTATAATTTTGTAACGATCTTGTCAATACTTTCAAGTGAAGTTTAATTTTAATAACTTTTCAGTAATTTTAAAATAGTGTTCTTATAATAAATGTGACTGTGTATAGAGAATTGCTGCAAGTACAGTCAAATCGAAAAAAGCTTTATATCATATTTATGTATGAATCTTATTTTCATAATTATTGTATAATTCCGAAATGAAAAAAGCTTTATATCATATTTATGTATGAATCTTATTTTCATATTAATTATTAATTTCCATGTCACTGTATGGATTTCAAGTACATTCTAGAGTTCAGTATTATCGTCTTTACAAAAGTATTAATGGAAAGGTAATGAAGTTTCAAATCAGGTACACAAACTCGCCTGTATCCAGCGCAAGCTCCACTCAGTACACAAATTGCCTGCAAAGCAAACAAGGCATTTGACAAATCTCTTACGTTGACCGAAGGGATCCTGCTGCCCCTTGTGTAAACCACTGGGTTAAACAGCTAATAATCTTTCATTCCAAATTGATCATTAGGTTGACTGATGTGTAGCTTGATAAAAATATCTTCCTGGGATGAGAGTGACCCCCGTGGTGGGGGGGGGGTGTTCTAAGGGTGTTAAATCGGGATGATTAATTATCTCTCCAGCATCCTTCCTTCCTTGCACGTAGACCGGCATGCGGTGTACTATTTTTTCTCCTAATTTCTATCTCCTGGATAAAAATTTCGCAGACTCGCGGTAATTGAAAAGTGAAAATTTCTGTAGCCTCAGCTAGACAATTATTAATAAGAGATGGAGTTTTAAAAGAAGCGTCATGAAAATAGTAGCGCAGCTTGGATGAATAATTGGGTTACATTGTAACCTCATTCATTTCTGGAAGATTTTATACTCACCAAATTATGCAGGATTACAGGAAATTTACTGGTTTATTCTGTTCTAGTGGTCGCAGGCCACTTGAAAGGAATTTGTTTTGATCAAGAATTTCAGAAGAGAACATTTCTATTTTATTGAGAAACATATGTTACGGTGGATAAAATTCTTCTAAAATGCGTTTATAGTTAGAGGGTTGATGATAGAGATGACCACTTTTTAGGCAGCCGGGACCGACGGCTTAATGTGTCCTCCGAAACATATTGATTAAATTAATACCTTGCAGTAAGCGGATCGAACAAGGAGACTTTGGCTTATCAGACTAGCGACAAACCAAAATCGACTGCAGCCTCTCCAAAATGATAAATATTTATTTTCGAATAACAGTGGATCAACTCGAAGAGCACACCAACCACACCCTAAAAATCTAGCATAATTATATAAATGAAAGTAGATCAATTGAAATCAGATTGGAGTCTAACGAGCTATAGTGGATAGCTTGAAGTTTGTATCTCGTCCTGTATTGACCGTTTTCGCACTTACAGACAAGACGCCGACACGATGCATCAACATACTCTACATAAACAAATAGAACAATGTAAATAGATTGATGTGCGTTGGTCTATTTGTTTGTATAGAGTAGACGATCATTTTTTGTTCCATCGTGTCGGTGTCTTGTCAACGCCGTGTCTGTAAGTGTGAAAACGGCCATTGTAGAAATTCTAAATCGTAATAGAAATTCTTGAATGCATTACCTCATACAGTAACTAATAGAAAATCGTTCTACAATCGTTCTACAGAGGTATTAAATATTGAATTTACTTTGCAATAACTTGTTATGTGATGACTAGATGGAATCTCATGTCGCGTCTACACCATCGCCGAACTAGGTGAACATGAGCCTAGCCCGAGAGTTTTTCCCATATAAAAGCGTAGGCGAACTACGCGAGTGACCCCATCTACACGCTCGCGTTCGCCTAGTTCGGCGATGGTGTAGACGCGACATAAGATTAACGGGAGAAGCGTGACGAATGTTTGAAAATGATATTTAAGAAGAGGGGAAAAATTGTAGATATTAATATCTAAAAAGAAAATACTATGGACTGTTATCAGCTTATGTTGACTACAGTAGTCAACTGTAGAAATGATTATTAGTCAATTATTGATATAAAACTATACGAAGGCCAATATCAATATAAGATGGTTATGATTCAGTAATAAATTCTTTCAAGTTCTGAATTTTTGGATCCATAACGAACTGCGAAGTTAACACTATTGTTTTAACACTAGAATTGACGACATGCAGTCAAATTTTACTGAAAATAACATAAATGTTACTCACTGGACTGAAGCGCTTTCAAGTTCCTTTGAACTCTTTTTCAACAATTCTTTCATCTTTATCATGAAAATGTTTTTCCATGATTCATTTGAATATAAACACTGTACCATAAATGGCGTACTTCTAATACAAAAATGGAATACTTAAATTTTAATTCTGTACAAGAATTGGCATTGATGATATTGGCTGGCAATGTTACATAACAGATAACAGGATAATTTTTTTTTCCAAATAATCTTTTCACAAAGTTATTGATTTATTTTAGAGGGAGTGAACGGGGGTTATAGTAATGATCCAATATGGTTAAAATAATTTTCCATTGTTATCAATTTATTTTCAAAATTCAAACAAATAATGTTGATCTATTCTCCATTATCCGTTATTCTATTCATCCTTTATAATAATTCTATTATCTATTCATGTACAAAACTCGTACAAATAACTTAGTTGATATTCAAGCTGTTTTCCTTTTTGAATACAACATTTCCGCTTTGTCGGAAAAGTTGGTGACCCGCTTTAAAACTGTCAGAAAAAATAAATTTGTACTAATAATACTGAAGTATATTTATTGAAATCTGACATTAAACTTGAACTGCATCCATTCTATGCAACTAACAATGAACCAGTGTTTGTAAAAAAGTTGCAAAGTTGTTGGGCAAAAAGTTTTTAGACGCAATGAAAATTTCTGAACGAGTTGTTGCCTGACTTCAAGGGCTGATCGTGTCGGTGAAGATCAAACAAAGTACGTCTTTAGTGAACAAAACTTTATTAAACACGTTTAAAAACTAATTTCCATCGAAGTGGCGGCAGATGTTTCTGAGTTGTAAATGGAGGAGTTTTCTCGGATCCGTCAATGGATAATGAATTTCAAAAGGAAATTGATGTTGCGACGTCGACTGGGAAATTAAATGATCGCATTCAACTCGAGACCAGAGAAGCGAACAAAATTTGATACAACTAATTGGCTACGTTTCAATTTTTCCTCCTTCGCATTTATCAATTTATCACATCAGTTAGATTGGGTTAAGGCTATATCGATTGCATTTACAGATTTTTCCAGTTGAGTTGTATAGAGTACAGTTGTATATTTCAATGTAATTAGGTGAATATGATCATTCAAACAGAAGTTTGGTCGAAATTGAGAATTTTTATCACTAGTAAACATTGGTGTAGATCAAGAATAACAGTTATTGTTATTCAATATAACCGTTATCCAGTGTTATTGTGAGGAAATTGAGTGGATGATAGAATCACTCTAGAATACTCTACAATGCATCTCCCGAAAGTCCTTTAAACCGAAAGTTATCATTACTTTAGATTTCTTTACTCTCATTACTTTACTTATATTACTTCCATTACTTTAGTCGTCGGTCCTTCAAGCACAGAAAATGTTCTCAAGGAATCTATTCTGTGTTCGATACACAGAAATCTGCCACTCTTGGATTTTGCGATTCTTGAGTGCATGAAAAGCCCAGCAGTCTCCTTTCTCCAGTTCCATTCAACTCTTTTTCATCATTTTCCGGCTTTCCACTGAGCACCGCTCTCAAATAACCATAAATTTTCATCTACTGCATTTTCGTCTTTTCCATTCCGATAGACCATCTGTTCTCCTGGCACTACTTTTTCCATATTATTGTTCACAATCTTCATATTTTTATGATTGTACTGAAACCAGACAGGATTTCATCTAATTCGGTTTCACGGGTAAGGCTACAGAATAAGAATATTCCTCTATTTGGTATTGGTAATAATATTCCAGCTTCATCATGTAAAACCTTTCAAGTTTTTTATTTCCAACCTTATTTATTCTCTTACATCTGGTTGTACGAAAGCTAGTTGAATTTAATGTTTTAAATGGATAAAATAATTTACAAAGCTACATTTGCTGAATACTATGTGTGGAAGCCATGCTTGCTAGGTAATGCCCGAGTCTATGCTCCGTGTCCCTTAGTGGAATGCAATACGTCATCAAAACCCGGTTTTTGTAGTGTGTTTTATAGTACTGTAAGGTTTAGCCTCAACTTAAACGAATTTATGCTTGGTTCAAAATGATAATTGACAATGACGACTTTAGTGGACTGTATAAAATAGGAAACGAAATAATATGTCTACAGAAACAGAGGTCCATGCAATAAAGATAAAAATAACTCACCGAGAATCCAAATAATATGGTATTGGTCTTAAGCTTACGAATTCCAGGAAGAGGTGTGATTAGTGGTGTAGTGGTAAAATTAGCTGTGCCGGAGCTATACCTCTACCGGAAATTTTTTGAAGATTAGCCTACTACCCAAATCGTGAGTTTTAAGGCCCTTTGGCAAATGTTTTGAAAAGTTTAATAATTAAACTAATTAATGATCTTTTAGAGTGATAGTAGTTACAGTAGGGCCTCCTACACATTCTCCTCCAAAGAATAATTTTAACTTTAAAATATGGTAAGACTTTCTTAAGGTAGATTATTACAGTTTGATACCTTAAAAACTGTTTTTAAGGTATCAAACCATAATAATCTACCTTAAAAACTCTATGATTTAAGTTGGAAGCCTTGCTGACAAAAATTAAAAAAACACTGGTGTAAGTTAGGCAAATATTGTTAGGGGGAGGGTTGTGGTGACACGGACACGGTAGTGCTGGGCGCGGACCGCTGAGATGTCTATCATGTCTATCCATCAACTATCCCGTCTGCCAGTCGCTCGCTCAACTTTTGCGCTTACAATTACGAACTACCTAATCGACTAATCGTAGCTGCGTATGCCTTAACTGATTAACCACGATAACTAACGTGTAAAAATTACTTAGTAAAGGACAAAACAATATTTTCTAAATAAAACAATTTCAGATCTATTTTTGTCCTATATAAAAAATTCGATTGAAAAAATCGTAGCCGGAGCGCCGCTCCCCCTTCAAAAGCTGTGCCGGAGCGACGCTCCGGACCGCTCCGGCTCCACTACACCACTGGGTGTGATGAAAACCAGGTAGGAGATGATTCGGGATGTTGAGAGGATATAAGCTTATGTCATCCACTGTTGTTGAATTCTGCTGCTAACTATTGATGTACGTATTTCTGACAAGATATAAATGAGATTGGTGTACTTCCAATCAGAATAATAAGTTAAACTTTAACGGTTTGAGTTTGGCAGACACTTTTCCAATAATTGTAACTTTGCTGTACACGATTAAATATATAAACGAAATTTTGTAACTTAGAGAACGATTTTCTCCAACAATTAATGGCAAATAGGCTAATTCAAGACGATTTTCTTGAAAAACTCCACGATACGAAGCGACAAATTTTGCTAACGTCCTGTTCCTGACGACATTATGAAACAGACTCCCACTAACTCAAAAGCAACCGGCTGGGAAACTCCCACCAGCACTCTAGCGGAGACTACATAAACTGAGCACGGCGGGCCAATTCAAAATTGGCTCGAACACCCCCCCCCCCCCCCGACTGAAAAGCTATTTTCAGCCAAGGCTGGAGAACAAAAGAAAAAACGAATAAACGAAAAACAGAACAATGCCAGGAATGGCTACCAACACCAACACAGATATTCACCAGAAGTGAAAGCAAAATGCAGTACATCAGACTTCATGTAACTGCATACAAAAACAAATTAAAGGCAAAGAAATAAATACCAAAAAAAAAAAAATCGAAAAATAGTGTCAATTTTAGACTTTGCCACACAGTATCCGCTACCCTGCGTCTTGAAGTCGCCAATTGACAAAGACCGAGTGTAAAACCTAAACGAAACAAAAACATAATAAATGAAAAAATAAGCACTTGAAGTAGGTCTTTACAAATGACTACCAACGAGACGAAGAAAAAAAAACACTTAAGAAAGGTACAAAATAACGAATTTCAAGCTTCTACAAAATTTGTACCACAATTCGAATATATCACACTGCAAGGACCACGGCGTGAAAGAAAACGCCGGAAGGCAGCTGAAAATTGAGGAGTCGACAAGTCGGAGACTAGCTCAATGTGAAGAGCTTTAGTAGCCATACAAACAAATAGACATAATTATGTACTCCTTAAAACTGAAAGGATTTCGACGTCTAGCCATGGTGATTGATATTGGCTCTGCATAATCTACACCACATTTTTTGAAGGGTTTATATTGAGCAGTAACATAACAAGTTAGCAGATTATCCATTCTGGGAATGAGTTTTCTCGCATGGCTGCGAAAACAAATGTTACATTTGTGGATACAATTACAAACAATATTCCGAGCGGACAAAATCCAAAATTTTTGTCTTATCAACGACAATGAAAGATTGGGTCCAGAATGACAATTACTAATGTGATATTCATCAATTAATGAAGATACAAATTGACAATCTCTAGGTAATACGATCGGGTGACAACTATCAAATTCCATGTTGGCATTTTGTAATTGACCACCAACACAAATTATCTCCTTATCTAAAAATGGAGGTAATCTTTGGAGTTGATTGGAACAATCTTTTCCTTTCTTCAATGAATCCAATTCCGATGGGAAATGTATTTTTTGAACGACTTTACATAGATAGATCTCAGCTATCTCCAAATCCGATTCTCCTAGACAAGATACTATTTTTAGGAATTTTAAAACCATCACCATGATGTGAAGCAAACAACGAAAGTTTGAGCATTGCTCAATCAAACTATAGATTACATTATTTGATGGATTTTCGGATTGAATTACAGCAACAACTGAACTAGCTTTGATTTCAGGTAGACATTCCATTGTCTCGAGTTCGACCTTGACCGGAAAATCACACTCTCTCCAAACTAACCGAGAGTGCCTAGTCCACTCCAACACATGATCCACAATATTAGCGGGTGTTAAGCCTCTTGATCAACAATCGATCGGGTTTTTATCAACGGAGCCAACAATCCATTTTTTTTTTTTTTTTTTTAATTGGGTTGGGCTTTGAAACCCTTTGCCACCGCGACCGCTATTCGATCTTTTGTGGCATCCCCTCTTTGGCTTTTGGCTTATGCCATGTTCCATAATCCAAGGCCAGAGCAGAATTTACTCAGGGCCTTGAAGTCCAGTTCCCTTGCCTCCTCTGGTAGGAGGGTTGCCTTTCCAAGAAGTCTCCTCCTCATTTGCAAGAGTGCTGGACATTCCAGCAGCAAATGTGCTGCTGATTCTGTTTCCTAGTCTGGAGCTCAACCGAAGCTGCTTTGAGACATCTTCGTCCAGACCATCAGCTATGGACCCACCCTTCCGAAGCTGTTCAACTTCTATCAGGGATGGGTCTGCACACTCCTCAGATTCCATTGCGGAATCTTCAGTTGTAGTGCCTTCCTCTACATGTACCGCTTCCCGGCAGGTTTGAGTCAGCAAACTCCGAAACCTGTTCCAGGTCGGTAGAGTTTGGGGGAGATCCCCCATCCTCGTTAGATGTTTGAGGCTGTTCAGCCTCTTTTACTCTTAAGTTGGTATCCTTAAGATTCCCACGAGTAGCTGGAGACTTATTCAGTCACCCTGGGCAGAGCTCCACGTTCACCCAGGGAAGGCTTCTTGAAACTGGAGGTCGCCTGGTATCCAGAGTTCGCATACTCATGTCAGGCACTCCCCTGACCATGCAGCCGTCGGCGTATGCTGTTCCACCATATGTTGGCTTGGCTTGCGCAGTTGATGCTTCAGATGTTCCTACTTGAACACCCTACTTAAGCTGGGACGCAACGATGTTAGTTGCCAACCAGCCTACATCTACCACTTGCATCAGGAACCCTGAGGATTGCCACACCCCGGACAGAATAAATTCTGCCCCCCTGCGGGAGCCAACAATCCATATGACAACCCTGTATTCTTGAGACTCGATTAGCAACAAATATTTGCCATTTCAAAAAGCAAGCTCGAATCCACTGTAGAGTAGCCGTCGAATCGAACCAAACAACAACGAGAATCATGTGACAATGAAGATTCAGAACAGAGACAACAGACTGGAGCCATTCATAGATTTGTATGGAATCAATAGACGAAACTCTCTATAACAAATCTTGAAATCCACAGCATGACTCATAGACAAGAATCAGTCTGTACACCTGCTTCATATCAGCAATTACAGCGATCGAGAATTACCGAGAATTCCAAAACAATACAACAATATTAAATTGAAACCTCGACTGGTCATGTAGGATGTCTCTCAACAATGAACTAGATGATTTTACACCAGGATCGAAAACAATTCGCACCTTTGTCAACTGACTCTGGGTTCTCATTACGGCGCGATTAGGGATGAAACAACCACCTTCATCATTTTGATTTCTTAGTAAATCCATGTGACCATGTTTATGATGATCCAAAATTACATCATGACAAACCAAACGAATATTTTTGTACTGTTTGATAAATTTCTTCAAATTGAGAAAAGGATCAGCAAACAACACAGCGTGAACAACATCGTATTTCAGTGTAAGTTCTGACTGAATTTCATCAAAGTTGATGTCAACTTTGGACTTTGCCACACAGTAACCGGTAACCCTGTGTCTTGGAGTCACGAGTTGACGATTTTCAGTCACAGAATAGGAGTCAAAACAATTAGATAACTCTGGGATTGACAACAACACAAAACTATCACGTCAACGAGCTGACGACATGAACTTATTTTTACACTCTATTCCATTGGCAGTGAGAGATTCATTCAAATCAGGAATATTTTCAAATTCCGAAAATTTTCGAACTGAGCTATCTGACAATACACGACAAGTGTTCAAACAATTTGAATTTTCCAATAATTGTTCTGTAGTGATGAGATTACTTTCACTAGCAGAATCCACTAACACACTCACATCATCATTCTTATCAAGCATGTGAAAAGCAGTAGATGATAACACTGCTGACGAAGGATCAGGGTTAATATCATTAGAATCACAACTAATTGATTCATTTTCGACAACTTCAGCATCCAAAACTGATACTGAATTTGGGTGACAACCGAGGTGTAACATCGAAATATGTTCTCCATGACATCGATCACAATTTTGACTATTACAATTTTCAGTACAATGTGCCAACGAAAAACATTTCAAACAGCACCCATTTTCTATCACAAAGGATAAACGATCCCATGGCGACAATTTCAAGAAATCATGACAATAGATCAATTCATGACTATTCAATGAACATTTCAAACATTTTGAACTTGTAGTTCTCAAATGAGAATTGGATTGAACAACGAAAATATTCGAATTATATGTGGATTCTACCATCTTACAACTATGAGAAGAATCATTTTCATAAGTACTCTGAGATACAGATGT
Organism: Laodelphax striatellus; assembly: GCA_017141395.1. Lineage (NCBI taxonomy): Eukaryota > Metazoa > Arthropoda > Insecta > Hemiptera > Delphacidae > Laodelphax > Laodelphax striatellus. The sequence goes on along the minus strand of CM029544.1, from coordinate 15,797,344 downwards.
CTCACAATTCAAATCACTATATGACAAAATCAATTGATTCAATGTCTCATAAGTATCCTTGATAAAACAAATGAATTCAAAATAAGAATCATCGAAAGTTACAATGTGATTCTCATCCAACTCAAGTTTCAATTGTTGAATTTCAAGATCACAGTTATCAAACTCACTTCCAATATTAGAGAAATATTCAACAAGAAGACGAAATTTCTCTCCTACGACTACAGGAGAACACAATTGTATGAGAAGTGTTTCATCTACACTCTTAGATAAATCATAAAGATTTTCTATTATAGCAAAAAGATGCTCTCTTCTAGCTAATAGAGTATGCATCGAGAATTCCATATTATTGTTCATTTTTCCAATGACAACAAAACAATCAATAAGAATATGATTCAATACGAATTATTGATTCAATATGAATTATTGATTCAATACAAATTATTGATTTCAATGACCAATAATGAAACGAAATTATTAATTTGCAACAATGAACGAATTCCATTGATTCTGCAAACAAAACGATATGATGAGGTTTATTACCAAAACTTCAATCATGATTATACGACGATGACGAACTATATTAGCTTTACAACAGCAATTCCACAACGAATTAACTTCATTGGAGATTTTATAGTGAGAACGAAACAAAATGACAATATTGACAATAATCTTATCTCCAGAGTAACGGTACCGTAGTCGTTTTCTGTGACGGTAAGCAGATAAGACACTTTGTGCAGTCACAAGTCTTGCTTGCCATGACTTGTACAATTTCAAATGATATTTTATACAATATATTTTCGAATAAAATTGAATATTATAGAGAAGTGAATGCCAAAAAACAAACATACAAAAAATTACAAGTAATTAACGAGTCAGTTAGAACTGAAAACGATCCGTCCCGGCTGGACCAATGTAAGGTTTAGCCTCAACTTAAACGAATTTATGCTTGGTTCAAAATATGATAATTGACAATGACGACTTTAGTGGACTGTATAAAATAGGAAACGAAATAATATGTCTACAGAAACAGAGGTCCATGCAATAAAGATAAAAATAACTCACCGAGAATCCAAATAATATGGTATTGGTCTTAAGCTTACGAATTCCAGGAAGAGGTGTGATGAAAACCAGGTAGGAGATGATTCGGGATGTTGAGAGGATATAAGCTTATGTCATCCACTGTTGTTGAATTCTGCTGCTAACTATTGATGTACGTATTTCTGACGAGATATAAATGAGATTGGTGTACTTCCAATCAGAATAATAAGTTAAACTTTAACGGTTTGAGTTTGGCAGACAATTTTCCAATAATTGTAACTTTGCTGTACACGATTAAATATATAAACGAAATTTTGTAACTTAGAGAACGATTTTCTCCGACAATTAATGGCAAATAAGCTAATTCAAGGCGATTTTCTTGAAAAACTCCACAATACAAAGCGACGAATTTCGCTAACGTCCTGTTCCTGACGACATTATGAAACAGACTCCCACTAACTCAAAAGCAACCGGCTGGGAAACTCCCACCAGCGCTCTAGCGGAGACTACATAAACTGAGCACGGCGGGCCAATTCAAAATTGGCTCAAACAAGTACTCTTCGCCTCTCCTCTTCAGCCTTCAGGGACACGGAGCTTAGAGTAGGGCAGTACAGTGGTTGCGCAAAGAGAACAAATTTGGCGGAGAATGGACAGAGATCTAAGATGGCGTCTGCTCCAATGCTCCCAACATTCCAAATGAAAATAGGCCAATCTAACATAAATAAATAAAGATTCCTACAGAAGGAGGACTTTTACTGGAACAGTATTATTATAAATTCTTTAATATTCTATCAATAACAGAAAACACTGTTTGATGTTGTCAATTCCACTACTTTATTATTATTGTACTACTTATCATACTACTTTATTATTACAGTACTGGCCCACGGTTTCATAGCTTCGCCAGTCACTTTCCAACAATACTATAAAAAGATAGTGTTTTCTTCTATAGAGTTCCACATCGACAGAGATTCTATAAATAAGCTATTAATACACATCAAGTTTCTAGCCTTCTAGAAGCATTCTATGAATACCCTGAGAGAGATTCTATGAGAATACCCAGAGATACCAAGAGAATACCCGGAGATTCTATGAATAAGCTATTAATACACATCAAGTTTCTAGCCTTCTAGAAGCATATCTATGCATTTTACTATCTATAATGCTTTTGTCTTTTGCTTTTGCTTTTGTTTGTGCTATCTATAACGCCCTGTTTACTATTCAAACATATCTATCTATGCATTTACTATCTAGAAGTATAAGTATCTTGAAGCATATATGTAGTGGGAAAGCAGTACATAGTAAACAATATATATATATTTGAACAAAATTAGTACAGCAGATTAGCCTTTGTTAATTTTGTGTCAAAAGTGTGACATCTCAAAACCCAGTACCGGTATCAAATTACTCAGTAATTACTCAATACTCTTAATCTGTAAGAGTAATTACAGAGTTACTTATTCAACAAAAGGCAAATTACTTGTCACAAGCTGAGATTTCCAGCTCACCGAAATTGGTTCATCAACTTGACTCAATTATAACTTGTCTAGTTTAACTGTTGAGTCCGAATGTGATGACATGTTGCGTCCCTTGTGATTCCACAGCTTGCTTGTCCCAAACCAAATATTCAACAGTCGACATCCAACGCAGAAGTAATTAGCGGAACTGACCTTTGAACTATCATGTTTAGTATGTGGGTTTATTTGTTTTCTGGCAAAAATAATAACAAATGAGAAGTTATGAGATTCTGAAACATTGCTTCAGCACTCGTTCATTACCACTGCCACTTTCAAACATTTGTAAATATGAAACACTATATTTTTAACATTTAACATTGAATACAATACGGAACAACATTACAAATTGAAAAATTTTACAATATTTTAATATTGTAAAATGAAACAATATTAGTCTAAATCTTTATTTATAATTTGTTGAAAATTCTAAATCTTTATCTGTAATTTGTTGAAAATTCTTCTCTTTTTACTGCACCAAACGAAATTGCAGAATTTATAAAGAATGCATGTCTCTCATCTAAGTTTGTAGTGTGTTGGAGATTCCTTTCTTGTTACGGCTTTAAACAAAATTGAAGAATGCATTATGGATGCATATCACAACTGTTTTATTGCAGCAGAGATTCCTGTTGCTGTTATGAATATTTTAAATTGCTTTTCATTTTTTCAATACGCTCTGTATACTATAAGTGAACATGTCATTAAAAATACGTAATATAAATCCAGAATTAAGGATATTTCACCTGATTTTTATAGGAAGGTGACATAAATTTGTTATTGTTTGACTAGTTGATAACCTTGATAGAACCAAGAGCAAGCCTTGAGTCTTTGAATCAATACAAACATTTTGAAAAGACGCATAAACCTAAAAAATCAATGATATTTTTCTCGAATACTTTTTATAAATTTTCTCATAGATGAATATTCAAAAGTCGACATCCAACACAGATGTAATTAGCGGCACTGGCCTTTGAACTATCATGTTCAGTATGATTGTGGGTTTATTTCAAGGTTAGTAGAGAGTACTAAACTTGGGTTTATTTGTTTTGTCGCAAAAATAACGATAATTTACAATAAATTAATATTTTCCTTAATTGACTCCTATTTTTTATGATACTGGCATCATATGTTAAACATCTTAACATTTTTCGACATTATTTTGGATAATGTTCAACATCATTTCTGTTTTGAGGGATTAAGAAACCAAAAATGTTTTTGTTGTGAGGGTGCTCACGAGGGTGTTCATATGGAGGGAACTCTCACCCTCGGATGGGGTTTTCCACCATTTCTCCCTCTTTTCTCATCCCTCTCACTCTCTCTCTTTCTCTATCTTTCTCATTTTTTTTTGGAAACGTTCCAGGATAGCAACGCCGCTAGAATTGTGATATAATTTTGAATGTTTAGCAAACAGGGTTAGTATGCTCAAGTTTTAGGTCACGCATTGTTATAGGATTAGATCTCTCTTTCAAGCGTCAGAAAAGAGCAATGTAGGTTTGACGCAGCTTATAATATTTTTGTTTCTCTTGAATTCTCTTCTAGAGGGGAGATCGTTTCTATTGGATCTCTTATCTCCATATTGGATCTTTCCATTGGATCCAAAACAAGGACCAGAATATGTTTATAGTACAAGATGAAGGATATAATACAATCATGAAGGAATATACAAGATCATGGAGTGGGGGGGCATTTTGAAGAACTGATTCAATCTATATTTATAACAAGTATAAAAATACCGGAGTATTTTATAGAAGTACCAAAGTATAGAAGTATGATACTCGTATTAAGGTCTATTCCCATACAACACTTCAGTTTTCTTTAAATTTATCAAAAAAGACGATGGAAACGTAATTGAATTTAATTCGTCAACATTCAATATTATAATAATAATATTATTATAATTATTACCTATTTTTTTCAAAAATTGACTTAGATCAGCTCGTTCTACACATGCGTCAATGCGTCCAGTATTGAGCTCTGTGATTGGTTGATTGACACATGCGCAGAACGAGCTGAACTCAAATTACTCAAAAAACTCTGAGTACTCAACTGCATACTATATGAAAACATATATAGGCTACTATATATGTAAACTATATGTAAACTGTATACTCGACTGTATATGAATACTCAAACTGTATCCATAAAATACAGTTCAAATCGAACTGAAATAGATATGTACCAAGAATTCTCCAGTAGATTTACCAGCATCTGAAGTATTTAAAAATTCATTGATAATTCAGATACTGTGCAAACAAATACTTGAGTTAATCCATAAAATAAGAATAATAAAATAAGAATAAGTCCAATCCATAGAGAAATGGATTTGGAGTGGTCCGTAGCCGAGGGCGATAAGCGCCTGTCTGATAATCCAAAGGTTCCAAGATCGAATAGAATAAGTATCCACCAAATACAATTCAACACGTAGACCTTCTGGAATAAGTTTCCTCCTAGAATTTTACGCTTTAGTAATCAGTAAAAATTTGAATTCAGAAACTGTATCCATGAAATTTTGTCATGTGTTGGAGATTTTTTCGCGATATTTATCATCCTCAATTCACTCATCTGCATGGTGGTGTTTACTGCGCCAAGAAAGTGTTGATAGCCACAAGTCGGCCTTTAATATCGACACGATAACGTTCAACCTTGCCGTCCTGATAACAGCCTTTTGCCGTTTTAATACTTGAGAGCTCGTCCTCGTTAAGATCACTTGATAGATGACCCTTCTCGTTCAGTACTGCTGGGAGAAACTTTAAGATATTTATCGTCTTGCTCACCTGGTCTCAAAGAAGAGAGAGAAATAGATGGTCTGGCGAAACGTTTATCCAGAGATCAATGCTAAGCTTGCGTCTTTCTACATCTGTCACTCATTTTCCATAATCATCTCATCCGTCATTGGGGGAGTGCTACCTTGAGAGAACCCAACTTCACCATCCATCATTTAACGTCAGTGGCGGAAAATGGGATTAGTAACCGGTCAATCTATCAGCCGAAAAGAAAACTGCTCGAAGGGAAATTTCTTGCCTGGTTTTTCCCCGAGCATGACAAAATTGCCCAACTCTATGTTTAGCCTAAAGCTTAGGCTGCGGACAAACAGTTGTCATGGTGATGTTCATCCTAGAAGATGAATTGACTTCTGTGATTTGTAAGCTGGTCTGCGAGTGTACAGCGGCTATAATATGATGCGTGTAAGTTGGTCTGAATGAGCGAGAGGCTGACTTGTCAGAAATTGCTTTCTACTTAGTTTGGATGCGAGAGACGAGTCGAAGAAGAGATCAACGGATGGAAAATTAGGGATGAGACAGCCACGGAAAATGTGTTCAAGTGTGCGTGAGATGGAGATGGAGAAAGGGAGATGAATAAATTATACAGTAATAAGGAAAAACGAGACGGAAAAAGGATTTGTTTGTGTGCTTGTGGGAGAGCGTTCAAAAAGTGATGACAAAGAACCGGTAAGATGGTGGTGAGAAGGTTTTAAGGAGTAACTTTGTTTTTATGAATACTTCCACAAGAATGAATCCACCTCAACCAATCTCTATTCATAAAAGCTTGAACCTTCTCAACTTGTCTTAGGTAGTAATTCACTGGAATTTCTTGGGTTTTGGATTGTTCAATTTCAATTCTTGTCGGTGCAGTTTAGGTTCCGTACTTCTTTAGGCAAAGAGCTACAACAACATTTTCATTATCTTTTCGCCTTAATATAATTTCGCTCCGCTACAATGCTTTGTGAAGTTAATCTTTTCTCTGCTTGGAATTAAGTCTCACTTGATGATCCTAATTGTGTGCGGGTTCATGAGCTAGACTTATTGTGAAACGCTTCCCCTGAATTTCAAGGAAATTTGAGATTCAATAGACAAGACCTTTACAAATAATAACTTTGAAAATGCATTGCTTTCGATGGATGAAGTAGTTTTCCCCACTTGTTATTCTTAATTAGCGTGCATCATTCTGAATTATACTTCAATTTCAATGAAGAATGTTCTAAGAGAAGAATTTCCAACTATTCCTGTATTGAAACTCAGTCACAGTGCTAATTCAATTTTCTCTCACTGTGGATAGAGTAGGGTTATTCTACCATTTGAAAGCAAATCATTACTTGAGATATCAGCAGACTTTCACTTCAGATGTCAGTATACTAGAGAAAATTAGTGAATGAGTTGATTGATATTTCACATCTCTTTGTTTAAATGATACAAATCATAATATTATCAAAGGTAATAAACTAAAAATTACCATGAATGCAAATCTTTCAGCATGTTTGTTTTTTGTACTGCACAAAGTACTGTAGCCACTAAAAAAAAACTTGTACATGTAGAATTAGTATGTTGTGAGTAACGTTAAAGGGATACTAACTTCCGTTAGAAATACTATGAAATAAATTTAGCAATGGTAATAGTAGAATTCCCCCACAAAATAATTTACTGTGTGGTTGTATATTGTATCTATGTATTTATGGCTGTGTGACTGTACTTATGTATTATTGAGATAAATTTTGTCATATAGATTAATTATGATTCTTGAGTTCATTTTTGAACAAATTTTCTCTTCGTTTTCCAACATTTCCATCAATGAAAATACAGAAATGGAAAATTATAGCTGAGTTTTGTGAACGACTGATGTGAAAGCTTAGAAATATGACGTGAATAGAACAATAGCACAATGATAGGTCTTTCCAACAATGGCTACAAAGAGCAGCAAGATTTTCCGATTTTGAGATTATGTTTTTGCAACCGAACAGGCTAGGCAATTTTAGGTTTCAATGGGGAAATACTGGAGGAGAATTGGAAAAAGGAAGCTAAGAAGAAATGCTGAAAGAGGAAAATCGTGGCTGAGAAGGAGTGGATGGGTGGTGTAGTGAGAGAAGAGGAGGAGGAGGAGGAGGAGGAAAAGAAAAGAACAAGGAGAAGGGTAAAATATAATGAAAGGAGGAAAAGAGGAGATGGCATAAAAAGAAGAAGAAGAAGAAGAAGAGGAAGAAGAAGAAGAAGAAGAAGAAGAAGAAGAAGAAGAAGAAGAAGAAGAAGAAGAAGAAGAAGAAGAAGAAGAAGAAGAAGAAGAAGAAGAAGAAGAAGAAGAAGAAGAAGAAGAAGAAGAAGAAGAAGAAGAAGAAGAAGAAGATTGATTGATTGATTGATTGATTGCCTTTATTAAGGGCGGAGTTAGGACTCCTGGTCCTCTCTACCACACAACCCTTTACAATATATAAAATATACAAAGTTATGTCATGTTAACCAATACAAATTTATAAAGTTTGAATCATACAATAAAACAATAGAATAAAAAAAATGAAAACAATATACAGTAGAAAATTAGAAGAAAAAAAAAATCAAACTTCAATAATATTATACAAACTAAGAACAAAGTATTCCTATAAATTTTCAATAACACCATTCACTCACACATGCACACAAACTGGTGAAAATAATTACATCATTAAAAATACCTGAATTTGTAGGATTATTGGAAACCTCAAATTAAAATGGAAATACAAATGAAGAAATTGGCTAATTAATGCTGACAAATAATTATTACAATATTAATTTTATTAAACACATCGACTCAGCCCTCGCCTAAACCGCGCCACCCGCTCCCAGCCAATTCAACACTGCCACGCCAAACAGAGCTCTACTGTTGATATTTTTAATAGCTGATGGTAGCTGGTTCCAAGTGCGACAAGCTGTAACATGGTAAGACTTATTGTACATTGAGGTTCTGTGATTAGGGATTACCAATAACTGAGAACCATGTCTAGTACCCCGTCCACCTGTTCTCTTATGAATACAAATTTATCAGCCAAGTATCCTGGGCATTTGGAATTAAGCAAGTCGAAGAGCAGCATCAGAATGTGATATTCTCGCACAGGTTTGAGCTTCAGCATACCCAGCCGCTGAAAGTATGGACTAACATGGTCGTCCCGTCTGAGATTAAAGATGAACCGAATGCAGTAATTCTGGGCTCTCTGCAGACGCTCAGACAAGACAACACTCATGTCATTGACAACAATATCACAATAATTGAAGTATGGAAGAATCAATGACTTCACCAACATCACTTTCACGCTAAAGGGGATTAAGTCACCAATCTTTTTTAGGGAGTGAATGCCTGCAACTATCTTATTACATGTAACATTGACTTGTTCGGTCCAGTCAAGAGTTTTGTCAATTGTCAATCCTAAGTTTCTAACAGAGTCATTGTAAGGCAGATTTTTGTTATTGATTTGAATGAAAGGCCCACTATTAAAATCAATCCCCCGGCGAGAAGTGAGCTTTGAGTAGCCAATAATAATTGCTTTTGATTTTGTCTCATTGATTTTGAGTCCATGTCTGTAAGTCCAGTCAGTTAGAGCGTCAAGGTCATTATTCATCATGTCAACTGTAGCTGCAAAGTTATTCAGGTCAAAGTGAATGTACATCTGCAGGTCATCAGCATACAGGTGAAATTTGGAAAATCTGAACACATTAACCACATCATCAATATAAATGCTGAATAAGAGAGGTCCAAGGACAGATCCCTGGGGAACGCCCCTCTCAACAATACGGTATCCTGATGAACGACCACTGAATTTTACTGACTGACAACGATTTCCTAGATATGAGCTAAACCATTGTACAACTTGATCAGAGAATCCTAAGTTCCTGAGTTTCTTCAGAAGCAGGGGATGATGGACGCAATCGAAAGCTTTACTGTAATCGATAAGAACTAACATCGTAGCCTGTCTGCAATCCATAGCCTGTCGAATATCATCCGTCACACAGAGCAATGCAGTGGTGGTACTATGTCCCTTACGAAAACCAGACTGAAACTTACTTAGTGAGTTATTTAAGGTGAGATGATGAATTATCTGATGATGAACAACTCTCTCCAAGCCTTTAGACAAAGAGGAAAGTATATGTATTGGTCGATAATCAGAAGGAGAAGTAGGATTTGGTGTTTTATTTAAAGGTAGGACAGCTGAGTATTTCCAGTGAGTTGGAAAACTTGCAGACAGAAGAGAGAAATTGTATAAATGAGTAATATGTGGAAGAGTGACAGGAAGAGTATCTTTGATGAACTTTATAGGAAGAGAGTCTTCACCAACTGCATTGCTCTTGATACGGTTCAGGATGAGGAAAACCTCTAACTCACTCACTTCGGAAAAGTGAAACTCATTTTCCAAAGCATTAACCTCTAATTGATCTGCATAGGCTCGAGCACCCTCATCACTAACTGGAATATTGCAAAAAAATGAGTTGAGCTCCTCAAGACTATGTGAGATTTTAGCCAAACACTTCTCCTTTCCCAACCCCATGCTCTTCACAGTCTTCCAAACAAATGAAGATGTTCAGTTATTAGTCAGTAGACTACGAAAGTAAAGTGATTTAGAGTTACGAAGCATCAGCTTACAACGGTTTCGAAGTCTTTTGTACTCGCCAAAGATCATTGGGCACCTAGTTCTCCTGGATAATCTAAATTTTCTATCCCTTTCATTCATAAGCTGCCGAATGTCCGGTGTAATCCATGGGGCTGGGCTCCGTGTAACTTTTTTGTGCTTCAAAGGAACATGCTTATTGAATAAGCTACACATGAATTGTTGGAATAGATCCAACTTTACATCAATGGAGTCAGCCATGTAAACTTGATGCCATGGAACACCAAACAGGTCCTCAAACAGCTCTGAGTAGTTGATATTTTTGTAATCGCGATAGCTGATTATTTTTGGCTGTGGTTTTGGAGCTTGCAAAGCATAAATACAATAGACAAGATCATGCGCTGAGAGACCTGGTACTGGTATTTGTCCGTGCCGCTTGACAGCATCAACCTCACTGACAGCAATCAGATCGAGCAATGTATTTGAAGTTGCAGTGTGGTGTGTTGCCTGAAGAGGGAGCACCGACATGTGGCAGGCGTAGAAGATCGTCCTCAGTTGCGTGGAGTCGAAAGTGTTACGTCCAAGCAGATCCGTGTTGAAATCTCCCATAACAATAACGTGATTGTAAGTTGCCATACACTGAAGGAGAGCGTCCTCGAACTCAGTCATGAAGCCGATATGGGGAGGACGATAACACACACCAGAAGAAGAAGAAGAAGAAGAAGAAGAAGAAGAAGAAGAAAGAAAGAAGAAGAAAGAAGAAGAAGAAGAAGAAGAAGAAGAAGAAATAAAGAAGAAGAAGAAGAAGAAGAAGAAGAAGAAGAAGAAGGAAATAAAGAAGAAGAAGAAGAAGAAGAAGAAAGAAGAAGAAGAAGAAGAAGAAGAAGAAGGAAGAAGAAGAAGAAGAAGAAGAAGAAGAAGAAGAAGAAGAAGAAGAAGAAGAAGAAGAAGAAGAAGAAGGAAAGAAGAAGAAGAAGAAGAAGAAGAAGAAGAAGAAGAAGAAGAAGAAGAAGAAGAAGAAGAAGAAGAAGAAGAAGAAGAAGAAGAAGAAGAAGAAGAAGAAGAAGAAGAAGAAGAAGAAGAAGAAGAAGAAGAAGAAGAAGAAGAAGAAGAAGAAGAAGAAGAAGAAGAAGAAGAAGAAGAAGAAGAAGAAGAAGAAGAAGAAGAAGAAGAAGAAGAAGAAGAAGAAGAAGAAGAAGAAGAAGAAGGAGAAGAAGAAGAAGGAGAAGACGAAGAAGGAGAAGAAGAAGAAGAAGAAGAAGAAGAAGAAGAAGAAGAAGAAGAAGAGGAAGAAGACGTGGAAAACACTCTGGAATATATAGAAGAATAGGGAAATAGTGAGCGTTTGGGAAAAAAGATGATCGGAAGGAGAAGCAGATAAGAAAAAGGATGCAGGGGTAGGGAGAAGAAAGGGGAGGAGAATTAAGGAGATGAGATAATTGGGGGAGGAGGAAAATAGAAAATAAGAAGAGAAAGGAAAAATCCTGGTGGGAGGGGTGAAGGAGGAGGAGGAGGAGGAGGAGGAGGAGGAAGAGGAGGAGAAGGAGGAGGAGGAGAAAACGAGAAATAACGTAATTTAGTGAGTTGTGAAGAAAAATTGACTAAGAGCAGGTAGAGAACTGGAAGGAGAAGGAGAAGGCGAAGGTGAAGGCGAAGGAGAAGGAGAAGGTGGAGAGGAGGAGGAGTAAGAAGAGGTTGTGGGGGAGGAGGAGGAAGAGGAAGAAGAGGTTGAGGAGGAGGAGGAGGAGGCGGAGGAGGAGCAGGAGGAGGAGGAGAAGAGGTTGAGGAGGAGGAGGTGGAGGAAGTGGAGGAAGTGGAGGAGGGGGAGACGGTGGAGGATGAGGAGCAGGAGTAGGAGGAGGAGGAGAGGGTGGTCAAGAAGGTGGGAGGAGGTGGAAAACAAGGGTTGGAGAACAAGGAAGGTAAGGGACCAGACCAAGTGGAGAAGTAATGAAAAAGAAGAAGAAAGAAAAGTGGATCCAATAAGTAAACTCAAAAAATATACCGCAAGAAAAAACTAGAATCACAAAGAAAAAGAGAATATTGTTGAGAAATAATCTAGGGAAATTATCTTCTGAAAGAGTACAAGGACGGATGTATGGAGGAGGGTTGGTCCGTTATCGTAGCAGATACGCTGCATTGTAGCCGTGATACGGGTTCAACCTGTTTCTGTATCATTGTGATACGGAGCAAACCTTTCCTGGAATGCCATTAAAGAGAATGAGGAAAACCAATGCATGTCCTTTTCCAAGACGTACGTACCGTCCTCTGTTGAATGGTGAAGCAGAGGGAGTGTTTGTGTTAGTTCGGTTCACATCCTTATTTATTTATCATTTCAAATTTCCGAGTATTCCAAAACTAATATTTTCACTATCTACATACTGCAATGTATTAGCCTTTTGACTTGTCACATGCTCAGTAGCAGGATGCAATTAACTTGTCATAAATCAGCTGATCGACGAGCATATGATCACAATACTTAACCTACAAATGCTGAATCTCGCAGATTATTGAAAAGGTAATTTAAAAAGTTATTCTTTGAAAGGTCTTCTTTTAAAAGGTCTTTTAAATACTTTAAAGGTCTTTAAGACATTCAAGCCTTATGATTATTGTGTCGAAATCACTCTTTAATTATTACTAGATCAGCTGATTTATGACAAGTTGAATTGAATCCTGCTATAAGCTTAGCTCAATTGCTGCAGATTGATGTGACATAAATCAAACATGAACCTAACATAATAATTTTTGGAAGGTATTCCATGTTATAGATACTTACATGGAAAAATGGTTAACCTACTATGAATTGATCTCCACGTAATCAGCATCAGATTTTTTCCGTAAATATATGGTTAATATTTATCTTAATATTACTTTTTCACCAAGAACTTGATTTCATAAAAATGAAATGAAATCTGCGCTTAAATCTAAAACTTTAAATCAGTGGGAGGATAAAGTGAATCGATGGAATGAAATAAAAAATGCAGCTTAGAATTAATGAGATCTTTATAAGAGCTTATGAGTTTTTTTCATAAAGGGTTGGTTACTGTAGATCTAATTCTTTCAACAAGAATTCGATTCCATATGGAACATTATGAAAATTTTCAAGTACTACTGCACTACAAATGTTTTGTTTTATAAGAATCGTTCTTTCGACATTTGCTTCTTATACTTGAACTGATACCGGTTTCTCTACTATCGACAACATTGGTGTTATAGTGGTTATACTAAAACTGCTAGGGATGGAATATGCCTATGGTTTATGCTCTTCATAACTTTTCTAAAAAAATAATTAAGATTAGTAAATTCACGACAAAATATCGATAAAAAACTTATTTATAGTTCAATGAATAAATTATTATGACAACAATAATATCAAAAGTTAATCAATCTGCATGTGAACAGTAAACAATCGACCAGTTGCATAAACACCAATCAAAGGTCCTTTTTCAGCCTGAATGATCGTATTTAACTGTTGTTTTTGCAACCGGCTTGGAGCCAGGTAATTACCAAAATATAGTAAACTGATGAGAAAAGTCACGTTTTTGTGAAATCAAGTTTTTTGAAAGAGATTCAAGTTTAAAGAAACATTTTTTCCGTTGTGTATGACACTCGTTATTCTCAATTTATCATTGATGTTGAATTCCACATTGATTGTTGTTTATGCAACCGGCTTGGAACCAGGTAATTACCAAAAGATGGTAAACTGATAAAAGATTTTACTTTTTTGAGAAATCAAGTCAAGATATTTAAATCTAGAGAAACATATTTTCTGTTGTGTATGACACTCGTTATAGCCTACTCAATTTTCAAAATAAATTTCTTCTACTTTGACTTGTTAATAGAAACTGAATATAAATAGAGGGAGAATCCAAGTAATAGATAGAGTAGGTAATAGAATGGTGTAGTAATGATGAATGATTAATGTTAGTTGATTATGTTTAGTGTTTGAACTCCAGACCTGCGGCAATTCATGGATATTTGCTCTTTTATCGCAAATCAAGAGTTCGTTAAAAATTTAATTCGATTGCGGGACTTCCTTGTTCGATTCAGAGAAGAGAAAAGAAATCAAGTTCAGTTCATTCACAAAAGGTGTAGCCCAACTGTTATGTTCATCAAAACCCGTGGCGAAGCGTGGTATACTTAACCGGTCATCGCCGGGTATATGTGGCGATGTGGCACCAAGAATACGGCGTGGAAAATATGCAATTGCTATTTTGATCCGTGGAGAAGCGTGGTATAGCCTACTCAACCAGTCATCGCCGGGTATATTTCCTATAGGACATAATTATACCCGGCGATGACCGGTTAAGTATACCACGCTTCGCCACATATCAAAACACTGAATCATCATTATTATTATTGCTCATTGAAATAGCAATTGCATATTTTCCACGTCGTATTCTTGTCTGTTATCTGTTCATCAGACTGATCCACACTTTTAACAATCTTATTCAATGAGAAGAGATTCTTTACTGTAACACTATTATTGTGTCTCTATTCTGAAATAGATAGATAAATGGCTTAATTTTCCACTTTGTACATGGAAAAGTGTTGTGGGTGAAGTTGAGGTATAAGAGACCCCTCTTCCACTCAACCCAAAAATACAGAAACAGAGGCACATAAAGAAATAGAGACAATCAGATCAAAATAATAATCATTATCAAATCAATATTCAAATGGGTGTTTACTGTCATCTGGATTTTATTGCGGGGATTTTCATGAATTCCTTCCTTTATTGTTCAACGAACTGTATTCGAAAAATCTTTGGAATCAGATTTTTATTGAATTGATATTTTCATCTGTGACGAAGCGTGGTATGCTTATTTGGTCATCGCCGGGTATATTTCCTATAGGAAATTATTTTGGCGATGACCAAATAAGCATACCACGCTTCGCCACGGATTTTCATAAGTCACAGCTATCGCAAAACTTTTAATAATCTGGATGATTTTTGAAGATCCTTTATGAGTCATATCGAGTTTTACCATTGACCAATGGTGTTTAAATATTTTTTAAGAAATATTTTGTGAATAAAATCGAACAATTTATAAAAATTTCACTTACCGACTAGCAGTAGAATTCACCGAAGTATTAGACCGTGAACGTCTGTTGATAATGCTGTCGCCATAATTCACTACTCCTTTGTTAGTGATGGAGAAGGTTCTCAGGCGATAGAGATCGTCTCCAGCCCTTGGATTGTAAGATTTCTCCGGGAGAGAATACACACGGGGTCTGGAATGACCCACAACTGCAAAAAAGGATAAAATTCTATATTCTTATAACCACAACGAATAGTTCTGTTGTTAATAATGCATTGCAAGGTCTGTTAATAATAGTTCTGTTGCATTGCATTTAGAGATTGATAATTAAAAATAATTTCATTATTGTTGATCCACTCCTTTTTAATTTCTTGTATTAATATGTTGTTTGTCTGCCTCTAGTAATAAGGAGAATTACTCTAGCTCTAGATAAAGAAAGATTACTCTCGTGATGTGGGATTTGTTGAATAAAACGTTAGTTCACACATGAATTTTGAACATTTTAAGTTTTATCAAGGTTTATATCATGAAACAGATGATAAATACTGAACTGGAACCATCTGTCCAGTATTGATGAAGAAAGTTTAAATTATAGACATATCACTTATAAAAATAATAGCGAAGAACTAGGACACGCATGCTTAGGTTAGTAGTGTTTACACAGTGCTAATCAAAGCCAATCTCAACTGCTGGTAGTTCAAATCAAGTTATTGTTAGATTCTTAATCAACTGTCCAAATTTTGTTCGTATATAATTATATCAAACTGACCCTAAATGTGAAAATTATGTCTCTCATGTTCATATACAATGAATACAATGAAATCATAAAAATATATGATGAAATCAATTCCAACAATATATAATAACTAGAGCCCGGATGTTCAGGCATTTATAATACTTGAAATAGGCAGGCAAAAAGGCACTAGAAAAAACAAAAATAAGCGCTTTAAAATCGAAAAAAGGCATAGTGTATTCCTATACAGTTTTGGTAGAATAATACAAGAAAATTTAAAAACGTTTATTCTACTGGTTGCACATGATTAATATGTATTTCTTGAAGTTTCTTGACTCTGAATATTGTTTTCTTTCTGAAAGATCATAGACTTATTCTCATGTACACATTCTTATATGCACGCTCGATTTTCTTTTTCCAGTCATCTAACCCTTTTTTCAATATTTCAAATTGAAAAATTGGAATCATATTGGCAAAACATATAAAATAGGATGAAATAAGCTATTGATATTGAAATAGGCACAAACACCCGAAAAAGGCAGAATAGGCAAAATTAAGGCATTTTGCCTAACATCCGGGCTCTAATAATAACATTCAAGTCAGTTTTCAATAACTTTTTAAAAACTCCCAGTCACCAGTGATTCTTTTGAGCTATGACATTAATTTTCTCTTGGAGTTCAAGAGCAGAAAGAATAGAAGTACTCTCTGTTCAAAGGAGTTATTAAGAAAATGATTGAAAAGCCCATACAAAGTTCAACAAATTAATAATTTGAAGTTTTAATTAGAAGTTTCAATTCATACTGGGGACTTCATACTTGGCGCTTGATGGGGCGACAATGCACTTTTTCTTGACGCGCTATAACCTTATTCAGTTTGAATCAACAACCGACGAACAAATTCAAATTTAATTATTGCTATGAAATTAATTATTGTATTGGTGTTATTAAAATTAGTGGTATGTCACTGTATAGTTATTGTTTCAATAAAATTATTAATAAAAGTTCATTTCAACATCCACAACATTATTTCAATTTGTTTCCATCAGTAATATTTTCTGTTTTAGACTTGCAACTAATTTTAATATGTTCTCAACCCCTCCATGTACGACGGCCCGTAGTGTGGCGTAAAGTGTCGTACGCGACTCGCCCTGGAAGGTGTTTACGGTACGCGGATACCTTTATGCGCCCGGGAACTAATGCTTTTTACCGTACTTAACCTACTTCAGTAACAGCTTCTTTCCGGTGTTGTAGCCTAATATACTATATTTGAATAATTTTCTGTTTGTCTGCTTTACCATTCACGTTTCAAAAACCATCATAACGCTACTTCTCTTGTTAAAGTTTTAACAATGCTGAAAAATTCTCGGCTTTTATTGCATTAGTGCGGAGAATGTAGAATTCAACTCTTTCCAGTTCAACATAAAGTTGTATTCTTATATTATTTGCACTTGGATATAATTAATTTGTGTCAGGTAACATTGACTGTGGATTATTAGCATAACAAGAGAGCTAAGCTTGTAGCCCACTCGTTCGTTTTAAAAAGGGATGTACTTTTCCTAGAAGGAAAAAGGAGATCTTGAATGAAGAGTTCACCACCCGTTCCGTCTAAGAAACTCAATCTGTTCAATTTGCACGGCACGAGGAAAATCCGGGTTTTTAAATAGCTTCTTCTCAGCTTGCCTCTGACCAGCTTTTTGTTGCTAGCTGAAGAATTTGCCAGGCAGAAACCGATTTTAAAGTAACTCTCGAGAAACGTGAAACTTCAACTTAGTTTCGAATTACTTGACAAAACGGTGATCTTGAAATGAGAGTATGGATTACCATGCTATCGATTGAGCTCCATTAGTAATGTAGCGTAACGTTATGACCGTAGATTACTATTATTTGAAGCCGGATGAATAAGAAACTTATGTAGTACGAGTGAATAAAGAATTAATGCGTCCTCGAAAATGAAGAATGAAGAATTTTCTTCAAAAGTTGAGATGAGTTTTCTTGTTGATTCGAGGAGAAGCAACACGAAAAATTTGGGAAGAAATATTGCTCCAGATAAAAAATATACGTGCAAGAGAAATTGAATGGAAAGAAGGATTGAAGAAAGGAAGAATATCAAAAAATATTTTAAATATTTGATATCAGAATACCAAAGAAATGAGAGGGGAGAAGAAATAATAATACATGAAAAAATGTAGTGGTTGTTCTAAATTTTAGTTGTTTGCTTACACAAAAAAGAAGGGAGAGACAATTATTATTCAAAATGAACGAAGGGAGATTCAATGAGGGTAATATGGGGAAGTAGACAATTAGTAGAAGGGAAAACTGGCCGTAGTCAGGTGGCACAGGATCTCTATGTTGCTAACCTACTGGCGAGGTTAGCTTCCAAGAAAGTTTAAGACTGGTGAGAACCTAGATAGCTGACTATGGCCAGTTACCTCTTCCACCAATTGGGTACATCCCGGAAATATGAAGGTTGAAAACCTGAAGGAAAGAACATTCATATTGATGTATAGATGTAAAATCAATGATCAGAGAAAAAGATAGCAGAAGAGCTGAACAATATTGTAGTGATTTTGTTACGTTATAATAGTCTGAACAAAAATAAGATGAAGGGAAAAATTATGATTATTTGAAAGAATAGGAAGAGAAACAAAGAAAAAGGGTTGAAAGTTTGAACAAGGATGACGGATGATATTATTCGTAGAAATGAACTAAACCTCGTGGAATATTATCGGCTTCAAAAATCTAGAAGACATTTCTGTGCTCTGTTCCATCTCAATTAACCTGTAAAATTTCCTTTATTCCGATGACAGACGGTTTGTTTTAGCAACCTTGACATTGACACTCATTGTGGGTCAAAGTCACTCGAACTGTTCCCCTCCCCTGGGTCACCAATTCGCTCTTACCCATCAATTTATAACGGTCAATTAATCTCGCACATATGTTCCATTTAGAAACATGACAGTACATTCAGCTCTTTTGCCATTGACACTGATTAGAGATCAATGGAAATTTATTGTGACCTTTCTTTGTCAGTATGCCGACATACTATAACCCCTTTACCAATTAATTCCTTTCTAATTTTATCTTTTGAAACATTCCGTTGGATTTTTTTATTCAATTTAAATACAGAGATATTTTATACTGTTATCCATACGTTTTTACTGCGGAATTGTTATTGCAGCATTAACAGCAAAAGCACAGACAAATAAAAACTGTTAATGTTTGTTGATTCAACAATTTCCAGATGTGAAAACTAACAATATATTCTTGTGATAAAATTTTATAAATTGATGATTGTTTCCATGTATTATGTTACTAATTCAACTTATATCTGTATTCTATTGAATTGAAAAATTATAATTATGTAAGATTTGAGAATTAAAATTAAATTTTTACTTTCATTCTATTCATTGCAGGTTATGAATAATGAATTACAAAGTTATTATTATTCTTATGGCTTTTATTAGCGGGTAGACCCTTTCGGGTGTTCCGCTTCGCCGAATCATCCAATTACCAAGTATTCATCAACAATTCAGTATAACATACTGTCAACCGTTGGACTAACCGTGGTCTAAAAATAGGCAGACCATGAACGATTCATAGGTAGGCCTAAGCCATGGGCTAGCCATAGACTAACCAAACCATTATTTCCGTTTACTGGGAAACTCAGACTACATCAAGTATGAATTATTCATCTGTATTTGCATATCAGAGTAGAAATATAAATGAATAACTTGAATTTCTCCGAAAAGGATTGTGCAAAAGTTGAACACTGTTGAGAGCAATGTACTGTAGAGCTGGAGTACGCTAATAGAAAAGACGAACTCAAACAGATTTTCTGTCATGTGTACTGTGAAGTCTATTTTCGTCCAGCTGATCGCCGAGTTTTCCTCATGCAGTTCCACCAAAATGAAGCCCGATTGTGGCAAAGTTTTCTGGCTGCAAAGTGCAAGATGAAAAGCGAAATCACTCTTGTTTTTCAGTAGTTTTGATGAATTAATTGGAGTATTTCATCGTGAAGAAATTTTACACATGCTGTCACGTGTTCGCACCTAGTGTTGATGAAAAGTGAGAAGTCAATTCAAATTGGACGATTTCTTCTATTTTTTTTTGGGTGGCGTTTCCACACCGTATGAAAGCTTTTTAATGAAAGGCGAGATGAAATTGCGGCATTTTACTCTACTTTTGATCTGTTCGCTGGAATTTTCAGCATAGTTTGGCACGCGAGAAATATCTTTGAATAGTATTACGTCATTATAGTTTTTAGTGAGGATATTACAACCGTATTATCAATACGTTTTATCATTCCAATTCAGAATAAACGTTTAATTGATATTTGATTGGAAAGGAGAAATATTTGAAAGATATTTAAATATTTGAGAGATATAATTATGAAAGAAAGGAGCCAAGCATACAACACATATTTGACCTATGATGCATCAAAGTTGACGTCTTATGATAACTCCAAAGCTATTTCAAATCCTTATTATTTCATACTAACATAAATAATAATAATAATTCCGTGTAGCCTGGCTGGCTCAGGTCTGGTGTCAGAGTTTTCAGGTCACTCCTGATCAGTTTAGGGTCTCTGACGTGACTTCACGACTGTTTTTTAGGCAGCTGGGACCGACGGCTTAGCGTGTCCTCCGAAACACGACAAATAACTAACATTATAAATACTAACATAAAGTTAAATTCGGCTCCTTTGAGCTGAGTTTTGAAAATTTATAATATATTTCGCACCAGATTCGCAAAATATCTTAAAATATCAAGGGTAGGTTTCTCTAACTGTAACTCTATGATTACAAAGTCAATCATAGGTTCAAATCGTATTCAGACTAGATCGGCCACGATAAGGAAAACTACTTCTCTCTTTGAAAGCTCACTCTTTTTTACTTTGAAATTCGATAATTGCAAGACAGAGAAATGTTTCTTTAAGATGAAATGAGACTAATTTTACTAATCTGTAACAAAAATGATAGAAAACTTGAGAGCTTATTCAGTGGAGAAGTTGTGATAAAGTGTGAATAATGAACTAAAATAATGCAAGAATTCCGGTGAATCAACTTTACTGCGAGAATTTTTGAAAATCATTCAGATGGAATCAATATTGTAAAAGAGCGGGTCGAGTATTTTGTCAATAAGAATTTTGTTTATTACTTACGAGGATTGTATTATCCATAACATGTTTCAAAATTGAGTTAGTGGCGTGATCATTGTTCATGATCGTTATTGTTCATGTTCGTTAGTTATCTTGTTCATCATGTTCAACTACATCATTTCACATTCTAGAAGTGCAAAATAGAAATAAGCTCGGTATGGTAAATTAATGCTACTGTTTAACATAACAATCAACAGGTAAGCCTAGATTCAGTTGGAAATGTTTATCCAGTTACAAACATAAATAATTTACATTCCACTGCACTCTGCTCAGAATCTGACAATGGAAACCTTGTATGTTATTAAGAGATTTACATGACGTGGAGGAGAATCCTCACCAAATTTGCATCATGAGATGAAAATCGTGCATGACCCACGTAAGAAGGATGATTGTAACACTGTATTTCATCAAATATATAAACCAGCAATCAGGCGTAGGCTTATAATGCCTGGTGAGTGGGTACTCAGAATGGAAGGTCGGTTTCTCAGTTTATGGTTGCACTTAAACCGCAGTTAAATTAAATCTCCTCTCGACTATCTCAAACATTTCGTTGGGGAATCGGCTCAACGACTTTTTTATAGCGTTTGGGACGTCTTACACTGTCATACAATTAACTGTATAAGGAAAGATGATTACTTGCTCATCTGTTTCAAAAGAAAATACCAGTTGCGTATTTAAATACAGCATAGACCTTGTGCTGATTCAGTTTCTAATACAGATGTGTTGGGTCTATCACCCTGAAGTGTCCCCCCCTCGTGCACCTGGCATCTAAGCTATTATCACGATTAGTGGGGAGGGCACTGATCTAGCACCACTGTCAAGGTACCTGGTTGCAGCTGTACAGGGAGTTT
This sequence comes from Laodelphax striatellus, assembly GCA_017141395.1. Taxonomy (NCBI): domain Eukaryota; kingdom Metazoa; phylum Arthropoda; class Insecta; order Hemiptera; family Delphacidae; genus Laodelphax; species Laodelphax striatellus. Next base: position 15,775,667 of record CM029544.1, on the reverse strand, counting down.
GGCCTGTGCCCGGTGAGTGAGAGCCTACGAAGCCGCTACCCCCCAGGCCCTGATCCACTCACCAGGGGCATCAGTTCCGGCGGTACGTGAGCCGAGGCTCGGACGTATCCCCTCAACTTCCAGGAGCAATGGAAAAAGCTCGTATCTCCTCATAATGTCCACAGGCCCTCGGGCCCATGGGCACGTACAAGGTGACCGGAGCGTTTCGGAAAGCAAGACCCCCCGCCGGGGGTTGCCCCAAAACCCCGCCGGATCTTTCACTGACTTGGTTAACAGCTACTTCCTGGGACGTGGCGGGGCGGTCGCTCACCTAGCCAGGGTTACCGGCTTCCCCTTCAGTCGCCTCTTACGACAAGCAGGGAACCACTGAGGGTGTATTCTATTACCCCGGCGTACCAGGGCCACCTGGGGTGACCGGCCGGCCAAAACACCCCACAGGTGTCGCCCCACCCCCAGGGCGCAGTTTCTAATACAGTGTATAGTAGAATTTTTTTAATTTGTGATTGAGTCAGCTGTTTACAAATGAGAAAACAAACATGGAGTCTCTCAACAATCATCGCCATCCGCCAAATTAAAAAATCTACTATAACGAAATTATGAATATCTTATATAGGCTATAGCCTATTAGATATACTTCAATGTGCGATAGGATAAGATTCGAGTCTATACGACTATACGATATAATCAACAACATACGTCTATTCTTTCTTGCTTAGTTTTGTGTATTTTTTTTCCAATATTACTCCTCCAAATTCGGACTATATACTTTGACTCTCCCCGAAAAATTTTCAGGACTATTAATTGAGTTATTTGAGTGTAGTATTTTTTTCACTATCCTTAGTTTTTTTTGGGGGGATGATGCCCACATAAGCTCTAGGCTATCCACAACAACCATATACGTTAACAATATAAATATATATTTTAATTTCATATGGTACATATGTTCATCAGATGAGACCAAGAGATACAATATATTTAAAAGGGAAGCAGTTAATCAGTCCAATTTATAAAATTACACTCGAAAGACTGAATACACTTAAAACTTTGCAACATAGGCTACGAGTACTGCGAAAATTTACAATTTCTAGACAATAATAAATATCGATACATCGATATCATAAGGAGTTCCACCACAAATTTCAAGATAATTATCTTGATGTTTCAACTTTCAAATCATTCTACCATTAAAAATTTGTATCATTAAAAATCCGCAGCAAAAAAAATAATTTCAATCTATCAAATCATCCTATTATATTTTGAATCACTGGCGAGCTTTCAAACAATAATTGTTATGTTATGAATTGAATGGATGGGTACAAAAGACCCTTTATTCTGGTTGTTGTATTCTCAATGGAAGGTGAGACGCGAAAATGAATAGCTCGATGAAATATTACGTCTATTGTTTATTGGTGTCTGTATCAGCCATTATTCTCAATGCACTGGAACAATAAAATTGAACTCTTCCTTATATCTTCTTTATACCACTCTCATTCCAGACTTACTGACATTTTTGGAATGATATCGATAACAATTTTTCAGAAATTGTTGATTTTATCCGTCTGACAATTCAGGACGACAATTCTTCTCTTTCTGAACAATAGAATTGCTCCAACTGGGAAATAATAATTGTTTTCGACTTTTCCCTCAGCTCAGAAAATCCTAACAACGCGATAGATTGCACCTTGTAATATTGATATTTGTCAAGAAGTAACTTTTGCCATGTCATGGCTTCCATCTTTTTAAATCTTGATTGTTACGACAATAAATGAAATAGTTTTAAATTTTATTTTTTTTAGAATTCATTCCTGATCCATGTATTGTCTACTAACTATTGACAATGAGTTTGAAATGACTCTCAAGGGCTCCAGTCGATTTCACTGAAAATATTTATGATCAGATTCATTTAATTTGACGCTTGGCATGAGTTAGATAGATAGATAAATAAAGATATATTATTTCTTGACGTTGCTGATGACCTTAGAATACGATGGCAAAGAAATAATATCTATCTATCTATCTAATGTCAAGCGTCATATTAAATGAATTGTATATTGAATTATGTAATCGACCAAGTTCATTATATCTACCACGATATCTGATTATACATGCTGTTTGTTTTGAAACATTCTGAGTAGAAAAGCATTGATTTCACATTCTTGTGACAACCGGTTCGTCCAGCAGAAAAATATTGGATGTATAATTTTTATAGAAGTTTTAATCTCATTAATGATCAAATTTTAAACGAATTTACATTATTTTGTAATAGTCCAGTCAATCTAGTCCAGATGTTGACATCATAAAGTGAGAGACAAAATTGTTATTGATTTAAAACTCATTATCGAATCTCAAGGTAATTATTCATTTTGTATTTTATGTCTAGTGTTGTACCTATTTATTTTTGTATTGTTTTTCTTTTCTTTTTGGCAATAAATATTGATTGATTGATTGAAAAAAAATGAGGAACAAATGAACAATGTTTTTCATTTGTAGTTAGTTCAAGTGGAAAACCAATGTTTAGGAAGTAGAATGGTTGAGAGAAAGATAATGAATGGATGAGTGAAAGAAATGACGGAAAAGAATTTATAGATTTTCAATTTTGTTTAGAAAGATAATGAATGGATGAGTGAAAGAAATGACGGGGAAGAATTTATAGATTTTATATTTTGTTTAATTAATCAATTAAATTCTTCAATCGAAGTAAATATTGTAGTGATTGATTATGTTTAAGGAATTTGAAATAGTACTCATAAATCGTCAACTCAATCAATACATTTTCTACTTTCCCAGGACAAATCTCCTATGCGTATTCTCCGGGCGACAGCAACAAAGATAGTTTGTTCAGCGCATGTGTAGAATCTGTTTTTTGTCATTTCCCATTTCCAGCTGTCGACCCTGGAAAAACGCACCTTCGAGCTTATGTGAGATTCCTTTCCTTCTTTCAATGCGAATCCATTAATGGATGTTTGTGATAACATTTCACAGTTCTCTACTCTATTCCCTGCGGTTTTTGTCAAGGACTGCATGGCGTGTAGTCCACACACTGTCCGAGATTATTCTCCCTCTCCTGAGTCGCTCTAGTGCGATCAATCGAAAAGCAGATGTTGAGCTGATATTTTTATGCATTGTCTTACGAGGCGTTTGACAAAATATCTTGTCAGCATCACAGACAATAGATAGTATCGTTGTTCATATTTTATCGATCGATTAGTATCTTCAATTATAGTATCTTTTTTATGGATAACCTATAATGTTTTTCCATATTTCTCATTAGAGAAAACTGGATAATTCGGCGAGGCGGAACACCCGAAAGGGTCTCTCCGCCAAAAAAGCCATAAGCTTAATAATAATAATGGATTAGTATCTTTGATACTAATGGAATTGATTTTGAATAGACTTTTTCCCTCCCAATGAAGAGGGAATATCATTACCAGAATTAACCATAATAATGGGAAAGTTACAGTAATTGAAGACTGAATCGTAATACACTTCGCAATAAACCAATAAACGTTGCAATCAGTGGAAATGTGATTCAATGATCAGAAAAACTCCTTACGTAAATATAATTAATAGGGAATGTTGAAGAGTACAGTGGAAGCTAAACGATTCAAGCCTTCAAAGTTTCCATCCCTTGAAATTAATCAGAGTAATCAAAGGGAAAAATACAGGATACCCTCTGGAAGTGGTTTTTAACCCTCAGAGAAAAACAGGTTACATTGTGTTTACACTTCATAAGAAATTATATTTCTTATAATTGAGTGCGTATTAAATCAAAGTTTGATCAAGATAAGATGATAATTGTTTTCAAGAAAGAAGCTTCAAATCAAACAAAGCTTTATGAAATTGATCACCTTTAAAAAGTCGATCAATCCGAAGAGTCAATATTAGATTTCAATTCACGTTCATTAGAAGATGCTCAAAGAGTTGCGTGAAAAAATCATAATAATTTGAGGAAGTATCTTTGGCAACAAATACGTAAGCGGCTTTCCAAACGATGTATTTATAGAGCTGAAACGAGCTCTATGCTTTTAGCATAATTAAGAACGACTGGAGTGCTGTTTCTCTGACAGAAACAGTCAGAGATTTCTCAGCGGAGGATAATATTTAGTTTATGTAGTCAGGATTTGCTTTCAACAGTGAATTAACACCAGTCCATTCTTGTCTCTCACAGCAACATATGGGCAGAGTGTCTAAATCAGATTATATGAAACTCACCCATTATATTCTATACGAAATTTATTCATGTTTTTGGATATGTTCTGAATATGATGGGTAATTCAAACTTCTGTACTTTAAAAATACACTATTCGCTGTGAGCATCTACGGTGTTACGCTCTGGCGGATAACCGTATAAATCTTTCCGGGTAGATTAACATGGGAAAGGATAGGCTTATATACGTAAAAATTAGTTTATAATTGAAATAGAATTCCCTGTCGCTATTTTTCCTACTTATTGTGGAATTATATTTATGCAGGTAAACTGAACCGTGAGACCACTTACTTGAACAGGTTACTGGTGGTGTTGAGGTTAAGTTCGAATGGGGGTTGCTTACATTCTGTCGTTTTGTTGTTAGTAGGCCTATCTATAACTTTGTAATACTTCTAAATTGAATTACATTCTTTTTAAATTAAATTCTAATTACAAATCACATTCAAAGAATCACATTCGTTTTTGTCGTGTGACCAGAGCAGGGGCAGGCTGCAAGGCAGGTAACCTGCTCCAGTAACCTGAACGTCTACTGGAATCGTGAAATCCAGCCATAAATTGCATTCTATCTAGTGTAAGATGAGCCCCGTTTTGGGGGGTGGGAAACTTCCCCTTCCCCCCCGTGGATCCGCGCCTAATTCATAGCAATACCATAAGATATTCATAGATCGATGAAATAAAACTGACCATGTATAGTACGATTCATTTAATTTGGCGCTTGGCGATCAGTGAACAGCTGATGTTACGCAGCTTTGACACAATACTTAACCTACAATAATGCAGAATCTCGCAGATTATTGCAAAGGTGTTCTTAAAAAGGTCTTCTATAGACTTTAAAGGTCTTGAAGACTTGAAAAAGTCTTTGGATTATTGTGTCAAAGCTGCGTAACATCAGCTGTTTACTGATCGCGAAGCATAAAATTAAATGAATCGCACTGTCCAGCTGACATATTCACTCACATTTTCTTTCTCAACAAAACAGACCATATACTGTAATACAACATTGAATTGTTTAACTATTCCAGTTCTGATTTCCTGTTTCATTCACTATGCACCATTGCATTCCTCTGCTTACTGCAGTCTATCAAGAGCTGCTTTCCTCATTGTAATGCATAATGGAATGGAACAACTGAAATTGCTTTGTATTCAATACCGGTGTATGAGATGAATAACTATTTTATTGAACGATAGCAGATATTAAATATCGATTCAGCATTGCTCAATTCTTTCTATCCCAGATTTGTTAAGAGCCTTAAAGAATTAGTCGAAGACAGTAGTCAATTATTGCACTATTCTCTTCTTTTCACTGTCGTTGTGATATCACACATAAACCTTACTATATTCTATATAACATTTCATTTATTTAATTACATGGTATAAGACATAAGATAATTATATAAATTTAGAAGCTAATTGGTGAAAAAAGTAATGTAAAAACGTTGAAATACTTTTTTATTTTCCATTTTGTATGTAGCCTAACATTTTTATTTGCAAGTTAAACATAATATTTCAGTGTATAAATATAAAAATAAAACATAAAACTATCAATAGGAGTTCAAAGAGAAGAAATGTCTCTTTCATTTGATCACCTTTATAATTTTTAACTCTCATTAACTCGAATTCTCTGAGATCTAGCATAAGTCTGCAAAACATCTTGGTGAGAAAATCCAATTCAATGAGTTGTAACTCTACTGAATAAGAATACTTGATGTTGTCAAAACCACATATTTAATATGACAGCGAGATATTGCAGCTCCGGTTGTTACACCGTTATCAATCTCTGGTAAAGCGTACAGTGTAGCTGTAGCAGAATTAATACTCGTGACCGAGCGCTGTGATTGGCAGTTGAATGGCCTATCAAGGTGACCGACTGCCATTGGCCTAGATAAGCTCCTCCCACAATGGGTGGATTCTTCAAACATCACAGCAATGGCGGTTGAAACAACTAATAAAGTTGAGAAAGGTTATTGATATTTACAAAAACAAATGAAATGAATGGGAATGCTTGAAGAGAACAATGTGGAATAAGAAAAGCAAGAAAATTCAATGATAAACAAACTTGGACTTATGATAAGACTAGGTTTGTGGTATTGTACTGGTTGAAATGAATCTGGTCATTTAAACTGTAATTTGTTTCATTCCTAGTTACCCTGGTTATTTCGAGAGCCTCTAGAATGTTCAATTGTCTACCTTTACTATTCAAATGCAGGAGCTCAACATTCGCCTCAGCCTTGAACTTATGATTGTTTGTTATCAAATGATCAGCAAAATTGGAATTCCCATTCTGTGTAGGAGTATTCTGTTTAAAAAGCAAAGTATTTGAATGAGTGAGGTCGCTCACCCATGGGAAAAAAAGGGGCCATATAATGGATGAAAAAGGGAAAATCTGAAACGCTGAAGTATACAAAAATATTTAGATACTTTGGCCCAAATATAATCGCTCTTAAATGAGCTTCAACTTTTTTCCTTTTCTCCAAACTCATACTACTACAACTGAAATGAACCTTGTCAAGCTGCCTTAAGGCTTGCTTACGGTAAAGTATTTTTGATTGAATAAAAGTATTCTACTACTGCTAATTGCCTATTAAACTCTAATACTCCATTTGAGAACTGTCTGAGAAAATAACTATGAGATTCTCTACTACTAATTGCCTATTAAACTCCATTTGAGAACTGTATGAGAAAATAACTATGAGATTCTAAAATATTAGAATATATAAAACTCTGTCTGATGAAAGTACGTCTGCGTTTAATACTTTTAAACGAGTAGCTTTGAATTGAGTAGCTTTATTAGTTAGTGATAAAGCTACACAATTCTATGTCTGCAACTCAAGTTAGAGTCATAAATGAGGGTTCAACGTTTTGCTGAACAGAAAATCCTTTCAGTAAGAAAAACTCATTTAGAAAGTTATTCACGATCAAGACTGCTAATGAGACGTTTTCGCGCCACAATCCCAAATAACCTAAATAGTCTAGGCTGCCATGTTACTCAGTTCGTCCGCTCTCCAACCCATCAATATATATTTCCCGAACACTCATTAAAATCTACTTTTCGCGCAAATTGCTAGATGATTTTTTATCACGATATCACGCGCAAATCACCCAACATTCTCCAAACCGCTACTTCTACTATGAAAAAGTGTAACGAGCTGGGCTTAGGAGTTATAAGTCCTCGCTCAAATGGGCAAATCATTGTTGTCTGCAAGTTTAAATTTACCTTTGAGACTTCTCAAATCACCAGCTTCATTGTATGCTGGTTTCCTTCATGAGGAGTCGTAATTCTGAGTTTAAGGTTCATTATTTGATTATGTAGATATAAGATTCAATGTACCAAAAATATTATATGATTTATCTACATGGAATGGCAGGAGCTTGAACATATAAATGTCCATTCTTGGAGAAGGATATACAAGGACGTCTTTCCCATAAACACACAACGTAGCAAGAGTGTGAGATTATACATGTATTACTTTCATATAGATAACATATATGACGGTTTAAAGTTCTAGATTATAAAGTAAATATACAAATAATTATTCGACAAATGTACACAAGCTTATAAATTATTCAATGAGAAGATGTAAAGTAAAAACATACTGATGATGTAATAAAATAGTTGTGATTTATGTACATGAAATGGCGAAGTTTGGACATATTAATGTCCATGCTTGGAAAGATATCCTTTTCATCAACACTTGACCATGAGAGGAAGAGCAAAATAGATAGAATTATCAATTTGAAAAACAAACTCAAGTATTCATACATTTTTTATTGTAATAAATTCATTATTTTTGATTTGAAATTATTCATTATGTTTATCATTTATTACAATAGCCTATTCTAATTTTATGAAAGTAATCCAAATGTTGAAACATTTGAAAATGTTGAAATGTTTTTCTCAATTGCAGAAAATAGCTACTATGTTTACTACTTGAGCAATGAGCAGTTCTTGAAAGTACTGTCCTGTTTTTTCTGTTAATCTGTACACTACAATATCGGGTCCTTGGATACTCCGTTGTATCGGTTTATTATTATTTTATTTTAGTAGATGAATAATGTATGAGTGGATATTGTTTCTGTAGAGTGCGTTATTATCTTGCAGCTGTTCGATTGAATCCGAGTACTTCAAAGTTATTCAAGATCAGGCAACAATTGCAAATAAATAAGCAAGAAAACTGCCAGCTCTCTGTGTAGCTTTCTTCATCGTACAAATGGCCAAGAGCGAAACTCTACAACAGAGTCAATATTTACTGATGGTAAACAGTGAGAAGCACTTTATTGGCTTCAGCTGTGATTCAAAATATCTCCACCGTACCTTTCCATTTACAGGCCATTATAGTATCGTATGAGAAGGCGGCGGTGGTGGTTTCTTTTTGTTATGTGAAAGAGAATATCAGTGTTGGCCACAATAATGCGCATTATACTGTGTTGACATTGTTACGCATTGTTGAAAGGCAAGATTAAAGGTGAAAAATGAATTTTGGGTAATGGAGTTGCAAAGGACAATGGATGGGAGAAGGGGGGTGGGATTTAAGCGAGCAAGGCTTGATTGAAGGAGAGACTAAAAAGGGCGGAGATGAAAATATAGAATGGTGAGGCAGAAAGGACGGACGGACGAAAAGACGTAGACGCGACTTTTAAAAGGGTCAAAGGGTGCATAATTTACGCGTCTGACATTGGTACAAGAAATCCTCTTTTCAGCACTGTCCTGTCAGCTGGTGCCCACTTTCATAATCAATATAGATTCGTAATGTTCAAATCTTGATTTGAGGTTGAATAGGAGAAGAACAATTTGAATAGGTTGGTACACGAGCTTCTCGTTCTACCATAAGCCGATTACAATATCCATAACCAATAATATCAAATTTCACTATTTCCAAAACATACATAATACAATGAGACAATGTTTAAATCAATTGAAGAAATACAATCAATCAAAGGTACAAACTCCTCAAAAATATATTAGTACATTACTTATTTACCTATATGTAGGAGCCTACAAGCAAAGACAATTAGAATACCCTTAGTTTATAGTTTCTATAGTTCTAATTGACTTTGCTTGTAGGCTCTTCCATAGTTATATAGTTATAGTTTCTAATAGTTTTCAATCGTCTTTGCTACAAGTTGAAAACCTGTGCGTACGACATGAGTAAGTGGTTCATTCATTCATTATGTTCTAAAAAATTGTAAATGAAACTGCAAATCACAAACTACAAACTGCAAACTACTATGAAATTACAAACAACAAAATAAAATCTAAGATAAGTAATTGTTTCTCATAGAATATTATTATAATACTTCATGATGTTCGCATGTAATCGATAAAAGCGACAAATAAGCTCTTCATGTTGTTATTCACCCATATTTGAGAAATGAATCGATTCATCCATCCATTCAATCCCTCACTCATCTAAATTATGTAATCGACCAAGTTTATTATATCTATCACGACACCTTCTATCCGTTTGTGAAGACCTCGTATCCTTTTGTGAAGATGAGAATAGTTTTAAAGGAAAAAGTTTATAATAATGGAAGATAGTAGATCGTACCTCATTTCTCAATGACATTAACCCCCGACCTTTCAAAATTCAACCCTGTAATCAACATTGAACAGTTGAGACTTAAAACATCATGAAATCTTATTCGCCTCTACAAACCCTGTTAACTCAGTTCTATTCAACTTTGAATCAAGATTGAACAGAGGATTTGATATTCGAGCATCTGAAGTATTATTGATTATGGAAATTGTAATCGGATTGTGAGAGAAAGAGGAGTCCGTGCCTTCTTCTATTCAACCTCAGATCAAGATTGAGCAGAAGATTCTGAAGTTCAAGTAGATAATCTACTATGCTACTAAATACTATTCTAATTCACAATTTTATTGAGTAACGGTTTAAAAAAAAAACTAGTAATATAATAACAACTTAATACTCCTATTCCCGTATTCTACCACTCATAATACTTGACTTATTTAATCAAAATCGAGTGAATCCACCTCTTATGATTACCCTGTTTGAAGCAAACAGAAATCGAGACATCAAGGCTATTCACCCTATCAATATCACCCTATCAACATAGGTAATTGGATAGCTCTTCTAGACATAGGTAATTGTCACTGCTCTTCAACGCTGTAGCATTCACCTGTCTCTAGTCCATTAATGTAATCTAAACTGATACAGCGCACAAAGTATAAAAGCTTTCAATATTGTGATAGGATTTCAATAGTTCGTGAGAGAACAATGAATGGAACCAACTTGGAAACCCTCTTAATTTTTTCTTCTCTTTTGGCTCTTTAATACCGTAACGTTCATTTATCTTCCATCTTCCATCTTCCATCTTCCATCCATCTATCTTCTATACTTTTCTTTCTTTATTATTTTTTTACTTTTCTTTATTATTTTCTATGCATGTGTCTAATATTAAAAGTATACAACTTTTCTTGTGAGTGATGCCGACAAGAGCTCTCGGCTTGTGAGTGTCTAATGGGAGGGTTGATTATAAGAAATGGATTCACTACTTTTTTAGGCTGATTTAATCAACTTTTTAAGAGGATACTTACATCTGAAGTATGAGAAATGAGGCCTTTCATATCATCACATCAGATGTACTTATAGACGTATATGATCAGGTATACTTATTCTGCCTCCCCACAATTTGAAATTTTAGAACTAACTGCTCGATCAAAGGAGATGGCCTGTAATGATATCCATGTTATCATAGTTATATATTATGTTAAATAATAATTATCATATAATTATGACATAATTATATGTATTACTGCATGTTTATGACATACCATGTGATTCATCTTGTTGATTTTTATCAAGAGTTTTATCAATCTTTGTTAGGGCGAGTACATGAAAATTCGCTTATCTAATAACAGTACAATATGAACTACCGAATTCTACTTCATTTAGATAACTCATTTTGCAATCAATGCTTTGAACAAATGGATGGGTACAACAAAGTCGTTGAAACAATATTCAACAAGTTGTTGAAACAACATTCATCAATTATTAGTTGAAATAATAAACATAACTTATAAATTGTTACTAGTGTATGATAGTTCTTCAATGATAAAAACTCTGAAGTTGAAATAAATCGATCAAATTCTCGTTTATTCCTCAATAAAACATAGTATATACAAATATAATTAATAGCATAATAATACAAATTACGTAGATACAGTACTAAAATTAATTTTTTTCTTATATACTAGAGGAAATTTATAAGACTAGTCTGTCACTGTGGATAAGAAGAAACCCACGCTTTTAAGAGGTTTTCTTTTCGTCGAATGATTTCCTGTTTCCATAATCTTTTAATGGGTTCCTCCTTCTAGACTTGTAGCTCTCTCATTTTCCCGTCAGTGGGTAATTTTATAGTCACAGGTCAGGTTTTCCACCCATAAAGCGAAGTCAGAGCTTTATGATCTCACCTTATAAAAAGATGAAATGTGGTGATAAGTAACTACTATGTACAGCAAGAGGCTTACTGCGAAATTAGCTTTCTCGTGTTTTTGGCATATCACGACATGTGTGTGGACAGTTCTTGGGGAATAACTAACAAATCCAATAAATTACTTAATTCCAACACAAACGTTCAATGTTTGCCAGAAATTCGGTGCTCGACAAACACCGCATGCCTGGAGCCACTTTCATTGATGAAAGGTTTCAAAAGTACAGAATCAGTTAGAAAGTAGACATTTTCGAACTTATTCGAAGGGTTAAGTCAATACGTTGGGCGAAATTGAGTTCTCAATAGTTACGGAATGAATTTTGAAATTTAGTTTATTTTTCAACACATAGATACAGTACCAGCAACAAAGCTATCGATAAATGATGCAGGATGCGTCTGTGCTTGAACTTGGTCAATGCGGCTTTGGCCGCCCTTTAAGATATTAGAAAAGTTTTCAACTTTTGAAGCGAAAGTCGTAAAGAAAGTAGTGAAAAGTCTTAAAGCCTAGCGGAGTCGACGTGAGATATTCCAGTGCTCTTCAAAGTTAAATAAATTTTCTGATAGAATTCATAATAGAACCGAAGTGGCGTTTGGTTGTTTACACGCGCGTGTACATTGATGTGTGTGATTGGCAGTAGTTATGCATTGGCTACAGACATTACTGGAATCGATTCAATTATTGTCGGGTGCTACAGGGGTAATTGACAAATGTGTAATCTAACCTCGACATTCTGTGTTCATCTGATATGCTGAGTAGTGGATATGGTACGACCATCAATCAGGTACTGACAAATTCGCCTATTTGCGATTCATGCGATTAGAATACAATTGAACCAAGCTAATGACGATTGGAGCTCGTTGAGCGCATGCATATCGAGCTTCAAGTCTCCTGATCCAATTCACTTGAAAATCGGCGAATATTGCATTTTTCTATTTCGTCCTACTTATCGAATTACTTATTTCCCTTAGTACTATCTATAAACAATTTTCCCTTTTTAGGACGTTTTTCTTATAGATACATATTCAATATAGATCAATTGTTGGCTCAACTCTCAATAATATAATAGTTATACAATAAATTAATGCTGGAATTGTAAAATATTTTGAAAATAAAATTAAATTCAAATATCTTCCAATGTAAAATGATTTTACCAAATTTACAGATAACGTTTCAAAGTTTCAAAGATTAAGAAAGTGTGTACAATTTTTCGGGTAATTCGTTGGAATAAGATTGAATAAATCTGGCTTAATATTAGATGAAAACATATTTTTATATATTTTTGAACAATTGTTATTTATGAACAATATATATTTTTGGGAGAATCTTGAAACAATTTTAGCAGATTATTTTTAGCTTGAACAGTTTAAGCTTAAACGAACCTAAGTACCTAATTTCAACATTTTCTGCCAATTAGTTCTAGAAAAAGCTGAGAAAACCCACAAAATCGCTAGAAAACCGCGAATATTGGGCGTATCTTTGGGATGTTTTCAAAATCTGTTCTTGCACCATTATAATAGGAAAAATCACCAATTTCGGCTTATAGTAGTGGACTTTGAACCCCTGATTCTCACCTATTCGTATTGCTGACGTCACAAACTATTGTTACAGCAGGAAAAACTCACGACTATTTGACATTATAACCGAGAATTGCGCGGATTTCTTCAAAAAGGCTTTGACCCGGGATTCTCGCGTAATTGTGTTGCATACGTCACAAACTACCGTTACAGGACGTTACGATTTAAAAAACTCCTGGTGACTCCTTTTAAAATGTGTTTTGACACCAGTCTATAACTGATAGTAAAACTGTGTAAAACTATTTTTAAAACTGATGGTGGCTCTTTTTAAAACAAGTTTTTAAAAGAAGTCTACAACTGTTTGTACAACTGTGTAGAATTACTCCAAACCCATTTTAAAAATGGTTCAATCACGGAAGTGTTGGGATAAGTTTAAAAGTTTAAACTTAATTAAAAGTTTAATAAGTTTAAAAACTTTTTAAACTGATATTGAACAGTTTTAAAACTTGCTTCAGCTTATTGCCTTGCTGCTTGGGTAGTGCGCGTTTCAAGGTCCAACTGAACATGCATATCAAATTTGAACGCATTTGATTGAATGAGTGCCATTCCGCTTTTATATAATTATCAGCCTGTATAAATTGAGTAGTAATGAGTAGTAGTGATTATTATTGAGTAGTTAAGTAGTACATATTAAACGCAAAATCTTCTTTTTTTGAGGAATTGAGTAGAAATGAGTAGTATTGAGTATTATTGAGTAGTATTAAGTAGTACAAATTAAACACAAAATCTTCTTTTATTGAGTTATTGTGTAGTGATGGGTAGTATTGAGTGTTATTAAGTTGAATTGAATCGCATAGAATATGAATGAGTTTTTAATTTACGGAAAAAGCTACATAAAGTGAAATTTGTCGTACGAAAACATAGGAAACGTTATCTAGGGAAAGTTAAGCGATAAAAAGCATGTGAAAAGTCAAATAAACAACCGAGCGAGGAGTGTGAGATAGACTGGTTTCCAATCACTATTATTCCTCGATGTGAAAGCTACACATGAAATTGGGGTGACTGTAATGTAAATATTCATACGAAGGCGGTTGGTGTTTGAGAGAGAATCGATTAAATCTTCTCTAACCGCCTTTATTGACTTCCTGTAAACAAGCACCGTTCAAATTTAACCGTGCTAAATGCGTACTAATCTTCGGCAATCTGTTAGGATTGTCAGTCAACTAAGTGTGGAAAGTTTTCTACAAACGTCTTCTCAGTCTCCCAAGACCTAATTTTAAAGCACAGGTGAAAATTCATGCTGGATATTGTAGTTGCTAAGTTTCCACTCAACATAATAATTCTAGCAGAGTTTGAAGAGAACTTCCTCGATGTTTTCCTCAATTCAGGAAAACCATATCTACCTTAGTGACTTACTTTTAAACAACACAAGTTTCGTAGATGAAATATTATGCAGATTAGAGTTTCCAAGCTAATACACACCAGCATTTGAAGAGTGCTGTTAATGCTCCTGTTGTCAGAGCATTTTATTGTATAATGCTTTATATTATATTATATTATATTATATTATATTATATTATATTATATTATATTATATTATATTATATTATATTATATTATATTATATTATATTATATTATATTATATTATATTATATTATATTATATTACATCATATTATATTATATTATATTATATATATATATTTTTTTTTTTGCTTATTTGGCCACATAGGACCACTTAAAGCCAATCATACCCGTGTTCTTCTGTTTGCATTCTCTCTTATATTCCTCCAGTAGAGCTTCATTCTCTCCGATCTTCTTAGTCGCTCCTCCACTGGAAAATTGCAATGGAAAATCTAAAATCTATTTTCAATTTATTATTGATTTCATCTTTCCTCTCCGCATCCTCAGTCGTCAGACCAATCTCCTGCAAATCCTTCCTCACTTCTCCCACATATTTGCCTCCTCTTCTTTTCTCCATATTCCTGCGAACTAGCTGATTAAGCAGGCGACTTTCGGGCATTCTCATTATGTGGAAGAAGTATGCTAGTCTTCTTTTTTCATAACACTGATCACCGGTTCTACTTCGCTGTACACTGATTCATTGGTAGCAATTCGCCACGATCCATTCTTAACATAACTTTTATTCAAGCACGTTCTAATAATTCGTCGTTCAACTTTCAACAGGGGGTCCGTTTTAGCTTCATTCTTTATTTGAAAAAGAGTTTCACAGGCATATAGCGCTTCTGGTAGTGTGACTGTATTGTAATGACGAATCTTTGCTCGTATTGAGAGACACTTTTTTTGTATGTTTGCCATGTCAGACCTTGCGCTCTCCTCATCTTGGAAATCCTGTTTTGCCACGTTGCGTTTTCTTTTAGATTACAGCTGATTATTTCCCCTAGATATTTGAACTGTTGAACCAACTTTATTTCTTTATTTCTTATTTTTACCTTATCAATGCAGAGTGGATTCATATATTATGTTATATTATTATTATATGTTATTATTTTATTGCAAATTGAATGTCTTTTCTGGAGAATAAATCTTTATTATTTTATTAATGCACGTGTGTACGTACATTACTAAACCTCTATCTATCCTAAAGCACCTTGAATTCCATCCCATGAATAGCAGAATGCAAATAACATAATTCTATTGAAGAAGTGTGAACCCATATCAAGGACTATAATAGGAATACTCCATATATCCTGAAAATATATTGAGTGCAGGACATTTCCTGAAAATTCTGATAGATATGGAGCTATTAGGTATGAGATAGATATTGCTAGGGCTCTTTAAAGACGGGATATAGTAAAAGAATACAATTAATAGAGAATAGAAGTTCTTATTCTATACTCTCTTGGAATACACACCCTTCCCACAATTTTGGTACGTCGCATCAGGAGCCAAATTTAAATTTATATGCAGCTCAGCAGTCAAACATCTAATGATAAGATGTTTGATGTAAGATGTAAGACAATATTCACAACCACACCAAATCCATGCATAGATGGTAAAATTATTCTGAAATCCGAATTAATGTATTTTTATAGTTTGATTGGGAGTAAGCGGTTGTAACATAAACATGTTGTTAATAAATCACATCCAACACAATGCATGAAATAGCAACATTCATGAAAAATTCTTCTCGGAAATGTTCATCAAATCTAATGGATTCTAATTGGAAAAGAAACATTTCTAAAACTTGGTGTTTTCCTGTTTCAGTGGAAATTACTTTCCAATTATTATCGAGTAGTACTCCAGGTACCAGGTACCCATTTACAATCTTTTAATTCATTCGCTGAAACTTGATATGAGTGAATATTAATGCCTTGAAATTTGAGAGAATATTCCACACAATGAAAGAAACCGCATGAACCGCAGAGTACTCGGAAATTTAAGAATTTGCTGAGAAAAATGTTATTAACTTGGTAGGAAAAAGTCTGGTGAGTGCAGGATGCAATTACACTTTAATTTACCGTGTTAAGGAAATGTAGAATAAACCAGAGTTTTTCCTTGTAATAAGGAAAAAAGCGTCTTGAATTTCCAGCAATGATTAATAATTTATGAAAATAGCCTCTGAGATGAAAATTCTTTGATGGAGCAGAGCTTGAGGATATTGAAGAGTGGGTAGAATCGCTAGATCACTGTGAGGATTAAATTCACTGTAGATGCTCTTTAATTGGTACATCATGCTAACAACAGATCTAAAACTGATATCAACCACACTACAGAATATCGTTATATCACATCCTGATACTGTATAGTGTTCAGTATCAATAACGCATCGAACATTTTAGGCATCGCACGTTCAATTGAAGGCTGTCATCATCCTTGTTCGGCTCTACTAATCCATGATAAAGTGTTGCACATGGAATAACAGGATTCATTCTGTCAGCTACTCATTAGTTGCATTCAGTATCTGGATTGTTCAGGGATGAACTTGAACAGTGTTACTCGTATCCTATAAGCTCGAGTGGCCTAAGCCTAAATTTCAACACGATTATTCAAAAACTTATTGCCGTATGATATGATAAGTGTGATTCCAATCTATAATATCCCAATATCCGATGACCTATGATAATGCTAGGATTATTGAGAAACAAACGCTCCACTGACACTGGCAATAGGAATGTGGATGCTCGATAAAACAATGATTTCAAATATCACTGTTCGTGAGAGCTCTCTAGCTGGGATAATATTTTTCCACCAACAGACAACAACTCCAAACACTGATAAAATGAAAATTCCTCTCCCGGAAACTTTGAGTTGATATTTTTCCAGACTTAGTAATAGTTTGAATGAACAATATATATTATATGGTTTCAATTCTTCAAATATAAATAAATAAAGCTTTATTGACATTCTATTGTAGGAAAAAATCCTCTCATATGAAGTTATAAAGTAGTTCAATCCATCACAATAGATAAAATTAATCTATCAAATGATTGTAAAGTTGGAAGAATGTAAAGTTGCTTGTTCAAATTGGAATAATTTTTTCCCTTCTATTTTGACTTTAGTGTTCACTCTCTCTTCAATATTGTCACATTCATTCACAGTTATTTTCCTCTGATTTCTCTTTGGAATTCCCAGACCTTCATTTTTTACTGAGAGTGATTTTCATAGTCATGAGCTCTAAGAATCTTCCTCACTATAAAAATGTTTGCTTACTAGATGATTCGAAATCTTGTCTTCACCACACTTGTTTTGAAATCCATCACTATTTTGAAAGTACATTATACTGTATCCCAAATACTTATTTTTGAAGTTTATTTCTTTTATTGTCTTCCTAGAACCGTCTTCGTGATAAAGCTCCTTAAATTGAAGTTTTGTCTTGGCCATACTTGTTTTGAAATCCATCACTATAATTTGATATTAAATTATCTACTGTAAAACTGATAATAAATTATCTGTTTTGAGCATCTATTTTGATATTTTTTTCGTTTGGTAAAACTTGAAGGTACCTAGAAACCAAGGAACCAAGAAAGCAAGTCCTCTAGAGAATTTGTTGCTCTCGTCCAACAATACTTTCATTCAGTATAATACAAATAATGATGGACCAACATATTCCAAAGACCGTAAATTTATTTCTTTGAAGAACACTTTTTAATATCTGTTTAACATCACAAGGAAGACTTTTTCAATTAGATCCTTCCTTCGTCTCATCCAGTATTTTTTGTCCTCCCATTCAATATCAAAGTAGGTCTTTTTTAGCTTGCAACCCGTTTTTTTAGTCTGCGTGTTGAGTATATTGCAAATTAATTTTTATTTTTCTCCCCAAATAAGAATATTGTGAAAAAGATCTTCTCATAATTCAGATATTCAATTCGTAATACCCTTGCCAAATGCTAACAATATTTCATTCCAATTCTCTACAGAACATTTCCTTTTGTTCTGCTTTTTCATAAATATTCTCCGAAATTTATCATTCAAGCTCTGAATACTGCCTTACAATCTTATGTGTGCTTGAAAAATAATTTCCCAGTGTTTCGGAACCCAACAGAAACTGTGAATACATCCATCAATCATCGTCATTATCAAACCTACCATTAAATACGCACGAGTAGTTAAAAATGGACATCATTAGCCAGAAAAAATTGAGAATTATTTGCAGTCATACTCTTCTACATGAATAAGAAATAAATATAGATTATGCATATTTGTATTGTTATGATATTTTGGGTGGATAGATTCAATTTTTTTTTCATCCACTTTCCATTTTCAATTTGACGGTCATAACAATCAGTATTTAAGTGGCATATTTGAGAAAATAAATTATCAGTGGATTCTGTACGGCTTGGTGATTAAAGTTTTTTAGTAGAAAGCGATGTTGACAAATACCTGTCTTTCCATTCCTTGATATAGCAATTTTATTCCATAATTTTTGCCTGATTCGGTGGAGAAATTATATTGAAAACATCGAGGACACAAAACTATGTGGAATGAACTAGTAAATTGTTATCCATTAATTGAAGTTTTTCATTGTTTATCGAACACCTTGTGAGATTGGACTCCCCTGTATACAGCAAAAGTAGGTAAGGATCATGAAAAATTAAATAAGTTAGCTTCATTGACATTCTAATATTAGAGCAATGGCCCATTAAGCTTTCATAAGCTTCATACTGTATAAGCTTTCATACGAGGTTACAAAATAAACCTCATTCTTAAATTTTTGATTTTTGTATTGTTGTTATTGTTATTATTTTGTAAGGACTTGTGAAATTACATGAATTCACATGAATTACATTTACACAATTACATGAATTACACAAATTACAAAAATTACATGCAGAATTACGGTATCGAATTACTGTGATAGATAACGATATCACTCACCAGGCAGCTCCAGAAAATTGGATGTCCTCCTTTGCTGGCCTCTAGAAGTGTTCTGGAAATTCTGCAGTGGAGCCAGATCCTCATTGGAGACGTTGGAAGAGTTGCGACGAGACGCCAAAAAGGCAAGACCCCTGGCTGGAGAGGAGGGTCTGGACAGGAAAGTGGCCTGAGTCTCGATATCGGTGCATTCAGTGGTCTCCCTCTCGTCCTCAGCTAGCAGATCAGAAGTTGAACGACGCACCCTTGTCGACAGATCCGATTGAGACGTATGATGGGTGCTGGAGGATGATGACATGGAAGAGGAGGGGGGGAACTTGAAGTACTGGGGACCGGAGTGGTTGCTGGAGGGGGAGGAGGCTTGACTCCAGCGGCGGCTCGACTTTCTAGTCGAGGGCGAAGTAGGGGGGTAGTAGGAGGAGGCTGAGGAGCCCCCGCGGTCGGAGTCGCGCGGGGAAAGCGGGGGATGGGAGGATTTGGGGGTGCCGTATCCAGGACTGGATGCGAGCGGCATCTCCGGTTTTTGCTCCGGCTGTTGGCGGCCCGAAGGGACCGAGATTATTATTCTTTTAATGATTAGGCCTTCTTTAGCCCTTCAAAAATTAATACAGGAAAGCAAGCGCTTTCCTTGATATCACTTTTGATCTGAACAACTGCAACAGATCTTGGTGTCTGTATTACACCAATGTAATAATTATTTGGTAAGAAATCAATGGAAAAGCTCCCAAGTATCAAAGAATTTAAAAAACCCTGTTTTGTAAGTATATTAGGCTTGTGATAGGATTATTGAGGTAAAGAGAAAGGAACTAGACTTCTGAAGATGACACTTATTTGAAATCCTGAGAGGTTTTCAAGTAGGAAAGCCTGAGGAATTTGTTATGATTGTCTTATGTTGAAGGAAATAATTATTCAACCACGAAATTCAAATGAAAATCTAGTCTTTTTGATGATGTTCTGGGTTGTTTTTCGCCTCGGAGTGACTATGTTCTGCTCCAAGCTTCTTATAAAAGCTATCTCAATAGAAAACTGTATGCAGAAACGAGTTGTTTGATGTCTGTCAAACTAATACGTTTGTGCGATAGAGATATTTGATATGTCTCTAAAAAAAGTAGGCTATCAATAAGCGTACAAAGTTGTTGTTGATGTATGCTTTCAAGAACCAAGTTATTCTCTGTAACGGGATTATTGTCAATCTAGATATAATTCGAAAAGAGCTCGAACTTTTCTAGAGTGAGGTTGACTGTAGCCGATTAGGAGACGGGAAGCTGAGGTTAGGACAGAATAGATGATTACAACTGTCTCAAAAATCTGATGCCATCTCTACCGTCCATAGTTTTACCTGCAAAACAATAAGGGATTATGAGAAAATTATATTGTAATTGATGTTACTGGAGTTTTTTTCATCTTTTAGAGTGAATGTACAATGTACAACTTGAATGTCATATTAATGTCATTAAATGATTCACAATTGAAAGTTTGATAGTTTCTTATAAATATAAATACATCTATGTATATTAATGAGGGCTTTTAATCCAAACAAAAAGCAGTCGCTGAATTTCTTTTTTATCAGCACACACACACATGTTCCCATTACCCCACGCAATCCTAGATCATTTATTAAACTTTCAAAACGTTTAAGAACAAGGGAACAGGTAAACAAGGGAAGAGAACAAAAAGGGAAAAGCCACATTTAACCAGAAATTATTTTATCGAACAATTTCTTTGTGTTTATTTTGTTTATTTGGCAAAAAAATATTCATTTATCATTCAACGTCAATCAAAACCTTATATGTAACTTCATAAGAAAATCTTCTGTAGATTAGCATTCATTGAATTTTTGCAGCTATTTTTGGTTCTGTCGTCAATTTACTCAATATTATCAAATTAAACATTTTAAACGCAGCTGAACTATATTTTTTACACTTCATGCTTCTTTTTTTAAATAAACGATGTTTCGAATCAATTTATTTCACTTTGCCTGAACAAGTTTCCTCCCCTGTCTGGAAAGGGACGACTAGTTATTCAATTTAATTCATTTCCATGATGTTTTTTCGAAGCAGAACCAATAATCAAGTTCCTCTGCATCAGCGTTTGCAGTAATTGTAATGACTACATGCTTCTTTGTGCCCCAAAATAACACATGACACATCATTTGATTAAGAAGCATGTGTTGCATTAGCTAAGCA
Organism: Laodelphax striatellus; assembly: GCA_017141395.1. NCBI lineage: Eukaryota > Metazoa > Arthropoda > Insecta > Hemiptera > Delphacidae > Laodelphax > Laodelphax striatellus. The sequence goes on along the minus strand of CM029544.1, from coordinate 15,753,970 downwards.
AACGTACGAACAAGCTTTACAAAGAGCCCTGTTCACTCGGTTGTGAAATGTCCCCAGGGTGTGTCAGTGTTAAAGGTTACAATCTACAACGACTTTAATTCTGCCGTATCATGACAGGCTGGAGAAATATTATGTTGCGGACTGTTCCCGAAAGGAGAAAACTCTTGAGAACAATGTTTCTCGAATAAATCATGAATTTCATGAGTCTTGTTTGATAAATCTGATTTCATATTTGATATATTGGGACTTGTTTGATACATTCAATTGGAATGTTCACCACCCAATAAAATATCCACACTAAATGAAAAATATCGGAAAAGTTGAAGAATTTTTATTTTTTGGTTCAGCGTAGCACCTATAATAAATAGTCGGAGACTAATAAGCTCTTTAATTTTGACCTTCGTTGATGTTGAGTTTGTTGGAGAAAGTACAACCCTAAGGTTGGACTTCCAATATTAACGGAATAGATGTAATAATAATGTTATAGAATGATTCAATATTTTTAGGTGGTTTAAAGAGGAATAGAAATCTTCCAAATTGATAAATTTAGAGAAAAATTCAACTGAGTAAACTAGAATTTATGATTGAAAACTAATGTTTCTATAAACTGGTTGCAACTACCATTATTGTCAGCATTGATGAATGAATTCATTTAGAGTAGTCAATCAATCAATCGATCAATAATAGTTAGAGTTCAACAGGTTAATGCCCAATGCTGTTCCTCTTCCAATTTATACAAGCAGTCCAAATTCAGGTTATGTCATATCATCTTACAAAATCACTAATTTCGACCAATAAAGTAGTAGACCAATCAGAAGAGAGTGAGTGGGGCATAATCCAGTTGCTACTGCCACCTAGCGGCATGAATGTGAAATTAACTTCGTTCACCAATCAGAAAAGGAGTAGGTGGAGCTTGGATTAATCAGTGGGCTTATTTCATAACATTTGGATATAAGTATCATCCAGTGATACTGATATCTATTGACAGGACTTAGAAATGCATTCATTTTGCATTGTTGACCAATCAGAGGAGAGTAGACTACGCAGCGGAGTTTGGATGTCAGTAGGCGTATTTCATTGAATATGGGAATGATTTAAATGGTATTTTTGAATCAGTGATTTTCAAGTTCTTAGATAGACGCAATCAATGATAATGACGTAAGACTTGTTAATCTGCTTTCATCAATTTCCTCTAACTATGAAATTAGTTTCAAAAATATGGTATAATTGAACGAACCAATGAGTTCATACAATTGTCAGTTATATTTGGAATAAATTAATTAATGTTACAGTAAAAAACCTCCAAGTAATTTGGAATAGCTTCAATATTATTGTGATTCAAGTTGGCCAAGTTTGACAGCAATACCTTAGTCCATTATCTGGATAAAAGAGGTATTTAATAGGCTAATCACTTGAAATTAATTGTACATCTGTAGCGTTCTTTAAATGAACAGATACCAATAAAATAAATTTATAATAATTCTTCCACTGATGCTGCTCCCTAGTTGTAAAAAGGCAACACTTATTTGATCATAATAACACTGGCTTAATAACACAGATGTTCGAGGCTGAAGGGTGACTGTAATCTCGTCAGCTCTGAATTAAATTAATGCAATATATTTACTCGAGTTAGCTCGATGTGACACTTTTGACATGTACTAAGTAGTGAAACGGTTATGTTACATAACAGTATACTTTCAACGCTCATGAGATGCGTGTGGGCACGCATCATAACATTAATAAAGGCCTACTTTGAAATATCTACGTTTGCAGAAAGAAGATACATTGCGTAGAGAGTGGAGGGTGGATGAATACATGCGCTTATCAACATTGCTACCACTATAGATATGAACACTAGCACACTCTGGAGGCTGACTTTCAACTTCATCATTGGTTGTATCGCATCTCCTGTTTCTTGGAACCATGGATCCTGATGATGCATGTATTGGACAGTTCCATTACCTACCAAATCAATCTACCAAGAATACTCAACTATGTTCATTGGAATTATGTTGTGTTCCAATGTACTAGGCAGTGCCTGTGTTGGTCATAGGCAGTGCCTTTGTCATATCAATCACTCGAAAATGTTAACACAAGATCAATATTCACATCTTGAAGCAGTGACGTGAACACATAGAGCTTTGTGGGCATGATGTTATACAGTTGCAAGTTCGTGGGCTTTGAATGGTTAAGTACGCTATGCTGATATTAATTTCAACGAGATTCAAAAATATATCTAATTACAATAATAATAAATCCATCCACAACTCAATTATCACTGAATTCAAATAACACTTCAAACAATCACTATTTTTTATTCAATAAAAATGTTGGAAGATTATTACTACAAACAATTATTGAAGTCATTTGAAATTCATTAAAAAATGTCGGAAGACCTAACGAGAAGGCAGATATTTCCATTACGAAGCAGAACACAAAATTCCCGCTCTTTCACTGTGGCTTGTGAATGGATCTTGTGATAAATAAAACACAAAGGCATCCAACAATAGCATTGAGTTTGAATGGCTGTCTTTTAGGGTCTCTTCCAGGAATTTTTTTCTCTATAGGCCTACCTTGCTGCTCCCTAGCTGTGAAAAGGCAAGACGTAGCCTATTCGATCACAATAACACAGATGTTCAAGGCTGAAGGGTGACTGCAATCTAAACAGACTAATTGGTATTTTATCAGAGAATTCATAGAATTCATTCAAAAAGTTTTATTTGCCTTATTTGCGGGGTCGTGCCCTATACAAACAGAGTTGCACTATTTTAACAAGCATGCAAAGCTAAAAAATAACATAATAATAATTATTAAAAATTATTGACTTATAATATAACAAATTTGATTAAATAACAATAATTATAACCAAGAAAAAACAATAAAAATGACAAATTAAACACATAACCAATCTTTCCGAGCAAGCAGAGTACCTAACTTCAACAGTTGTAGTTATTTATTTAAGTTCAAGCAGAGGTCAAGTTTCCTTGTATAACTTTATCTCTTTCATCCAGAGACTTTAACGAGTAAAGATAAATGTTTTTTATTTTCTCGTTACTGAGATTTGACAATAGCACCAAGACCTGACTAAATATTTTACACTAATTCATAGAATTAAATGTGGTACAATGCTTGTTATTGAAAAGAATGACGATCAGTCAGTTGATGCATTATGAAATAATTATAATACTGATTGTAAATAATTAATTAATCACTTGAAGGTAATTGAATTTACTTTTTTTTCTGAGGGTGATGCCCACATGAGCTCTAGGCTTGTGCGTGGGTGATGAGAGGGGTGATAATGAGAGATGACGACCAGTTTTTAGGCAGTCAGGACTTCGGTTCCTCCGAAAGACGGGAGTGGAGAAAATGGATTTTCCAAAGACAATATCTATAAATTCAACAATAATTTGTCATAGTTCTATTTGGGTAATGAGTGGGAACGGGTGATGAATATTTATAAATTCATTCACAAACTTAAGTTAATTACACAAAAGGCATCATCAGGGAAAAATTGCGGACAAAATTCTTATCCATTCATATATTAATTAATTTAATAAATATCAATAATATAATATTATTGATGATTATTAATATATAATATTAATATCAATTAATATTAATAATTATACCTTCATAATTCATAATATTCAATTGAATATGTCCATTGAAAAATTATTGGTGAATGGAATATTATAACAAAGAACATCTTATTACTTCCAAATTTAAAAAAATAAATCTAGTAATTTTTGTTCAAACAATTATTTTCCCCCATCAACCTCATACTATCTACTTAGTTCTTCATTTCCTCTGCAATATACATCATTGTATACTGTATTGGCGTAGGTGGTGGGGATGATAAAATCGACACCTGCGCTCACGCGGAATTTTAGTGTACAAAACCGGGTAGTTTAACATGAGAAAGGATACGGAATAAGCATTTACAATGCATTTAAAGTATTGTCGTATTCCTAATTGTATAAATACCGTTCACAATAGTAATTGCGGCTTCTATTCCTTCCATATTTCCAAACGTAAAGTGATTCAACCAAGAAATCGGATCTCAGTTTTGAATCAATCGAGTGAAAAATCCAGTTCAAAAGCATAATATGATTGATTTGAAGTCTCGCGCCCATAATCCATTTCAAAATAATAACCAATGGAAATGAGCTCAGCTGTGGATAAACCACTTCGTCTGCTCAGCCAGCTTGAAACATAACCTTCAAAGTTGATTTTAAAACTTGAATTGAAGATTATAATAATGATTAAGAACATGCGATATGTTCATTTTATCATTTGAAATATAATTCCGCAATTGATAAGTAGGAAAAATAGCGTCAGGGAATTCTATTTCAATTATAAACTAATTTTTACGTACATAAGCCTATCCTTTCCCATGTTGATCTTCTCGGAAAGATTCATATGATTATCCGCCAGAGCGCAACACCGTAGATGCTCACAGCGAATATATTGCCTATACATGGTCCCTGTATTATATTGCCTCTCTCAACTCATATTCACATTATTTGTATCTTAATTAATGAATTAAATAAATTTACATAACAGAACATCAATGCAACATTCTGGACTTCTCGTGAAATAGATTCGGTTCTGAACAATGCGTGGGAGCGTATCCAGTGTGTTGAGTACAGTATTCTGTGGGAGTACTTCAGTTGAAATACAGTGAATTTGGCATCAATTTATTTATTCATATCAACTTCAAAATTCCCTTGTTCATTTATTCTATTGGTCTGCTTCAACAACTTTGACTTGCATGAGGGCACATAATGCAAATAAAATAACAAATCCAATATATGAACAATATGAATCTTCATTAATTAATCTTGTCATTCACGGACTGCTATTCCAGTTTGAAATCGGATGTGGGTTACGAGGATATATTACAGATATTGTGCATTAGTATGAACGATAATAAAACCAGCTAAAATCGAAATGGAACTATCTGAGAATGGATAAGTAAATGAATTCCTGGTTAATTAAAAATTGAAACAGTAATATCAATATGAGTGGTAAAAGAAAATTTATTGTTGAATAAAGCATTGTGTGATGTGTATAATTATAAATGCAAAACATAGTTGGAATGAAGCGAAATGTATATTAACCTCTAGTCAGTATTCAGACATTCCGTTTGAAATGATATTAACAGATTTAATTCGCCTGTTCAATGATTTTTTTCATGTTTACGTTCAGTGTTCTTTGGTACTGTAACTGCCAAAAGTACATTCTGCTAGATATCTTGAGGCTTTGTCAAGTAACCTTGAATGAATGTGCTGGTTAATAGAATCTGCCAGGAACAGTTTTGAAACACTATAAATAATTATGACAAAACAGTGGTACTCATAAGCTTTAGTATTAGCGAAAAGGTTAATCCTTGGGTCGTGCGAATTCTATCCATGTATAATTTATCGTGCCCTGGTAGTGAAAACGTCAGTTGGCACTTGAATCGGCAGGATAGAATGTTAAAATTTGTAGAACAATAATAATTATTGATGTTGTGGAATCTTTCCATAATAGAGAACACTTTTTGAAATATTGACAAACTCTACCTGATCTGCTATCCACATGATCAAGTAGCTCTTGAATGCCATTTTGTTTTCTTAAAATTGGAGATTATTAACAAAACAGCTGAGGATGTGTTAAGTATAACATGAAACCATGGTCCTGTAAACAATGTGTTTATTTTCTATTCTAAGATTAAATGTGTTTGAATAATGTGAAGATAAAATAATTTGGATAAAAGTAATGTTAAAAGTATTGCATACAAATCTTTCTTCAAAGCTCCAGATTATATTTATGTTGATTTGAATATCTCGAATAAAATAGTAGGCCATTTATAAGTGTTATAAATCATAAATACGGTTCAAACAGAAAATTTCTTGCAACAGAAAAAAATTGATAAGCAAGAGCTATTTAATAGAGTAGAAGTTGAAGTCGATTTTTGGACCTTAAAATTCGATGATTGATGATAATAAAATAAAAGTTGAATGATTTTGACAGGTAATAACTTCAAGGCTAGGCGTACACCAGTTAGTCAAGACAAGACAAGACGAGATTAGTCACGTTTAGTCACAGTACTTCACATAGTTGCTTATGAAACAACACACACCGATTAGTCATTGCATCAGTGTGTGCTGCTTCATAAGCAACTATGTAAATTACGGTGACTAAACGTGACTAATCGCATCTTGTCTTGTCTTGAATAACTTGTGTACGCCTAGCCTTATGCTCCTAATCGTGAAAGATTTATACAAATCCTAGACCTAACATCACTGAGGACCTAAAAATTGATAAGCAAGAGCTTCAATTTCATTTTAGAATACTTTGAGTTGGATGAGTTTGGGAGTGTATAACTTTAACGGATCCAAATACTGAAGGATTAGACAAATCCTACTCCTAATATCACCAAGAAACTTGAAAATTGTTTCCGAACCATATTGAACTCTTAAAATAGTCTCAGCACATCATAGAAATACTGTATTTCACCTGACTTGCTACCATTGTTAGCAACTGAGCTTCTTATATATTATAGTTGCTGAGAAAACACACCTTGAACCATCTTTGCTCTGTCCTATGTACAATGTAGAGCTCGGGCTTATCCTCCTGGATCTCTGGATTGTTTGCTTCTTAAGCCTAAATAATCAGAGCTTACTACAATCCAGGTCGTGACTTCATCTCTAGTCATTCACTCTAACTTACTAGTAGTATTCAAGTTGGCGGATGGCATTAGATAGATAGATATTATTTTTTTGCCATCGGACACTACGGTCATCAGCAACGTCAAGAAATAATATCTCTCTATCCATCTAATATAGATCTATCGATCTCTAACTATAAAGATGCTATCTCTACCATCGAGCTCTATTTGTATTTGAGATCGATGCATCTGCCAACTTAAACGAATACTACTATAGCTTTTGAACGAATTGATCGTTGCAAGAGAGACTTGCCATTGATACGTGATCTATTGGAAAACACAGCAATTCTGAATTCACTTTCTTATTACGTACAGAGGTAACCTGATTTGGTTTGAAAAGTTGTAGCAAGTTTGAGCATTGTTCAACTCAACTTTGTAGTTTACGCACGAGTTAGAAATGTTGGGAAACTTCCTCATTTTGATAATAATTATAAGGATGAATTTAGAATATCATTTGATTTAATAATAATAATAATGTACAAAATTTAGTACAATGAAGATGGCACAATGGTGTCATGTAAGTAATTTGGTTTTATAAACAAGTTATATTTAACTATAAATTGGTGTCTTCATTTTAACTTTATTGGTCGCAATAGGGCCTTGTTTGCGCTCGTACTGGTGTCCGTCCGTCCATGCACGATATCTAACGAAGGGAAGATCGTGCAGTTTTGGAATTTGGAATATAATATTTTCATAGATCAATTAAGAATTTTGAACATTGAGGGTTGAATTAAAAAATTTACAAGCAAAAAAATGTGGGTATTCTAACCTCCAAATGTACTATGGAGCACAAGATCCGGGGTTCGAATCTCGGTGTTGGCTACTTTTTTTGCAACTGATTTTGATGTCATTCTAATTAGTTATTCATTTTTTTTGCCAGGGATGATGCCCACATAAGCTCCAAGCTTGTGCGTGGGTAATGGAAGGATGATGATGAGATATGAATTGACCTACAGCTTGGTGGGTTCCGAACAACCGGGAAGCGATTTCGAAGCTCATAAATTTCTATATTCAGAGGAGCCGGTCATCGATACAACAGGAGTGGTAGGCGCTGTCTCTTATCTAATCTCACCAATTAGCCTCGCCTCTGCCACTGGAATCAACCCGCTTCCCAAGTTATTCATGTCAGGAACTGTAATTTAATTTTCAAAGTAATATGAGGAACAATATTTTCCTGAGAACAATATAACATATAAAATTAAATTTTATATCAACTTTAAAATTTGAAAATTATAGCCTATTTTTAATTGTGAACACTATACCATATCGGGTCCTTGGATACATCGTTGTATCGGTTTATGAATGAAAATGTCAATGTTATGATGCTAATGTTGATTACTCGTCGTGTTTCCTGATCCCACCTTTGAAATGTATTATGAAACAAACTATAGATATTGACTCGATAGTTATTAGCTACCCTTATATGAAATGGTAGATGATACAAACTACAGATATTGACACAATATTTATTAGCTAACCTCATATTGCTTTATCGATCGTCATAATATTGAGACTATCGCTGCTAAGTTGAGGGCTTCTGTAGCATCAGTTTTGTTTTGAAAATAAACGATAACTTTACTGTATTGGGTCTACTCTTGACTCCTCTTCAAACTTCGCTCTTACTATGGATGCATGTCGTCCCACTTTGCTACTGAGTATCAATAATACTCCAGAATAATTATTTAATATCGACCATAGTAGTGTTGATACTATGATCTGATCGAGAATGATAAGTTTGTGCTCCTGGCTACTATCGAAACATATAAATATCGAAACATCACTATCCGAACATCACTATATTGAAATATTCCAAAACATTGAAATATTGTGGGTTGAAGCGAAGGTCAGCATTGCTAATTTTCAAGCTATGCTTGTAGTTTTTACCTATGTAGCTTTCCATAAATATAACTATGCAACCACGAAAAGATCATTAGGAAAATTATTAAACAACTAAGCGAAGTTCTTCCTTTTGACTCGAAGCGTTGTCCTTCTGTATGTTTGTATGTTCGACGATAACTTTCGAACGCTTTTATTAATCAACTTCAAATTTTAAACACATATTCTTGGAACCTTCATACAGATTAAGTTCGTTGGTCAATAAAATTAAACGACTCCTTCATTCTTTTTGAGAAGAGAAAATGATAGTTTCTCAATATTGCTATACATTCCTATATTCACTATATATATACGGACAGTCAGTTTGGTGATTTGGGGAATATAATGATGAGAAAATCATGTGGAATATATTTTTCTCATACATGTGATTGAAGTCTTCGTACTATGAACAGGAGAACAGCTAATTGACAGTGGCGTAACTAGTCTGACTGCGCCCCAATGCAAGTACTCCCCGTGCGCTCCGCCCCTATTCGTAGACCCATCTCCACCCCCCCTCCCCCCCATAACCACCAACGAAACTAATGACATTTCTCCGTACTTCCACACTTCCTGGATTCCTGGATACTACAGAGTGGTCCAAAAAAATGAATCCACTGTTTAAAAGTCCATAACTTGCAAACTAATTGATGCAGTTGTCCCATCTTTGGTGAAAGTGTAGTTTAAAGTCCAACTTAAACACATCACTTTAGGTGTTCTAAATGGCCACAATTCACATCCACACACAAACGATGCCGCCGAACTGCAGCAAAAACTACCTACTGACTACACACGACATTGTGCAAGCTATATCCAATTATTAGAGAAAGATTATTCAAAGAAATATAATTTATTATGTACTGTACACTTGTACAGTAAGATTAAAGGTAATTTATTAAAAAAAATTATTATTAAAAAATTAATAAGTAAAATTAAGTTACTAAACATTTCCAAACACCATTAGCATAACTGACGTAACGATCACATTACATACTTACAATTAATTAATGTACTTTTCAGGACGATAAAAAATAGACTAATTCTTACTTTACTTAACATTTTATATTTATTCAGTGCCCTATACAGTAAACATGATATCGCAAGCTGCAATATAATGTTCATGTTCCGTTGCTCAAAATTTGATTAATTTTACTAGATAATGCATTCTCACAGTCAAAGAGCTGCCTACAGCTCATAGTGACAACACTTTATTACTTTTGATATCGTCTTCGACTACATTTCTAAAGCAAATCACTCATTAACCGAAGCATGAGTCACATCAGGTTCATTTGTTACAAAATTCAGAGGCTGACTTTACAAGTTGTTCGTCAGTAAATCGTATTGAATTATCTAGTTTTAAAAAAACTGTTTAAAATGTGTCAGTTATACATAGCATATATTTAAACCTTTCGTTTAATAGTGAAATATAAATATCAACAGCTCTCAAAAATACCTTAACTTTAAAGCAAGATCACTATAAACTCATACTCACTATAGAAATTTTGTCAAAACAATTGAGTCGTTGGTTTGTGCGTGTTGCTTTAATTTGCTTTAAAATTTATAAAACTCATTCTAGTTAATTGGAATACCGCGACAACTGTGCCACGAATATTTTTTTACATTTATTTTCGGTAGCTATAGGGAGTTTTGCTTCAACATATTTTTCCCCAAAATTTTTCCAGAATATCTGTTTTTTGCGCCCCCCTAAGGCCTGCGCTCCAATGCACCGCATTGGTTGCATTGGCGTTAGTTACGCCAGTGCTAATTGAAGGCTGCAATTTTTTATTAGGCTAACAAGCTAAGACCAACTTCGCTGCAGCAGCGGCACCATACGGTTCCAAATGCGGTACGTACCATACGGTAAGTATAAAATAAAACCACTCTAAAAATTATACAATATTAAAGTGGGCTAAAGTGCTTGACAAAACACTAGACCATGATGATTCAATTCAGTGAAGACAATACAAGGAAATAAGTGACGTTGAAAAGTGTAAAGCTCTAATGATAGAAGTTTCCGAATTCAAATTACAAGAAGGTACTTCAACGAGTATTCCAGTTTGCACATGATTTATCAAATAATAGCAGTAAGGATGTAGACTGTTTTCAGTCCTTCTGCTTGGTTAAGTTCAGTTATATGTTGAAATAGAATCAACTCGAATTCACAGAGAATACGAATGAGAATGTTTTCAAGAGGGTCAAGTATGTTCTAGGTTCTGGTGATGAGTGTGTGATGTGGAATACATTCCTATACTTCAGAGAGAAGACGGATTTTTTTCAAATAAAATAATGCAGCTCTTATTAAAGCAGCATACGCTCTCAGACTTTCTACAAGTACTTTCAGTTCGTATTGTTTTTGAAAATGTCCTTGCTTTCCTTATCTGAACCACTCCAGACTACTGTGCTTCAAGTGCTTGAGAATCAGCTGAGCTCACTGACCAGTGAACAAAACCTACGCACATCAGATAATTCCTGAAGAATAGAAGATTCAAGGAGAAACGCTGAAAAGAGAGGATTCTTTTGAGGGAATGTAGAGGTTGGAATGCGGTGGTTTAGTCATGTAAAAAGTTCACGTTGGCGGAGACTATCCAATGCTGAAAGCATATTGTGTGGGCTAAAGTGCTTGAGGAAACACCAGACCATGATGATTTAATTTAGTGAAGACAATACAAGGAAATAAATCCAGTCTGGGTCACCGGGGGGAAATGGGAAATATGCTGGGGTAGGACTTGGTTTATCATGAATATTCAAAACCAGTAAGTGCATAATATTGAGGTATTATTATGACGATGTTATTATTGCTGATTAATGAATAAATTCAACTCATCAGATTCTTCGTTCTTTTGATGATAATTTATTCAATTAAAAGGAAGGAATTTCCTGAAAGATTCTCAATTGCGATGCTCAACTACTCTTTAAAGCTGGCACTCTTAAAAGCACGATTTTATAAAGGTGTTTATAGTCTGCTGAATAATGAAATTCCATTCAGAAATTTTCTCGTTGATTGGGCAATGGACCCGATAAATTGAATGAGCATGATTCTGATAAATTCAACTCATCAGAGGTTTCCCGTTGATCAATGAAATTGAGAGGGAAGCGTCAATGAATGTAGTGAATTTCCACGAAACGTGTCACAAAGATGATTTTCAATGATTGGGTTAAATTTAATGAGGTAAATCTGTGGGAAAGCTTGGTTGATTGACGGATGTCATATTTCAATATTTTTTATAGGAATTTTTTTACGGTGATTAGTGGCATTTTCCTTTTTGATGGAAATTCAGGTGAAAACAGTATTGGTTTCATTTTTATACACCCGTTCGACATTCGTTTTCAGTAAATTTCGTCTCCACTCCTCCATCTCGATCGCAATTCCATTTATTACTGTATCAAATGAAAATTTTCCAATTCATTCAATTGAAAAACATGACTGCAAAACAATAGTCAATTCATTCCCTTCATGAAGAGTCTTCAACTCAATTATATTATACAATATTAGTGCACCACTACAGTAATTAGAGAAATATTAAATACCAATTTATTTGCTGTTTATAATAATTATCTTTCAATTTATTTGAAAACATCGTAGAGCTGATGAGGAATCACCATGAATCTGGACAAATAAATTACCATTACCAAAATCAATTAAACCTGAGAGGTCATTATTACTTTTTGCATTGTTTTTTTTCGAAATGAATGATGTCTTCGACTCATTACATTACCCTTATTAATTTGTAATGAAATCTATCATTTCATTCTTGGGTCAAAACGTGTGTATATTTATGAAAATTTTGATTTTGAAACATATTGAAATAGTAGCTTTGATTTAAGAGAGAGTTCAAATCTCATTCATATTTTTAATTATTTGTCTCAATTTGTATTTTTTATTTTTTTTATATATATTTTTTCAATCAATCGATCAATTTTATTGAATAAATAATAATTACAATTCCGGGTCATGCTAAACCCGTATCGGCATGTAATGTTTAAATGATTCAATTTATCAAAAATACATAAATGAATGAGAATGGGAAATACATAAATGAGGATGGGAAAATAGATGAAGAGCTACGAAATAGAGTCTCTAAAGCTAGCCGAGCCTTCTATGCCACAAGAAATTGTATTTTTGGCAAGAAAGAAGTAGGTACCACAGTGAAAAACAGAGTATACAAGAGTATAATTGAGCCAATAGCTCTGTATGGTGCTGAAAGCTGGCCCTTGAAGCAACAGCAGATGAGTAGGATACGGGCAGTGGCAATGAAGTGTCATAGAAAAACGGCTGGCAAAACAATAAGGGACAGAATAAGAAGTGACCGAATAAGGGAGGAAATAGGGATGAAAGATATTAAAGAAGTGTTAGATAGGAAGCAATTGGGATGGTGGGGTCACATCCAAAGAATGGATGAGGACCGAAAACCCAAACAATATGCAAATGTTCATGTCGGAGGGAAGAGAAAAAGGGGACGTCCTCGATACTCGTATGACGATCATATTAGAAGGTTAGGAGAAGAGAGGGGCAAGACATTAGGACAAATGAGACAGTTGACAGTGGATCGAGGTCTATGGAGAAGGTGGTCCGAGACTACCCCGACGCTGTGAGGCACACCGGGGAGAGACAAAGAAGAAGAAGAAGAACATAAATGAATGAATTTATACATGATTTAAGAAACATAATTATTATAAGAAATAGTAAAGGACGAAAAATAATAAACAATGTATGAAATTTATGAAGATTGTTGTAATTTGATAACAGATAGAAATTATTATAATTAATTTTGAAATATTTAAATTTGCAGAATTGGTTTCAATGTGAATGTCGTCTGTATTCAGCTTTCCACTCATATTATTTGAGTTCAAAGATCAAGAACTCTGACAAGTAAGCTGTTTCCTAATTGATTGGGAATCGTTCGCAAGCATCACAGTAAATAACAAGGGTTTCACTAAAGAAGCGACTGCGGAGAATTGGCTTAAATCAGAGGAGTGAGAACTGAGTGAAGAAGATCTCCACCACAAACAAGCTCTCTCCGAATTTTTGCACAATCTCCTTTGCACCAATTATTATCGCCTTACACTTGTCTCAATCACCGCACTCCAGCTTTCTTCAGCTCTATTTTTGATGTCTTGCCAATATTGGCGTTGATCTATTACTCTTCATCTTATTTACACGACGTTTCTGTACAACACTGCTTGTTACTCGGGAAAATCTTTCTCAAACTTGTCATTACTCATTGACTATTGATTCTGTTTTTAATAAATCTCGTTTATTCGAAATTTATCAAGTTTTTCTTAGTTAATAAATTTATTAACTTCTTAATATTACAAAAAAAAAGAAAAAATATGAGGAAACCAATTCATACAATCTATAATAAAATGGAATCTATAGTGTGATTCACGTCAAGAAGTCAGCATTTCTTAGATGGGAGTTTGCTATCCTTGTTCAGCACAAGGCAGTTAGTTGATGATGTCTCTATCCTATTCGCACTGTGCATAGTTGCCGCACTGTGCATTGTTGTCGCACTGTCCCAACAAATAGGTTTGGTGCAGTTTTCTCTTTCTCTCTCAATGAAACTTGGCATTAATGCTCCTCATATAAACAATACTGACTTCTTGACGTGAATCGGACTATGGTTGCTTACTGCTACCATTCAAGCTCTACAGGTTGTTGTTTATGCTTTTAAATACAGGCTGCTTTTTTAGAACACGAATGTCGGGCAATGTCTTACAGAAGACGCTGTATACCAGATCCAGTGGAGCTGATTAATATTTCAGTAAACTTGAGTAACTAGTAGTCCAGCTAAGTGAACTGTGGACTAGTTCGTGTAGCTTAGTGGGTATTTATGAAAAACTTGAGGAAATCCTCTGATGGATGTGAACAGAAAGCTCTCCACTTTCCTGTTTCCACCTGTTATTCCACCACCTACTCCTTCACCAACCCCTCAGCATCTTCATCCTTTACCGTCAACCTTCTTCTTCCTCACCTCTTCCTCCTTCTCCTCTATCCTTCTACTCTTCCTACTCATCCTCCACCTTGTTCTCCTCCAGATCTCACTCCTACTTCTAATCCTCCTACTTTTCCTCCTCCTCGTCCTCCTCCTCCTCCTCCTCCTCCTCCTCCTCCTCCTCCTCCTCCTCCTCCTCCTTCTTCTTCTTCTTCCTCCTCCTCCTCTTCTTCTTCTTCTTCCTCCTCCTCCTCCTCCTCCTCCTCCTCCTCCTCCCTCTTCTCCTCCTCCTTCTCCTCCTCCTTCTCCTCCGCCTTCTCTTCCTCCTTCTTCTTCTCCTTCTCCTTCTCCTCCTGCTTCTCCTCCTTCTCCTTCTCCTCCTTCTCAGGATTCCTTATTCTTCATGTCTTATGGTACCAGTATACCAGTCAGTGTGCATTGCCCTATTTGTTTGTATAGAGGGGAAGTTCACATGACTAACCTACACGTCTACTGGTATCGTGAAACCGCGCCTTTAAATCATTTAAGCTATTCAATTCTTACAAATCAACGAAACAATGCGAAGATTTTTCACATCTCTTCATTGTTTCAATATTAATCGTTCCTCTATCATTATTTTTTAATCTTTTCTTGTCTTAATTCCTCAAAATCTATTCCACATCCTCCTATACACCATCTTAGATCTCTTCAATATTTTCATCTTCTCATCGCGATTTTTATCTTAAATGACAAGCACACTTCTGCTTAGGGTTATACCAATAATTGGTATTAATTATTATTCATTACCTTATTATGTGACTTATCTAATAACTTCAACTTGTCTCCCCTTGCTTCTTATCTATTCTCATTATTAAGTTATTCAATATTTTTGCAAGCTTTTTCGTTTGTCATCTTCGGCGAAATATATCATCATCTCGGGGTCACGTTCTCTTCTTATGTCTGCCTCTTGATCCGATCCCTCTCCTCACGGACCTCATCAATCACAATTTCATAAGTAACAGCGCGCGAAACACACCTTCCATCTCTGTCTCGCTTTCTATCGATCCACTATCTCTGTTTTCACATGAATTGTGCAATTTCTTCTCCCAGCTTCCAGCAAACTGATCACTTTACTGCAAAGCGTACAATCATATTATCATAACTCAAGGGGTGGAAAATGATATATTGGGGGCACTTGCAAGATGAATTCAGATAATATTATTTTCAGTTCACTAATCTATCATCATGAATTATTCTTGGAATTCATTGATGCATTTATATTTTTAGCTTCTTCCAGTATTCTTTCGCCTGTTTAACAGTAGAAAAAAATATTAACTTGAACTCAGAATCACTCTTGAAGTATAGAAGCCTTCATTTAATTTGGCGGATGGCATTAGATAGATAGATAGATAGATAGATAGATAGATAGATAGATAGATAGATAGATAGATAGATAGATAGATAGATAGATAGATAGATAGATAGATAGATAGATAGATAGATAGATAGATAGATAGATAGATAGATAGATAGATAGATAGATAGATAGATAGATAGATAGATAGATAGATAGATAGATAGATAGATAGATAGATAGATAGATAGATAGATAGATAGATAGATAGATATATAGATAGATAGATGGATAGATAGATAGATATATATATATAGATAGATGGATAGAGAGATAGATAGAGAGATATTATTCCTCCTCGACGTTGCTGATGCCCGTATATTCCGATGGCAAAGAATTATCTCTTTATCTTTCTATCAATCTAATGCCACTCACCAAATTGAATGAATGCTACAATATATACTTTGAGTATAGTGCACAGTGGTCCGTAGCCGAGGGCGATAAGCGCCGGCCTGATAATCCAAAGGTTTATGGATTGAATACAGTTGACAGAACGAATTTTGACAACAATAACGGCCACTTCTGTCTTTCGTAGAAGTCGAGAAGCCGTAGGTTTCGTCATTTTAAAAAGCCTAAAAACAGTCGTTATCTCTCATCGTCACCACTCCCATTACCCACGCACAAGCCTAGAGCTCATGTGTGCCCTCAGAAAAAAGAATAGAGTAATCTCTTTAGAGTATGGACTTATTCTCTTTTTCAAATGGAAAATTCAAAACTCTCTTCAAAAAAAAAGTTAAAATTCGAAAACAAGAATCACAATAATTATGTCACAATTGACTTATGATAGAGACATACTTTCTCTATCACGGAGAATATCTAGAAATAAGTTCATTTTAAATTCTCTAAATCAATCAAGACTCAGTAGTGTCTACGTTTTTTTCCTATTTACAAGACACTCTCGCAACTAGTTTCCAAGAAAAGGTCAGGACCTCTTTTCAGGTACCGATTGACCTTTCTTGAACAAAAAAAAAATGTTCAAGGAGGCTTAATTACTTTTAATTGATAAACGTGTGGCTTCAGTGAAGCCGATAACCTGATTTTGATGGATGACCTTATTTTGAGGTGAATAGTGTGTCATTAGAGTCTGCTTCACATCAAAGAAGAAGAAGAAGAAGAAGAAGAAGAAGAAGAAGAAGAAGAAGAAGAAGAAGAAGAAGAAGAAGAAGAACGAGGGTTGAGAAAAAAGGGTGAAAGAAAAGATGAAGGTGGGGGAAATGTTTACATAGCAATCGATTGTTGCCCTATAACTTCTCTGAGCAAACTTGTGTGATGTCAATTGCAATAATGCAACTATGAGTTTGTATTTTGGTTTCCAAGTGAAGCTATTCAACCATAAAACCCGATTACCAATGAAAAAGTAAACTTTCCGTTGAAACTTCTACGAAACCAATTAAAATCACTTATGTTTATTCACAGCTGGAAAAACTTATCACAAATTCATTATGCTGAAATGTTTCTCATACTATAGAACAAACCTGAGAACAATATACTCGAGTATATTGACACTAGTGTAATGGGTAGAAAATTGATATGTAAAATTTAGTGTGAGAATATTGGACAAGATAGAGACTTGCTTTAGTATTAGTGTATTAGTTTGTATTACATTGTAGTTTTTATTGCTGGCTGCTCGGAAAAAATTAGATGCAGTGAAATGCAGTTTTTTCTAGACGATGGACGAGGTGAGGAACTTTTCTCAGGGGAGGAACTGCCTAGCTTGCATCCTTGCCTGGGAAAGGCAACATCATACCCACCCGTCCCGTCACCAGTCTGGACTCCCCTGCTCCCTCCTGTGGAAAAAACTCCACGTGTAGGCCACAGGAAGAGTCCAGCCTGAGAAAAAAATTATTGTGTTGCTGATGACTTTTTTTCGGACCACGGAACAGTTAGGACGGAGAAAGATTTCAAATGATCAAAATTCAATTTCAATTTCATAAATTTCTTATTCAAATTCCGAAGTTAATAGTTATCTTACAATGAGTTAATATCTAAATTCTGAATCCAACATTTGAAGAATTCTTTTGGTGATCGTATTGTGAACGGGAGTGCCGGGATCTCTTCAAGTAGGCTACTCGGACTCCGACGAAGATGTGGATCGGGTGCGGACTTTTCGTCTTAGCAAGTGAGTGTTTAGAGCTTATTTCTGTCAGGGAAGATCGAACCTTAGTAGATTACTTGTAAATTTTCCCATAAATGTAATTTAATGATGTAATGAAATGTATGACGGGCAGCCAGAGTAGTGTTTTACTAGATGTAACTTTTTCTTAGTCAGTAGATCTAGATCATGTGTGTCATAAAATAGAGCAACTTATTCGGCGATGTTGATGTATTCATTTCTTGTATCTCCTTGATTTCGTAAGTTAAGTTAGTTCTTTATGTCCCGCTAGCGTCTCACGCTACCATCAGAAGTTAGCGGGTTACACTAGTATCACATTTGAACTTTTTAACCAGCTCTACTTGTAGAATATTGCCAGAAATTTTTTTTTTTTGATTGGTTCTGATTTACGATGGTCTAATCAAGATAGAAAATAGGGCACGTTTTATAGCACATCAAGAAAAGGGCACATAGAAGCTTGTTTGAACAAGGAAAGTGAATATGTAATAGCTAACAAACGTTAAAATCGTTCCATTGTCAACGTTGTATGTACGTCAACGTTGGTATGTAGAGATGGCTATTTGCAATAATCCAGATCAGTTAGGAATTATGATTACTTTTTCCCGACTCATCGAACGCTGACTGCCTCGTGCCTGCTGAGTTGCAGCACACGAATTATTGAACAAATATCAATCACCGCGAGAGTGAAATTTGTGAGACAGTTTGACCGAGTAATGTCGGATTGAAACGGAAAAATGTTTCATTATGAAAGCGAAACTTTCCACGTCAACAGATTCATTTTCCCCTGCGAGCACTCAAGGCGACCGTCCATCCAATTTCAAAAATGGAGGAGCATCAAAGGCACCTTCAACATCATGTGTGTAGCAGAATTCGTCGGTGTAAAATTTCAAATGAGCTACAGCCAAAGGCAGCAGTCATACGTTCCAGCATGGCTTGTTATCTGCTCGACTAGAGTTTCATTGAAGAGCCCATCCAGGGTACAGGCAGTAAGCAGTAAGCTAACAGGCTAACGAAGCATCGGAGCTCATTGTTCTTTAGCTCAGTTTGCAGGCAGGTCAATCCAGCCCATTGTTATCCCAGTACAGCCGACTTTGATTGGCACTTCCCAGAAACGGGTATCAATCATTTGTGAACGCATATACACGTGTCTATAATATTTTTTTTTTCTCTTTTTTTTTCTGAGGATGATGCCCACATGAGCTCTAGGCTTATGCGTGGGTAATGAGTGGGGTGATGATGAGATATGACGACTACTTTTAAGGCAGACGGGACCGACGGCTTAACGTCTCCTCCGAAAGACGGGAGTGGCCGTATTTGTCATAAAATCCTTCCGTCAACCAGGCTCGAACCCTGGCCCAATGGATTTTATCTGACTGCTGATAACTTAATCAGTCTGATGCCTTAGCCGCCTCGGCTACGAACCACTCCAAAATGAAATGTTCATTACCCATCGTAATTGTTGTTTGCTTCCGCCTATCATACTATGCCAGTATAGATTTTAATTGGAATTTCTAGTTTATTGTATGAGTCTCGATGGAATTTATACCACACTGCTCAAAAATGCTGCTAAATCACCATCAGGATGGCTCATACGATAACGCATTCAAAATGATTGGTTATTATCGACTTACAAGGTATAGGATGATCTTCTCACAGTAATATAATATATTATATTCAACATATTATGTTGAATGTAAACTTGAAAAAAATTGTGGTGGTGGATAGATAAATCCAACACTCTTTAACTTATTTCTCCACTTAGTACTTTGAATACGAATCATAAGTGCTGTTGGCGAAGTTGAGGCATGAGAGACCCCCCCCCCTCCACTTAATCCACAATGCATCATGTTTCTAGTTAATGACTCATTTGACTTACTTGATTGATGACTTATTTAACTTATATTAACCTTATTAATGACTTATCTGATTACTATGACTTGATTTTTTTTATCTACGTGAATACTATTAGAGTGTCAGAACCCCTTAAGCAAACTACCTTGTACTTCGATACTTGTACAATACTGATACTGGTACAATGTCTAAGTTTCTCTGTGTTTTAAGTTATTACATTGTTGTGTTATATTTGAATTTGTCACATGAAGCTATAGTCAATGCGCTCAGACATAAAGCTAGTCATTGAGCTCTCACATGTGACATGTCAGATAAATTGGAAGCTTATTCATCATTAAAATATATAATATTCATGTAATCATGGATATAAAATATTATGGAACCTAGATCAGTCAGTTAAAGTCTATCAATGATATTTACATTAAAAGAATTTTCAATGGAGGAAGAAATATAGATCCCAATTTTATTCTTACTCTTCCAAGTACTTGGTTCTCATTAGATCGCAAAAATTAATCAAAAAAGAAGATTTTAGTTGAGTTATAATGCCAGTTTTCATACAAATTTAAAATTTCCAACACTTCTAATTCAGCTCAAGATAAATTCGAATCGATGTTACAATTCACTGATTGTATGTGCAATAGATAGATCATTGTATCCAGACTGGCCTATATCGGATTATGTAGAACTGTGTCCGCTATAACAATAAGTTTTCCGAGTTTTAACGGCCAGGACTATTTATTTGGAATAAATTTGATTATAAAAGAGCAAGGACTATTATATTCATACAAATTCACCAAGATATCTCATTCCTAACTAACTAATCAAAGAGCGTGCGTAGTTCATTCTAACAACTTTTTAAAAATATGTACTCTTGAATAGTTTCCCAGGCATAGTTTGGAAAAAGTACTTGAAGAGAAAATAGAATTCCTCTAGATTGAGAAACCTGATAGCTAATTCCAGAAACCTGTTTTAGTTTGAGGCGAAGACAGTTTTCTTTGACAGTATTCTCCCTTCAAGAATCATCAGATAGCTTTGAGGACGAGAGCAACTGATTCATCAAATAACAGATTCTGGAGAGAAATAATAGTCTACCATTCCAACATCTTGTCTGAGAGTCTCTGAGAAAAAACTTCCTTGGATGAATCATCGTTTAGTTTCATATTATACTTTAGTTTGGTTTTTGGAAGATCAAGAATGCTTCTTCCTTGCGAAAAAGTGTTTGAGAGATTTAACTTAGTTTGAATAGAAAACAACACTCTCTTTTATCAAACTAAAGATGTTTCAGAAATGAGTTGGGCACTAACATTCAATCAAAGAATTTTCCTGGCATGCTAGAATTGTGGCTCAATGCGGTTGGTTTTCGAAGAATAACAAAGTGCTCCAGCTCAAAGGAACCTAAGCTACTGTTTCAAATTCTTTCAAGCGGCCGACATCAAGTTGGAATTAAACCAAGTTATCGAGAAGTTGGAGAAAGCCATTCGTTTAGCTCCCGTCAAAACTTTTCACGGAGCAAAGTAAGAAGCAATTTGTTCGCCTGCTTTGATTCGCAATCTGTAGATTGGTTTGCGGCATATGAATCATTCCCACGCTTTCCAACATACAAGTAATAATTTATATTGATGTCTTGACCATCCTCTGCATTGAAGTTTCTCGTCGTTTCATACACAAAAGCATCAGAGGAATTCCGTTATAAACAGCGCTTCCTATGAGAACTGCAATTAGAATGAGCGCTCTATACGAATAGGTGAGCGGACGCTATTGAAAACGGTTATGGAGTTACAGCTTATTGCAACTTATTGGAAAAATTCTCATAGAGATTGATGTTACAGAGGAAAGCATGCTTCAAAGATCTGAATGGGGAGAAATGTTCGGGTAGTGGCGAGGAATCCAGGTTCCATTCCTAGCATGACGACAAAGCACCATAGCGATGTCAACACAACAGAAACATCCAATAAGAATGGCAAATTTTCAATGGAAAAGATTGACAAAAGGAATTCTGCTTATAGGAAGTTGGAGAATTCATATATTGGCTATGCAGATTATTATATTTACGCTTTCTAAGAAATTCAAAACTAGAACTCAATAATAAGAAGAGTTAGTACTACATAGGAAATAGAATAGTGTTACAATATTATGGAAAAGGGTTAGAATCGTAATGGGAATAGAGGTTGTATGAATTAGATATTGGAGTATTAGGGGATAAAATTTATTGCTTGTGATAGATTCTTCAATATGACTAACACAGAAAAAGTCTGCAAAAATTATGAAATAAAATATGATAGAACTAAAAAATTGGGCGTTGATGAAAGTTATGATAATGAAAATAATTGATTGTAATTTATGTCATTTATGAAATAAGATATGATTGATCTGAAAAATTGGTTATATTGCAATAAAGTAAGCTTCAATAGGTTACAAAAATATTCTCTGGGAAGTGAATTACATAAAAAAAGATGAGTCCAGATGATGTGAAATATTGTAGTAGAAACGGACAAAAATAGTCTTGTTCTCTTGAAAAAACAAATTCAGAATATTACTGTTAATTACTGTTAGCTGTCAGTTCAGAAGAAAATAATAATATAGTCTTATCAATAGAAAGTCAAAACTATGTTATGATTGTCTTATCAAATGCCATGAGGATTAAACTTTCAATGAGAATTTTATTAATCATTGTAGTGTACAATACTGATCCCTGAAAGTTATATAATATATTTGTAGATAAGTAAACTAAAAAAATATCATGGAGATATTGGGAGTGAAATGAGCATAAATTTCTCCTAGGAGGCAGAATGCATTTGATTTGGAGGGTTGATTCAGAGAAATTTAGAGGGCTGTGGTGGGGAAGACTAAAATTTTTAATACAGTGATAATATTAAAATGAGATTGTAATGATAATAATAATGAACGATAAATCAAATTCTAACAACGATAATATCATAATATAGAAAAAAATGAGCTCAGAGAGAGACTAAGTATTGAACAGTCAGTAATGAGAATGATTTCAGTTTTTATTGACACTTAAAAACATCACAGTTTTAATTAACGGTAAATATCCCATGGGGGTAGAGACAGAAAAACGGACATAAAAAAAAATAAAAAAAAATGGAATGATTTGATGATAATTCAGAGAGGAAAATAGGTTTGATCAAAACATGAGACAAAATTTCCCATCAAATGTAAAAAATATTGTAAGAATGTGAGAATAAATCAGTACCCCGCAAGGCAAATTTCAAACCAATTACCAAAATCAATGAAACCCTTTTTTTCCATTCATTTAATTAATTATGATAAATGGAAAACGCCAATCAGCCTGGAATAATACTAGCGCAGACCACCTGGAGGAAATACTCAGAATCGCATAGCTCATCAATATCTCAAAGACCTGACTTCGCAATTGTTCCGTCACTCAGATATATCCATTGTTCGAAATTCATTGACAAGTTAGAGAATAGTAGCTTGATAGTAGAATGGAGTTACGTCATTAGCTCCGGCTCTGAATGGATCATTGCAATGAATGAATGACGGGCTATTAGCATGTCAAACTGAAGTTAAGCAACTGTCTGGAGCCTTCAATGTCGGCAACACTAGTCTGTACTCCACTACATCAAAATCGAATTCAGAATTATTAACTCAGGTCATAACGTCTGGAATGTACTTCCCAAATTGCAATAGAAATGCGAGAGCCATGAAATGCCCAAGTCTAAGCTCCGTGTACCTGGGAAGAATGCAATACGTCATCGAAAACCGTTTTTGTAGTGTGTTTTATAGAACTCTTCGCCCCTCCTCTTCAGCCGTCAGGGACACAGAGCTTAGACTCGGTTAGTAGAATGGATGACCAAATTGAAATCCATTAATTTATTTCTAATCACTTTACAGGATTCGAACTCGCAGATATATTCCAATCATTTGTAGATTATTTCCTAAATCAACAATTATCTGATAGTAAGGTGCATAGCATGAATGGGATATTGTTGTTCCCAAAACGTTTAATTCACTTGATGTCATTTATTCACTTTCAAAATAACAAATAACAGGACTGGATCTTGATGTTGTACATGTTACAAGACGCTAATACAATAAAGAAGAATAAGTGATAAGGAATAGAGTTTACTGAAATACCAATTTTTCCATCCTTGATTGAGTTTAACAAAAAGATGTGGGAGAATTAAATCTTTCCTATTATTTAAATTTTTATTACATCAATTGAACAATAGGCTACAATACTTTGAAGAAAAAAACAGGAAATTGCACGAAAGACATTCAATCACTGTATTGAGTCACATAAATAGTGTGAATTTTGAGGTTATGTCAACATTTTTCTTTCCACAAAGGATTTATCATAAGTAATCAATATTATATTTGAATGGAATAAAATAAATTTTGTGATTCAATAACTTCACGAATGTCTGCTAAAATTACGGTATCATCCGTTATTGTTATTCTCTTGATAGTGTTAACAAGTTAATTTTCAATTAGGCTAAACAGAAATATAAGAATTTCAATGTAATGCTTCAATTTAGTCTTTTGATTTCAATTGGTGATTCATAGACTAGTAATTAAACTTAAATGCCTCATTTCAGAATCTAGTTCATCAAACAACTTAAGCAGAAGCGACCATTATACCTCTATAGTACAATTCCATTCTAGTATCAAACAACACTATTACCATTGGTTGGTTTGTTCCTAGTCCCACAAAATGGCGATTGATCATCGACCAATGAGAGTGAAGGGGCGTTCACTGCAACCGAGCTACTCTGTGATTGGTTGAAGTGTAAACGTACTGGTAGTTGGACGTAGTACGATCTCAAACCGGTAGATGGCAGCTCTTGAAGCACAAAATGACATTTTTTTTCTTTGAGAATAATACTTGTTCTCTCAAGTAATTGAAGTTCTGTCTCAAGTTTTTGAGACAAGATTTTTCTCGAATTTCAGAAGATCGTAGAAGAAAAATAGCCCAATTGATTATTTTCATGTTTGAGTTTCATTTCATTGTTTGTCACATGAAGCTGTAATAAATATTTATTAATTTGAGCTCTCACGACAATCTGAAATGCAATCCAATCTGAACAGACAGAAATACCTCAAGTCTTTTATAAGTAGTAAAAGTATAAGTAATACAAAGTATTTATACCCAAAGTATTTCATTAGTAGTAAAAGTATAAGTAATATAAAGTATTTATACCTAAAGTATTTCATTAGTACAGTAGTGTACTAATACATTATAAAATCAACAACCAATCCAATCCAATACCATCTGTTGATACTCTTGTTAGTGGCTTAATACATCAAATATTCATTGTAAATTGATAAACAACAAAAATTTTCCCCTCTATTCATCAAAAATGACTTGGTCTACCACCATTCAACTATTTCTATATCTTTTTTCTGTGATCTTCTTTCTACGCTTTGTAATTTCTTTCTCATGTAGCCTTGTTATAATTCTAATCTGTATTATTCTGTTCGTTTTGTATTGTGTGAGTTCAATATTACAGGCATACCTGGAATTGAATGATTTCTGTATCGGTGTACGAATGTTGTGAATCTGATACTCAACTTTTTACAGAAACACTGTACCACCATTCAACTTCAGTATTTCTATATAGCCATTTCTATATATCGCAACGATCCATTTCCATTAATATTTTCAGATATACTTGATTTTTAATCAAATATTTCTCAACAAATCACATCAAAATGCGATAAGGCTAATGAATTGGATCCTATAAAATCAAATCCATCAAACCGATAGTCTTATGAAACTGTCTGTTCAGTTCCAATATCAGACGGCCTATCACTAAGTAAAGTCTCAACTTATACGAAACCAGTTTATTGATAGTTTATTGATACAGCCTACAACTTGCCCAAGAGATGACGTCATTGATTTGAATATTATGAAGATGATAGTTTGCAAGTTTCCCGGGGTTTGAGGATGGGTACGGGGGCGACTCTGACTGCCAATAAGCGTAAATGTGATTGGGTTTCGAATTGCTCTCAGATCTGGGTTGACAGACTAATTGCGCCTTGAAACCCGGAGAATTACGCAGATTGCCTGCTCAGTACAGTTAACATGACAGGCGTGACGTACTACGCAACACAATTTTGATTACAACATGTGTGATTTTTTCAGTTTATTCAAACAAGAATTTAACCTGAAAAACCGACAAATTTCTTCATATTTATATACTTAAATTTTTTTTACTAACAAATCTTTGTATTATTAACTGTAAATATTTTTGAATTTGTATTTGTAATAGATATACGGTAGGTATTTTGGAAAATAAATCATTATTTATTTCTACATTTATGTATTAATTTATTTATTTCATTATAGAAAAACGCCGAATGCTTCTCTGAAAGATTTCAGTAGTAAATAGTTTTCATTGTTTTGGACGAAATTTGATAAGAAGAGATGTATGAATACATTAGAATCATCCCTCCCAAAGAAATCTTTCGCTTCCCTACCTATCACCAGAACTATTCAATCAAAACTGTTCATGATAGTTTTGTTCAAAACTTCCTTTCTGTACATTTGAATCTTCTTTCCATATAATGACCTTTTTGTACCAATTTTTCACCGAAATGTAGCCCAGGCGACTATAATACATTACATTCTACATGCATATATACAAGGAATGTAGTACTATTTTAATACTATATACATTGAAGACTCTGTGTTATTAAACGAGCTCTGACAGTGATAACTAAGAGGCTACCAAAGTGTTGAGTAGGATACCTATATAATTGGTTTGCATAATGTGTTTACCACTCGTAAATTATCATGCTTTATATAATAAAGTTTATTTACGATTTTTCTTCAATTCAAAGAATTATACAAGCATGGATTATGTATAAATTATTCATTTGCAAGTATAATATAAATAAATAATCCGTAAAATACGCTTTGGCCGGCTCTCAATTTTTCTAATAAAAATAGATTTGAAGGATCCTACTCAAACATTGCACTATGAGAGCACTATTAGCTTTGCATGTTCGTTAGTATGAGGAAATTTGTCTGTTCGGGAATATACGAGTATTATCATTTTTGCTGATATTGCTCCACTAGAATTTCACTTTAAATTAATCATGCACCGTGATAACGCTACTAATATTATCGAAAATCAACCAGTAATGATTATGATCATTATTCTCATCAGAATTCTGATCGTTGTGACATCTACAAAACTTTCAATTATAATTGTATTCATAAATATATATTTGTGGAATGATTGGTGGTATAATTTAGAAATAATATTAGTGGAATAATTATCATTGAATATTGGAATTAGCGTACATACATACAAATATTAAAAGTACAGTGATGTCATTCAAATCATAATTATTAACTGATTCATTATTTGTAAAGAATCCATAGTACCGTGAGATACGCTCCAGAATATCAAAGCTTTGTTCAATGATCATTAAATTGCTTCACTATTGCTTATTGCAATCTCAACATTTTTTTGTTCGCATCTAAGTGAAAAAGAATTTAGAAAAAACCCTTTTTATCATGATATAAAAAATAAGAATTGATGTGCTTGGATTTTTCTTCGTAGATATGAATTTCTGTCATTGAGGCATTGACAAGGAAGAGTATGAGTTTACTCTCCAATAAGGTTTTTTGCGTCAAAAAACTGAAAACGCGAAGAGAATATGAAGCGTAGTCTGGAAATGGCAGAATTATTTGAAAAGTTGAACATGGCGTTGAAAAGTCCGCATATTGCTTTTCATGAAAACTCAAAAGCTGCCGAATATCTTACAGATTAAGAAGTATAACAGTAAAACAATAAAGCTTCGTTCATTTTGAATTCGTCGACATAAATCTGACGGCAGTTGAAAACTCCATCATTCGACTCTTGTTGACGGTAACTCTGTTTAAATGGGTTCTATTCCAATCATAATCTTTTTTCAAATTGCCAACACTTCGTTCGTATTGCCTTCTCTCTTCTCTACCACTCAATAGTTGAAAAAAGCTGAATGGCTTCACTAAGTGGAAAACAGACAGGAAAGCAAGCAAACACAAAAAGCAATGTTCAACAGGTGGCACATGGCTGTGTAAAATGAGGGCTGGGGATGGGCGACCGAAATTATAGGGGTGGGTGTGGAATTAAAGTAGCGGAAAGATGAGAGTGAGGGAGAAGAGGATATGGGAGGAATGATTTGTTGGAGGAGAGAATGTTGGTGGGGGGGGGGGACACGCGTCCGTCAATCAGCGGAAGGAAAGGCAAGGCAGAGGAAGAAGCAGCCACAGATAATACACGGCAGGGCTAACGCTAACAGGGAAATTTCCGGACAAAATATCCCTGCCGTCCATCCTCATCGATCTATATGTTGCATTTATACAGCACAGCACAGAACAGGTGGATGGATATAAATTCGAGTGATACCATCTGCGAGTTGTTCAAAGCTTTCCACAAAGTTGCTTAAAATATTCTACCGCTAATCAGACTATTTTCCTAGATGTTGTGATCCCCTCAAGGCAGAATCGAACTAAGTGGAAGCTTAGGCCGTTCGCGGAAAGTTCTTGACGATGAATTCCGTTTGTACTTTGAATCAACGAATTCGCCTGTTTGAGATTACTACCTTTGTACGTGAGCTTCAGTCCTACTATATATATATATTTTAGGATTTTACAGTACTTTACTGTCTTCCTTCTTTTAGCCGAGTCCTCCATCTCCGTCTGTCCTCCCACTCACCATCTCTCAAATTCCTCATAACCATAGCCTCATCCACCTCATCCCTCCAAGACCTTCTCGGTCGACCCCTCTTCCTCCGCCCAATCGGGCTCCAATCAGTCACCATTCCAATCCACTTACTGGCACTAGCTCTCCTCGCATGACCATACCATATCAATCTCCTGTCTTCTATAAATTTTATTACATCAAATTCCACCCCCATTCTGCATCTGATATCCTCATTCCTTACCTTATCCATCCTAGTCAAAGCACAGCATCTTCTCCAATATTCCATCTCAACAGCTCTTATCTTACTTTTTGTTTTCTTGTTGGTTACCCAAACCTCTGCACCGTAAGTCATAATACTTCTGACAATTGCATTATATATTCTGTGCTTAGTTTTCTTATGAATATTCCTACTCCATATGACGGGGTGCAACTGTCTTATGCAACTTCTTGTCTGTGCCAATCTCACTTTTATTTCCTCCTCTGTATCACCGGTTTGCGTGATGGTGAACCCTAAGTATTTGAATTTATTGGCTCCTTTTATTTCAGTATTGCCATCAATGGCCAAATTTTGCGTGAAATTGCAATTTGTCTGCAAATACTCAGTCTTGTCCAAATTTATTTCCAGACCAGCCCTTTCGTACTCTTCTTTCAATCTCCTCATCATATATCCCAGATCCTCCTCATCCTGTGCAATAACAACCTGGTCGTCCGCGAAACAGAGGGTGAAAAGGTGCTCTCCTCGGATGGGTATTCCCATTCCTTGGCACTTTCTTTTCCAAGTTCTCAAGGTATCCTCTAAGAATATTTTGAAAAGAGTTGGAGATGAGCTGCAGCCTTGTAATAAGCCTTTAGATGTTTCAAATGGTTGTGTTATATTTTTACCTATCCTTATTCCAATCCTGTTCTGTTTATAAAGTTGGATTGTGGCATTGATGAGATTTCTAGGTATGTCAAGGTTTTTCATTGCTCTCCAGAGTCTATTTCTGGGCACTGTATCATAGGCTTTCTTGAGGTCCACAAAAGCAAGATGCACTGACCTGTTTTTCGCACACTTTTTCTGTATGATCTGTTGCAAATTATGTGATCTACACATGACTTTCCTGCCGAGAATCCTGCTTGCTCATGTCCAATTTTCCCTTCTATCACTTTCTCAAGCTTCATTTTTAAAATTTTTCCGTAGACTCTGGCCATTATTGGTAGAACTGCAATACCTCTGTAATTTTCACACTTATTTCTGTTGCCTTTTTTGAATATAGAAGACATGTGTGCTTCTTTCCATTCTCCTGGTGCCTCCTCCCCATTAATTACTCTTTGGAACAGCATTGTCAAGATCCTGAACAATTTTTTTGATCCACACTTGATCAGCTCTGGATTAATGCCTCCTGGTCCCGCTGACTTATTGCTTTTCAAATTTCTGATAGCGTTTTCTACTTCATCTTGTATTACAAGAATTTCATGGTGCTCCTGCTCCTCCTGCGTTGCACAATTGTCCAGAAACTCTGGCCTTGTTTCTGTGAGCAGGTTCTTATAGTACTCCTCCCAAAGTGCAGGTTTGATTTGAGTTACACTTATTTTTTCCTTTCTATTTGTTCGAAGGGTTTTCAGCACTCTCCAGGATTCAGAGCTTCTTGCACCTCCAATATATTGATCTATAAGTGAACATCGTTTTTCCCACTGATTGTTCATTTCCTTTACTACCAACCTTTTCACCTCTTTATTCTTCTCTCTATATTTCCGCAAGTCCTCTATGTTTTTTGTATTCAACCATCTCTCATACAGCACTTTCTTATTATAAATTTCTTGCTTTGTTACTTCTGTTAAGTTGTACTTGAACTTCCTTTGATCATTCATTTCCTCTCCCAATGCCTCCAATGCTGCTTGGTGTATACATTGCTTTATGTGGCTATAGATTTCTTCTGGGCTGTCAAACCTGAATTCCGTCAGTTTCTGGTCCAATCTTCTTTGATACAGATCTCTTATAGTGACGTCCTGCAGGAGATCCAACTTATACTTTTTTAATTTTTCCCCTGCAGTACCTATTTTCTCGCCACCAGAAATCTCTTTATTAACGGGTTTACAGCCATTCCATGGAAACTCCAGCTTTGCTAAAACTAATCTATGGTCTGATCCACATTCTGGCCCTCTTTTCACACGTACATCCTTCACGCGTATTGATGATCTCTGCTTCATTATGATGTAGTCTATAATTGACCGGAGATTTCGAGTTTCTTGTGTCCATGTGAACTTATGGATTTCTTTATGTCTGTAGAAACCATTAAGTATTCTCAAACTTTGGAGTTCACAGAGCTCTATTATTCTCTCTCCATTATCATTGAGATTGTTTTCTCCAAAGCTGCCAACCACCATGTCATTAACTCTTCTTCCTATTCTTCCATTTAAATCACCTGCTAGAATTATTTCTTTTCGATCATTTATTTTTTCAATATTCACCCTGAGGCATTCAAAGAAATCTTCTTTGTCTTGCATATGACTGTCATCATTTGGACCATATACGCCAAGGATTACTATATCTCTTCCATGAATTTCCAGCTCTACTTCAATTATTCTCTCATTAACTGCATTCCATGACTTTATGAACCTTTTGAGCTGCTTCTTGATGAGTATTCCTATTCCAGCTCTGGCTCTCTGGTCTTTATCTACTCCACTCCAAAAAAGCAATGTATCCTCTACCTCTTCACAACCACTTCCCTTCTTTTTCATCTCGCTAGTCACCAGTATATCTATATTCATCTTGTGGAATTGTTGAGTGACTTCCAATACTTTATTTTTCCAACCCTGTATATTCCACGTTCCCACTATGAGCTTTCTATGTTGTTTCTTCCGTTTCTTTGATGGATTCCCTCGACTAAAATCTTCAAAGAGGTTTCCAATATTTTGAGCATCACTGCCTTCCCCCATATCCGAATCCAGAAGTGAGGATTGCCACCAGGAGATAATAATTTTTAGTTCAGTCCTACTTAGGGGCATAAATAAGGATTTATCATTGAACTTTGTTTGAAATATCGAGACCGTTTGAACTTTTCATGCCTCTGGAATACTTGGGAATGTAGGGATTCTTTTGATAAGCTCAATACTGTGACCTCTTCCCCTTCTGCATCTCAGTTGTGCTTCCGTTTCTTTTCAACAGAATTTGGAATTCATTGAACAGAGTTGAGCTCACTGAAGATTGGTACGAGAGCTGTAAAACAAATGTCACTTTCAGTATCCAGATAAAGGAAACCTTGTGATTATTCAATTACGTACTAATGTATTCACGATTTTAAAACTTTCCATCAAACGAAATTTCCGATTTAGCAGTGGACAGTCTTCCTCTACTAACAAGAGTATTCTTCTTGTTCATCGTACTTCTCTCATGAATAATGTTTCTGGTGTAGTTATTGTCTCACTGCGGATTATAAAAGATAACCGGATAAAAGATACGGATAAAGATGCGGGTAAAAGATGAATGGAGCTTGATGTCATGATTACAACTCCGTAATGTGCAACACGACACTTGTTTTATTATATACGAATTGAAGTTGTTTATGTAGTATTATGAGCGTAATTACAGCCATGAATTTACAAAATAACGTTTTATTATTCAAAAACTGTTATTGTTAAGACAGTTATAAAACTTTTATTTGTTTTAATAAACTGAGACATTTCGTTATTAGGAGTAATCGTGACAATATTAATAATTATTCTTATTCAAAGGTTGAACTAACATTTGAATGTTATTGAAATGAAGTTTTACATAATTTTTTCTCATCAAGTTTCATATTACTTCTCCAGTAATGGTTTTCTCTCCCAATCTGCTTGGCAATCATTGTATCACATAATGGTTTATCATAGGTGAACTATTTAAATTGAGGCATATAAATTATTAACCGCGGTCCAGTGCTGTAAAATAGTGTTTTATTTATTAACAAAATTATATTTGAAATTGGATAAAATCAAATTTTATGTTTATGTGGTAAGAGGAGTATCATGTCATTAATCGATATAATAATCGATAATCGACTGTTTATATTCTATGGATGAGCAAATAAATCGACTGTTAACGACCTCAATATTTGACGGAATGTAGAATTTTCCTGAGGCCTACGACATCAGCAACGAAAAATATCAGTAAGAGACCTAATATCATGTGAATACTCGATGTAATAATCGATAATCGACTGTTAATGTTCGATGGATAATCAAATATATCGATTGTTAACGACCTCAACATTTGTCGTAACATACAATAATATTGTGATTAAAGTGAACGTTATATTCTGCGTGTACATATGCTGAAAAAGAGCTACGAAACATTTTCCACTGTAAATGCACGTTCACTGGAGAGTTCATTCAGAGAGTATTGTTAAATATATAGTGGGATCGATGGAGTCTTGTAAAGGACTTGCTTACTATTTGGGTTACACTCAAACCGGAATATGTGTCAGCGATATTATTCAGTTGAGATCCACCAGCTGAAATCACAGTACGTGGAATTGAGAATGGATTCATGAACTACATTAGTACTGTTCCACGTCAAAACAACTTTCTAATACGAGTTCTTACTAGAAAGCGGACTATCTCTACATGTGTTTTAATTTACTGTTGTTCAATGTTCAATCATAAAAAGTATATAATATTGACGCTTGGTTTTGTTGGGATTCTGTAATAATACTTCATGCAATGGTTGTATTATGACAGCTTTTAAAGCATGAGTGAGATGTAAGTTGGTACACGAGCTTGTGCGAGTGATTCAATTATCACACGAACGCTTTAAAAGCCAAATACAACCGTTGCGTAGACAGTTTTGTCCAAAAACACTAGAATAAAAAGACCACTAATATACGAAAAATACTTTGCTGTACCTTTCTGTACTTATCTTTAACCTAAAGTAAGCTTGATCCATAGTACGATTGAATCAGCTGATTTATTTTAACAATATTCATTTCGAGATACGGATATCAAATGCTAGATTCTGATTGTTTTGATTGATTCAATTCGAGAATTGAAATCTGCAAGTTGTATGCGTTATCCAACTTTTTGAATTTTCGATTTCAGAAGTATCTTATGAAATGTAGAATGTGTACTATGACATAATATGAGTAAACAGAAAATTAGTTTGTTCATTACTATAGAATTTATTTAAAGACCTTTCCGAGACCAAAGAGAAGCATAAGTTCAGAGAATGTATAAAAAAAGAGAAAAACTAAAAATTAGATAATGAATTAAAAGAAGGGAGAAACACACTTTTTCCGCGACTTTTCCGAGAGCATGATCTATTGGTGAAACCAGGAAAGATGATTGAACCAGAGAGAAGCATTAAATCAAGGAATGTATTAAAAGAAGGGAGAAACTAAAAATTAGATAATGTATTGGAAGAAGACAGAAACACAGAATCACAGAATGTAATATTAAAGACCTTTCCGAGAGCATGATCTATCGGTGAAACCAGGAAAGATAAATTGAACCAGAGAGAAGCATAAAATCAAGGAATATAAAAAAAGGAATGTATTAAAAGAAGAGAGGAACTAAAGATTGGATGATGTATTAGAAGAAGACAGAAACACAGAATCACAGAATGTATTAAAAGAAGAGAGAATCACAAAATCGCAGAATGTGTTTAAATAAGAGAGAAACACAGAATCAGAGAATGGATTAAAAGGGGAGAGAGACACAAAATCAGAGAATATATTAAAATGAAAGGGAGAAATGGATTAATAAAGGAGGAAAATACAAAATCAGTGAACATGGACAAAGAGAGAAACGAACAAAAATCGATAGATTCGCTTGAACAAGTTGTGAACAAGCATTTGTGATAGCAATATTAGTGCATACTGCAGAGCTCAGTTCTCATTTTGAAGTTGAAACTATTCGAATTAAACCTTTCCAACAGGAAAATAGAGACAATCAAAGGAGTAATATTGACATGAGAATTAATGGGCTGGGCCCATGTGTAAATAGCCCACTCAGCATCCTATTCATTCGTTGCTCAATTGTTCAACAGACATTTTAAAGTTTTGATTACGCGTTGTACGAATAATCTCCAACATTCACGTGTTTAAATCAATACTAGATTGTTGCTAGCTCAGCATAGATGAATGCTAGAGTGTTGCCATTCATTCGCCCGAAAATATATTCATTTGCTTGGTGGACTACAAAATAATCAAGAATATAAAATAATCAAAATAATCGAGAATGTTCTTATTAAAGATATTTTTCTCAAAAATAGGCTGGTGAAAATGAATGAGGACAATTTTTTCCCCCCGGTAAAACAGAGACATGGGAAAACAAAAAAGATAATATACGTAGCCTATGGAAATAAAATTCTAGAAAATAGTAGGTTTTAATTCTCACTTTCAACAGATAAAGCCCACTTCTCTCAGGACAAATCAATAGGCCTACAAATAAATACCTGCATTCGCTAATGACATGTCCTGGTACATAGAGCATCATTGCGCAAAAGTTTAGTTAGTTAAATAATAATAAATCATTTATTCCTCACATAAATAAATTTCTGACACAATGTCTGGTGAGATGTTGTGATATTTATAATACATAATGAAAACACTTGGATGTAGTCAAAAAATATCACTGTATTTGGTAGAATTTATAAATAAATGCCTGAACATCCGTGCTCTAGTTATATGGTATGCATCAATACATGAGTCTCTTCTATAAAATGCGAAAAAAGTAAGTGATTACACACACCACAACAATAATATTGAGTTCGTTATTAGTTGGTGGGAAATAATAGACGTTTCTGTCTTAAGATCGAGAATGAGTTGTTAATTATCACTATTCGGGAATCAGAGGTTAGCACGCCTGGCTGTAATTAGAGGTGAAACCGATATAAACATCAATTCATAGCAGTTGATGGGGTTAAAATGATCCGAGGTGTTGAACGTTTATTCCAGCCTGAGAGCTATGAGGCTGTCTGCCACAAGTGCTTATCTCTGCTCCATACTCTACAGCACCTTTCTCTGTTTCAAGGCTTTTCATAATCATTTGAAGACTAGCGTTATAATTGGCTTAGCGCTCGTTCGTTTGATCTCATCTCATTAACAGGTATAGCAGGAGCCAATCAACTTGTCATAAATCAGCTGATCCAGTAATAATTAAACAGTGATTTCGACACAATAATCAAAAGGCTTGAAAGTCTAAAGAACCTTTAAAGTCTTTAAAAGACCTTTTTAAAGAAGACCTTTCAAAGAATAACTTTTTAAAATACCTTTTCAATAATCTGCGAGATTCAGCATTTATAGGTTAAGTATTGTGATATTGCTCTTTGAAACAGCTGATTTCTGACAAGTTGAATTGGATTCTGCTATACGCTACGTTAAGTATGAGACAGCTGATTGATTCGTCAAAAAAATTGAGTTAGCCTATCAGGAAGATAAATAACTATGATGAATAGAGAGTCTAACAAGACTAGCTTGGATAATAAAATTATGAAACCTGGAATACGATTATGTAATGTGCCTGTAAGAAATTCAAGTACAAAATGGATGTAATCTAATCATATTATACGTTTATTATAGCAAAGTTCTATAATTATAAGGTTAAATTGGATATGAGTTGTATTTCACTCGTGCCTACTAGTAAGAGTAGAAAAATATCTTACTCGGATGCAGAGTTTTATTCAACTCGTATGGAGTTCTACTCGAGCGAGTTTCAACTCGCAATCTATTGAAACGCGATCTAAACTAAACCTAGTACAATATAATCTAATCTAATATAATACAGTACAATATAATGTTCTTGTGTGAGATAAATCTCAGCTATAAAAATCCCGAGCAAAAATTGAGTAAAAGTGATTGAAGGAACGAGGTAGGCAACCCGGCGTACATTTCATTCATGTTGTGGAGATGGAGGCAAAACTGTACATTGATTACGGTTCATTCCGATTGTTTGACAGGGAGGGGAATCGCATAGAAGAAAATGAGAAGATGGAGAACTGATTCGTCCGCAGTAGGATTTAGGCTAAATCCTCTTGATCTTAATTTGACCCCTATACCTTATTCAAAAAGTAGCCCCAAATCCATTGCATCAGTAAACTCAATCTGTTTGCATCATAAACTGTGAATATAGCAGGATCCTTTCAACTTGTCAGAAAACAACTGTTTCGGTAATAAGTAAAACATTGATTTTGACACAATAATCAAGAGGCTTAAGGGTCTTAAAGACCTTTAAAGTTTCTAAAATACCTTTTTAAAGAAGACCTTTCAAAGAATAACTTTTTAAAACACCTTTTCAATAATCTGCGAGATTCAGCATTTGTAGGTTAAGTATTGTGATGCTGGTGGCCGAAACTTATGTTTTCTGACAAGTTAAAAGGATCCTGCTATAGCTGAAATGATGAAATGTAAATTATTTATTACAATATATTATCAGTCATGCAAATTAAACACACTGTAATTTCATATTTTTGAAAATTTCAACACTTGATCATTCCAAAATGTCGCTAGTTGTGATAGCTTTTAAACATTGAATGTGGACTAGCTAGTTGAAAGTGCATAGACCGCATTGGTGCAATCAGGAGATTCATTGACTCTACTGCATTCATCCTGTGAGAGCTTGCATGACTGGTTGTCAGAGACGTCATTTTAACTGATAGGCGGGTCCGCATTATCTTTTACGAGAGATGCACTGACGAACAGCTTTCACTACTGATATGATACTGACTCATTAAACCTCTGTATTACATCAATAATAAAATTTAGGACGATAATAACTTCAGTGGAAAGCTTCCATTGGAAAGCTTTAATCGTATGTCACATTCACATAAACTATTTTGAATAGATTTAAATAGATGAAAGATTATATTTGTACATATCACTGTTACAGAATAACAGTTGTTCTGTTGTGTTGGAGCATAATACAAATCTCCAACTCGATTTATGTTTTTAAACCATGACTGAAATTCAGACTTTTCGGCTCACATTTTTCTGAAGACAATATTTTAATAGAATTCTGATTATTCACAATAACTGTCAATTTTTTATATATTTTTCATTTAGCCACGTTAAATTTAATTCTATTACGATCAATTTCAAACTTATAAGTGATAGTGATTGGGATTTGAGAGTATTAACTATTAATTTCTTACCCACCCATTATTTCTCATTCTTATACGATCGATGTATTATTTATTAATGATAGTGATTAACATTTAAATCATAATTTCTTAAGCATTCGACAAATTTTGAAAGATCGTACATAATTTTGATTTTATTCACTTCATATCACCAATTATAATTTCCTCTTCTTTCAGTTCTGCTGTTTATCATTCTCGATTTTAGTTTTGGGTATTGGAAAATCTATTTCGTTTACGGCCCATTAATGGGAAAAATATGTTGTCAGACACCATTTCTAAAGAATGCATAACTATTATGTTGAATTTTCACCGTGCCATATAGTTACCAATGAAATCGATTCTTTAACTTCGCATGTGATCAGCTGATTGAAATGCATTTGGTTGGTAAAATAATCAAATTGAGACCATTCAAATGAGACGTGAACGAAGAAAATCGATTGAGAAACCAAGGGGGAGTTCTGTTTATAGAAAAACATGTTCGCCTATTACATAGAATTAAGATATCGTAATTTAGAATTCAAACAGAATGTTTTTTATCTTTTCAATCCATTCCGTTGCAGTTAAAAAAAATTGAAAAACAGTAGTTAAATAGCCATATTGAAAAATCGTGTTGAGGCATCAAAATCTATAGCAGGATCCTTTTAATTTGTCAGAAATCAGCTGTTTTGGTAATAATTAAACATTGATTTCGACACAATAATCAAAAGGCTTGAAAGTCTTAAAGACCTTTAAAGTCTTTAAAGACCTTTTTAAAGAATACCTTTCAAAGAATAACTTTTTAAAAGACCTTTTCAATAATCTGCGAGATTCAGCATTTGTAGGTTAAGTATTGTGAAATTGTTCGTCGATCATATGTTTTATGACAAGTTAAAAGGATCCTGCTATGCATGTATAATACATTTACCTACTAATTCTTGTATCTGTACTTCATGTATCATGTATCAGTAATTCATGTATTCATTAATTGATTGTCTTTCAATACAAGGCGGAATTAGGACTCGCAGATTCACTCTTACACTTTAATTTATCTATATGAATAACATGTAAAACCTCCACAAATGTTTAATGATAAAATGAATTATTAATCTCTTATTAACACCCTCTCCACTAGCCACGCACAAGCCTAAGGCTCATGTGGATATCATCTTTAGAAAAAATCAATCAATTCAATATTTTTGTCTAATATGGTCCTCTTCTGTTATCTGTACACGTTTATTATCATCTCCTGTCATTGAAATTGAACTGAGAGCTCTGTCATCATACGGAAATATAACTATACTTTACCAACAACAGGTATCTGATCATTAGGGCCAGGCTACATGGATCCGATTAAACAAGTTCGACATGAGTCGTCCATTTACAAGCTTTCATTGATAAATTAACGCTGCTATTTTATTACTGCACTGCACTCTCGATCAACGAAACACATTGTTGGCTAACTCCACACCACAATGTCCATCTAGTTGAACTCTATCTGTAAGGTTTAGCCTCAACTTAAACGAATTTATGCTTGGTTCAAAATATGTAATATTGGTAATGATTTTAGTGGACTGTATAAAATAAGAAACGAAATAATATCTCTCCAGAAATAGAGGTACATGCAATGAAGATAAAAAAATGACTCACCGATAATCCAAATAATATGGTATTGATCTTAAAAGCTTACGAATTTCAGGTAGGGTATGGTGAAAATCAGGTAGGAGATGAGTCGGGATGTTGAGAGGATAATATAAGCTTATGTCATCCACTGCTGTTGAATTCTGCTATTGATGTACGTAATTCTGATGAGATATAATATATGAGATTGGTATACTTCCAATCAGAATAAAGTTAAATTTTAACGGTGTGAATTTGGCAGACACTTTCCAATATTGTAATTTTACTGTACACGATTAAAATATAAAAACGAAAATAAATAACGAAATTTTGAAAACGACTTTCTCCGACAATTAATGGCAATAGGTTGATTCAAACGATTTTCTTGAAAGAACTCTACGATACAAAAAAGCGACGAATTCCGCTGAGTGGTTCCTTACGACAACTATAGGACCAACTGCGACTCAAACAGAAAACGAAAATCACACTAACGAAACGGCTGGGAACTCCACCAGCGCTCAGCGGGAAACACACAAACTAGCCACCAGACAATTCAAAATTGGCACTGAAAAGCTATTTTCAGCCAAGGCTGGAGAACAAAAGAAACAATAAAAAAATAAATAACCGAAAAAAACAACGCGAAAAATAGTGTCAATTTAGACTTCGCCACGCAGTCAACTGCTACCCTGCGTCTTGAAGTCGTCAATTGACGATGACCAAAAAAACCCAAAACAAAACAAATGAGAACAAAAAAGACGAAAAAAATTATTGAGTTGGCAACGGATACAACCTTGTAACCGGCCTTTTGAAGCGACCATTGGCGCAGCGCGCGGTGGCCACGAACGACACCGTCGGCACCGGGGAATACTCAATAACTCCTAGAGGCCAGTTCAACGGTGCGACATTTGGTTGGTCAACTACGACAACAGTTCCAACCGTGAGAGGAGCGGAGTCCTTACACCACTT
Source organism: Laodelphax striatellus (assembly GCA_017141395.1). Taxonomy (NCBI): domain Eukaryota; kingdom Metazoa; phylum Arthropoda; class Insecta; order Hemiptera; family Delphacidae; genus Laodelphax; species Laodelphax striatellus. The sequence continues at coordinate 15,713,762 of CM029544.1, read as the reverse complement.
CACACGAGTTTGTAACTCATGGCGCCATCTACTCCAGAAAGACTGAACTATTCGATTTACCAATTCGAAACGATCCAATCGATTCATTGGACGATCTTCCACATTCGACATTGGAAGGTACTTGAGAGGTGTCAACGTGAGAAAATGAGCCGGTGTGAGGGCAAGGGGTTCACTCGGGTCCGCGCTCATTTGACATAGCGGGCGCGAGTTAAGCACAGCTTCAATTTGAACTAGGACTGTGTTCAACTCTTCATAAGTCAACAACTGGTTACCAATAACTCGAAACAAGTGTGACTTGACGGATTTTATATTCGCCTCCCAGAGACCGCCGAAATGAGGTGAACCTGGCGGGATGAAATTCCACTCAATGCGATGATCAGCAAACTCATTCTGGAGGGTGTTTTGATATTCCTTTGAATTCAACATCCGGGACAATTTTATTAGTTCTTCATAAGCGCCAACGAAGTTAGTTCCATTGTCGGAATATATCACCTTACAAGGACCTCGTCGAGCAAGAAAACGTCGAAAAGCTGATAAGAACATTGGCGTGGATAAGTCCGAAACTAATTCGATGTGAACAGCCTTTGTAGCCATGCAAACAAAAAGACAAATATACGATTTAAAAATGAACGGATTCCGACGCCTTGCCATAGTGATTCGAATGGGTCCACCATAATCAACTCCACATTGGACAAATGGTTTAGACGATAGGGTTCTACATGCTGGTAGATTACCCATTTTCGGTGGTGTGAGGGTAGGACGACAGCGAAAACACTGATTACATTTTCTTACACGGCTTCTGATAACGACACGGGCCGACAAAATCCAATATTTTTGTCTCAAGAGTGACGCCAATAAATGAGGTCCAGCATGACAGTGCTTTTCATGAAAATGATCAATCAAAAGCGTGACCAATGGATCATTCTTCGGTAATATAATCGGATGACAGCTGTCATAGTCCATTTCGGAATTTTTTAAACGTCCACCCACACGAATAATATCATGTTCGAGAAAGGGTGACAGTTGTTGAAGACTGTCAAAATCCAACTCTTGAGGTTTAGGTAATAGACGAAGCATTTTCAATATTATCACCATGATACGCAATAGACGTTGGTAGTTGGAACAACGTTCAATCAGATGATGAATCACATTCATAGATGAATTTTCGGATTGCACCACAGTAACAACTGAATTGACCTTAACTTCAGGAAGACACTCCATTGGCTCTAGATCAATCTTGACAGGCCACTGCTCTCTTCTAACATTAACCAAGAGGGCCAGACCACCATAAATCATGATTAATTATTTCAGAAAAACCTCTCGAAAGGGGATCACATGTAACCAGTCACTGATAGGACAGTCTTGAATTTTCGTCACTCGATTGGCAACAAACGATTGCCATCTAGATGGACAAGCTCTGATCCAATGAAGTACAACTGTTGAATCAGATAATGCAACAACACGAGTCACGTGACAACGAAGGCTTAAAACAGAGATAACAGCCTGTATTAATTCAGCTAGTAAGAGGGCAGCACATAATTCAAGTCTCGGTATCGACAACGTCTTAGAAGGCGCGACTTTCGATTTGGCACACAACAATGTGATAGTTGCAGGTTGCATATCCATTTGTGATTTGATGTAGATCACACCACCATAACCCAAACTTGATGCATCACAGAAGCCAATGAGAGTAACTTTCGAATCATTCATCACTCCTAAATGGCGTGGTATGAAGAGATTAGACAATAAATTCTGACATGTCTCCCATTGAAGAGCTATCATTCCATAGATGTTTGATTAAACATTTAAGAAACAAGGTTAGAGGTGACAAAAGTCCCAAGGGATCAAAATGCGTGCTACCACTGATAAAATGTGACGTTTAGTAGGACTCGACTGATTAGGATTCACCGAAAAGCAGAATGAATCACTACCCGGTTCAAACCTAGGACAGCTAACAAATTTCCCATCTCAAAATCTTTAGACAAGACCGATTTTCATTTTCAGAGAAATTCATCATCAATTCAGATGAATTGGAACTCCATTTTGTAGTTCCTCAAACAATTCTTTGGCCTGACTAAGACGTACGAGTTGATGAACAGTTCTGAGAGCAAGAAACGGCGACTCACTCAAACCAAAACGACAGTTTTAATTCAAAAATTTGTATGGGATCGTTAGATGAAAATCTCCATAATAGACGCTGTTTGTTTGATATCAGCAGTTACGTAACCAACAAAACGAAAATATCTGTTTGTAGCTTGGGTCCAAGGCGTCGACTGACTCTGAGCCTTAATTACAGCGTGATGCGGTATAAATTACATCGCTGATAAGTCGACGTTCTGACATAGCATAACGTTGCATTTTCCGACGATCGAGTTAAAATAGGGCTCTAAATATAGCCTCATCAGCAAGACGAAGACCAATCAAATTAGATAATTTAGAATTATCAATTCTACTAGTTGGAAAACGTTCCATTATTTTGTCAACTACTAATGGTTCAATAGAGAACTTAACATTAGAATCAAATCTGGATTGAAGCGTGACAAATGTGCGAAAACTGATTGCGCGCCGAAACCATTCACCACTAATTGGAAAGATCGAGAGTTGCAGGTTTACGAGTAATAAAATGACTCTGACTCGCTGAATCAACCAAAATTCTAATTTTGTGCAGTCTACCTCTTATCAGACACTTCGACTTGTGCTGTAGATAAGAGAACACTATTATTTTCGACCTTTTCGCCTCCGAATTTGATGACGAATTTGGAATAGAACCAAAGTGCAAAAGCGAATTATGTTTTTGTTGACATTGATTGCAATTAGCGCCCGTACAAGCTTTCTTTAATAAGAAACCGATCCCAAGGCAATAATTGGAGAAATTGATGACAATCAATTAATTTATGGTTTTTCAATGAGCATTTCAGACACTTAGACATTGACTATTGAAACTAAACCAGCACGAGACTCAGATTTCAGACTATTAAATTCGAAAATTTGTTTCAAATATGCATTAGTTTGATTATAACGTTTAACTAACGTATCCCAGATAATTTGATAATTATTAGCAATCGGAGGTAAATGACGGGCAACGTTGGTTGCTTCTCCTTTCAACTTACTAACAAGATGTTGCACCTTATGTTGATCTGAAATAGCTTTATTATCATGGATCATGCATTTGAACATTTCATAAAATACGGACCATTTCGATTGATCAGCATCAAATACAGTAATTTCGACTTTTGGTAAGAGATTTGTAGAATCACTGTTAGTAGTAATGGGTGGAATTTCATATTGACTAATATTTGTTGAAGTGGAACTATAAAGAATTAGGAATTGTTTCATCTTTCAACTCTATCTAAATCACAAATTAAAATGGAATTGAAGTCTTTCACAGAGGCGAAAATGGATGCAAAATCGATTAAAACTGTCCCAAACGCGGTTCCCCAACTGTCTGAGTACTTGGTCACTCAATCGCAAATTAAATTGAAATTCCATTCTCAATCAACACTCAGCCAGAGGTGAAAATGGGTGGGAAATCGATTAAAAATCGCCCCAAAACTATGCGAACAAGATGTGAACAATATAAAATTTGGAGGAAAATTGTGTAAGATCAGTAGTCTCGTTGTAGTGTCCGAGTAGTTATAATAAATGATTAATTATTTCAAACGGAAAGTAAAAATTACTTATAAGATAAAAAACAGACCTAGCGTCCAAAATGATATTTTGGACAGCGTCTCTACCATAATTTTGATAATAATTCAAGTATCAAAAATACTAGATAATGAAAAAGTATGATGTTTGGATAAGACCGAATACCAGCCAACAAACTCTCCCAACCAACAATTAAAATTAATAAAAATTGAAAAATTATTTTTTGCATTGAAACCCTGTGCATTGAAGGGGCTGTCAAACGCCATTTGACCGCCAAGGGGCTGTGTTGGCTGGGGCGCCAATTATCTTTTACGTAGTGGCTACGCGTCCGTCAACCGTACGCCGCTTAGACGTCCGTCAAGAGTGTCACGTGATGTATGACGTCACGGTTACTGTGGGTTGACGGACGAATAAGGTATGACGTCACGGTTACTGTAGGTTGACGGACGAATAAGGTACTGGCAGTTGGCACACGACAACTCGAACTCAGTTGTTTATTAGCTATGGATGCGGAAGGGCTGAAATTTGATAGTTACAACAGTTTATTAGCATTCATTAGAAGAAAAGAAGAGAATGAATTCTTTCAACTATTCAGCTGAATAGTTCAAATGACATAGTCTTTACTATGTCATTTTCCCAAGGGCAGGTTATGGTCTCCCAATTTAAGCCTCCAGATTTTTTCCTAGGGGGCTATCTTGAAGAAAGGATTTAAAAAATAGGTCTCATACACTAAATAAACTGGAAATTAAGAGATTACCAATTTTAGTGTAAGCGTAGCCTAATTGTCAAAGTATCGACAAAACCTGGTAAACCGAATATGCGATCATTAAAGCAGCTCTGATGTTAGCCAAGACCCTCTAAAATGTAGAGGAATGTTGTAGAGGGTCTTGTGTTAGCCTACTACTCAGTTTTGACACAATATCTAACTTAACCTACAAATACTAAATCTCGGCGTCCGTCAACCCGTCATTGTGCTTGTGCCCATGACGTCATTGGTCACATGACTCTCTTGACGTACGTCTAAGCGGCGTACGGTTGACGGACGCGTAGCCACTGCCTATCTTTTAAACAGGGCTTGACTCTAAATACTTCAGCGTATATCTATTTGTAAGTTGCTCCAGAGATTCTCTTTGTAGGTTTGTTATATTGATAAAAAGTTCATATTCGTTAATATTTCCATTATTATATAATAATCTAATAATCTTAATAATCCAATAATCTATGATATAATGATCTAATAATTATGTTATTATCTTATTAATATTACATTAATATATAATAATCTAATAATCTTAATAATCCAATAATCTATGATATAATGATCTAATAATTATGTATATAATATATCTAATATTGCCCTTATTGTAGCAGCCTTCTGTCTACCAATTCGTTTCACATAATTATACTCTCTGTATTAATAGTGACATGTGCGTAGGGGAAATGCTTTACCTCTGTATATTGGTAGAAGGTACATTACCTTTATGCATATTCTGTTCTGAATTAATTCACAATCACACAGCCCAGTTCTAGTTCATTTGGCTGAAGGTTTTAGCGGTGTTAAAAGTCTGAAATCGAACTGTCAGTCGCTTGTTCCATTCATAACGGAAATTTTACGTTCTTCCATTCCATTAACCACTGTTTGAAAAGGCAATTGATTTTCATTGTCAGTACGTTGGGGAAAAACTAATTTTCATCACACTGTTAGTGTCAGTTGTGAACAGGAAAAAGTTCAATATAATATTAGTTGAGATTTATATCATCGATTCTGCGGCGAAACTACATTATCGCAGGTGAATTGAGTGGTTGTAAAAGTTAAAATGAATTGAAGGGCTTAAAATCGCTACGTAGAGCTTTTCCCTCTTTTTTCCTTGTTTCTCTTCCCTCTCTGCGACCAACTCGACTTTGCAATTTGCAATTTCATTGCTGCGTTCGGAATTGGTTTTTTTCTCTCATTCTAAATTGGTTGCCGTAGCGTACTGTTTTTTTCCGTACTTGGAATGTGTTTCACACATGAAGACATGAAGTAGAGAAAAATATCATACCCAACAGATTGTAATCGGAATGTTAAAGTTTTATTACTGTTATTACAAAGTCTGTCTTGTCTGGCCCGTTGACCTATTTATTCTCCTGATATTAAGCTTTTGTTAGCAAAGAGCTTTTTAAGAGAATACACATTGACATAAAAGCATATACTGTGTTTACTTTCTTTCATATCATCTTCCACGAATCTTATATTAGTTTTTCCAGCATTCCACAGCTACTGTATGGGATTTTTATTCTGTGGTGATGCCCACATAAGTTTTAGCTTGTGCGTGGGTAATGGGGAGGATGATGATGATGAGAGATGAGTGGAGCTACATCTTTAGGTGGGTTCCGATCTAAGCGATTTTGATTCTCAGGAATGAATGAAATTCAGCGGAAAAACGCCTCAACTGGAAGTAGCCACCCAGACAAATAACAATGAATATCAGGTGCGATTTTCTTATCGAATCTTGCGATTAGACACCGGCATGACCACGAAGCCGAATTACTCTGCTTCAACCTAATAGTCCTCCAACTTTCAACGTCAAGTGACCTTGCAACTTCTAAGTAAGAGTAGAATATGAAAAATCAAAATCGTCTTCTATTTTATCTCCATAAAGCATATGTGCTGAATCTTAAAGAAAATCAAGAAGTCCTTCCACGAAAAATATTCAGTTTTTTAAGAAATTTGTTGTGTGTGATGTGATGTGGTATTTTTCAATGATGAAATAAATAGGAAGGTAAATGAATTATGAAAGAAATGAAAGATAAAAGAAATAGAGTCAAACCAATATTATATTTTGAACTGAAAGATACAGTACCATGGTTTCACGGCATAATCTACCACATCCTCAGCTTTAGAGTAGTCAAACATCTTACAGTAGTCATCAATACAGTTGAGGATGTGGCAGGTTATGCCATGAAATCATGGTACTGTATCTTTTAATTCAAAATAAAATAGTGGTTTGACAATATCTCTTTCTATTTCTTTCAATATACGGTTCTTTATATATACATATATGTGTTATACTCTAAAAATATGTTTTTTACATAAAATAGTTATTCAGTACTAGTGTGGAGTATCTAGTACTGGGTGGCGCAAAAAGAATGGATGGATTTGAGTAGGATAGTATCAGTGGACTAGAGCTGTCTGTGACCGCAGAGCGACACCATTTTGTAGGTTAAAGTATCCAGTTTTAGTATCAATGGCGCAATTGACGTTGCAAAATCGCGTATTTGCTGTAGAACAATATTTCCAAATGAATCTGCAATCGTCGTTCAATGGAGCTTCAGCAGAAAGTTTCAACTCGAGCTTATTGGCATAAGATTCTTCTTTACTTGAAATTCAAGTTTACTATCGTAAATATCGTTACATTGAAGATTTGAATACTGCAATACATGAATGAATTTCTGCTGTATCAAAAGTTAAGGACCAATTCGAGGCTTTTAATGAGCATTAACGCATTAAGGGCGAAATCTTTCCTATGTAATTTCTGAAATATACTCAAGTGTTTTGGAGTTTCTCATACAAAATTCTCAAATTGGGTTATTTACTTAGTATTTTGGTGTTAGGATGATAAATGTATGATTCAAGTAAACTTTCTTATAACACTTTGAAGAACATCCGTTCTTCATGCGCCACTCTGTACTATCAAAGTATACTTCCATAACAAATTTCAGTGGATAATGTCAATGTGGTAAATACACATCAGCTAGAAATCACGGCTCTCAGTAGTCTTTGTTGAATTTCTCTAACATATTACACTTCAATCCCGTTCTAAAAACCGCAATAAAGTTAATTTTCTACTATCTATCTTGAAGCTCAAGGTTAGATCTGGGGATAAATAGGTTTTGACTTTTATGAAGGTGAGTTCACTCTAATATTCTTGATTCATGATTTGACGTTGCACCGAACTGCATAAGATCAAAACCACACGAAAAACAGTAGATCTTCACTGTTTGATAATTCTCAAGGGAAGATTCAAGCTTCATATTAAAGCTGACATTGAAGCTTTACATTGAAGTCGGATGACACATTCATTGATGAAAGTCCAGGACTGCGATTTCCATGACAGTTTGCTACAATCAAGTTATATTCTCCTTCCCAGTCTCTGTTATTTTATAGTCTCAAAATTCTATTCATAAAGCTGCGCTCATTTCCCCCTTCCTTCATTATTCTTGTTACAAAGAACTCTCTGATATACTTTGTTTACAAAGTTTACTGTACTTTATGAAGTCTTCACATTTTTGTCCAAGGAGAGTTTTCTCTCGTTCAGGATATTCATGTCATAGCTATTTTAAACTCAATAACTAAAGTTATCAAGTACTAAATTTGGTATAATTCACAATATTTATCTTTCTTTTTTCAAAATCGAGTATTGTTCTTGTTCTTATGAGAAATTCAATATCCAACTCTCAACATCTAACCCTCAAGGGTGTACGCCATTACAGGCGACACGGCGGTACGTTACGGGACAGCTTGTCTTCTCTGTCGTGGTTTGAATGCAACACGACGTGAGGCGACGGAAGGGAGGCGACGTGAAGGGAGGCAACACAGCAGGAAGCGAAGCAACAAGGAGAAATCTTCAAATTACAGGTATGAGAAAATACTCTAAATTCAAGTCAATTAATTTGAAATTTTCATTGAAATATTATTGTATTAAAGAAATAAAATAACGCAGAAATACCGGCTGAAAGTTTTCTTTATTATATTTTTATAAGCATATGATAGGCTTATTATCTTCAAATTGAATAATTCTGTTTAGTAAAATGAGTAGAACACCGAAGTACCCGTTCCCATTACGAGTCATGATATATGATAGTCAAATAGACTGTTTTCTTATTATTTATCAATATTTTTTTGGTACAGATCTACAGATATTTCTGAACAATTTGATAGTCAATTTCGTTTTCGAAGAGTGTTTTGTGTGTCTTGACTATTAGTTCAGAGGTTTTAATTCTGAAAGATTTTCCTAAAATGAGAAGTTAAAATTTAAAGTGTTGGACCTTCTCAACCAATAATATTATTTTCCAAATCATTAGTTGATTGGGAAAGGCAGAACACCCGAGAGAGTCTAAAAAAACCATAAGCATAGTAATAATAATAATTATAATAATTTTCTTGGCAAATTATTGTTTGTGTGACCATTAACCAATGCAGATGGCAAGTCATGAGGATGATGTAACTCCCTTTTATCGGTTGTTGTTTCGAAGAAAAAGGGCGCGATCCTAGATTGAATTTCAGGTGACTCTCTCCCTGGAGAAATATTGTCAAAAAGAGCATACAACGGTCTTTTGTTTTGGAAAACCTTCAAGGTTTCAATAGATTCTTGGAAAATAATAACAGCTCATCTACTGGAAAGATTCTGTCCATTCACATCAGCTGAAATTCTAAAAACTAATTACTCCACCAGAAACTAGATATCTTGTTTTCTGTTGTTGCTTCATGTCTGTTCATGTCGAACAGATACGGAGCGACGCAAGGAGACAAGAGAAAACGTCGCGTCGTGTCGTGTTCCCTGTAATGCGCGTCCACCCTAACGTAATATTCAATTTCAAGAATCAATCGATCAGGTTTCCTGGAAAGTGTTCGAAATAATTTCCTCCTATATGTACGTCCGATCCAAGGTTAGTGGATTTACCATGCTGGCCAGTCCCCATTAGAGCCCAGCAGTCCCATTTTCAAGGAACTGAAATGTAGCGAAACATGTGGTCTTGCTATAATGACGTCAAGCAGTTACCCAGCTAACAAATGACCTATATATCTGTTTAAGATTCAACCTTTAATTTAGGATTCTAATTTTTCAGATGTTTTAGTGAAAATTAGAAAAATTGAGAATTTTTATCTCATGGAAAGCCTAATAATAACGAAAAAATTGTGAAAATCATATAAAGATTATCCAATAATAATATAATTTAATAATGATTGTGATATTATAATGATAAATGACGTTTTATTGTCACATATATTTTAATGTTTCTTGAACATATAATGCAGCAAACAATTGAAACATGAATGTTAACATTGAATCAGCACCATTGAATGCTAACATTGAATGTTAGCACCATTTGATTCAATGATGCTAACATTGAATCAAATGGTCAGCTGTTCGAACATCGGACTTTCTGACAAAAAAGTTTCTAGTGAGTGGTAAACCCCAAGTTTAAACTATAAATTGTTAAACTGAAAGTTGTTGACGTTGGAGAAAAGGGAGAATAACTTCTCTTTCAGCTGATTCAGTCAAGTGGATGTGAAACTGGCAACCAGCTGGTAGGCCTAAGCCCACATAGGGCTGTTGAGCCATTGACAAACAAACAAACTTCTCTTTCAGCTAATCATATTATTGAAAATTGGAATCATATTACTGGAAACTGGTTTTTGTTACATTGCTCTAATTCCTATCTAACAGAATAATTCATCACAAGGATAATCCAACAATATTCGCAAGAGTAGATTATTTTGTCATTCTAATCAGCTGGGTAAATGAGTTAGAATCACAAAGTTTCCTATTTTGTCCTGAAGTGATGGATTTGCTCGTCACGGCCGGTCGACCTCAAAAACGACACAATTGGTCTACCTGTCCAGTCTCTACATACCTTGCGTCCGACCATATACTTATAGCGGAATTTCTAGTGAAAGAATAAATTATTCTCAATCTCAAGTGTTTCAAAAACCTTTGAAGCTCTCTCCGTCAGTTATTGGTAACTATTGGCCGTCAGTTATTGGTAACTATTGGTCGGTAACTATTGAGCTTTAGAAAACATCTAAACCCCCTCAAGTATTTTTAGTCAGTTATCGTGGTCATTTGGTCATCACATCAGAAGGTAATCATAGAACAGTAGCCATAGAGTGGTCATAACGCATCCTGTTGTTACTTAGCCTAAAATAGTATCATTTCGCCAATCTATTTCGAGTTGGATAAGTTCTAGAAACAGAATCCGCAACTAGAGTTTCTCAGAATTGCAACAACCCTTTCCGATACTCATCTAGCGTCGTAACATAATTGAGGGCCATTAAAACACTTCATCAGCATCATAACTCAGAACTGGCAGACTGTCGAGTTTGATTGCTCCTTGAGTTCCAGTTGCTAGGTCTTATCCTTATTGATTGCCACTTGAAACCTTGCCAGCTATCTGTTGGCTCATCAATTGAAGGAAAACAGTAATAATCAGAGTAACAGTAACAAAATAGTAACATCATTATCGATTCAATGATGATACTGTTACCGTATTATAAGGGTGTACTAGTAGTGGGCGTGTGGGCGTTAAACCCTCCCCCCCCCACCACCACAACGCGCAAAATGTGGTTTAAGCCCGAAAGCGATCATATTTTGTGATAAGGGGGTAATTTCAAACAGAAATATCGAGGATAATGTCTGAAGTGCCTCGGGCAACTATCTTATTGGTTAGAAACGTTTAAGCCCATACAAAACATTCCACTTGTCAGATCGTAAAATCATTTACTTTCAGCAAACAGTGTACAGTGAGTTAAATAGAGAGAAGAATTTTCATGCTTCAACTTTGTTTAGAAGGCATTTCTATGAATTTTGAAGTTAACAATTGTAATGTCACAAAGGATAAGGTTGTCACAAAGGAATAAGTGGCCAGATAAACAGTAAATATTATAAAGTTTGTTATTTCAGTTTTAGTTTGAATATGAAGCTGGAACCTAATAGATGCCATCTAGCAAGTGAAATGAAAAATATATAATAATTAATTGAATGAAATTCCTAATTAATGCCATATAATATTCTGAAGACTTTGCTATTTGCAATATTGACAACAGATTAATAGCTAGTAAGGAAATTCGATGAACGCTACTGCACAAAAAACATTCTCCCCGGGCGGGAATCGAAACCAGCACCTCTGGTATTCCGGACCAGCGCCTTATCCACTCGACTGGAGTGTAATCATTGTAATCTGTGCAATGATTTACAAGATAATGAGTTCATGATTTACAAGAAATATTACTATATAAATTAAGAACCACTTCACAATGTATAGCAGAATGTTTTAATTTGGCGGATGGTGGATGACTTTTACTAAACGTTTCCATGGTAACGGGTGATATTATGCTCAGTTCTGTTCCAACATAACATCACCCGTAACAATAAAAAGTTTTAAAAAAGTAATTTGCATTCCGCCAAATTAATAAAATTCGACTAAACATTCTGTAGATTCGGTACAATGCGTATTGTGATGAATGAAAAAGAGCTTTCATGCTTTAAAACCTCGCTTGAGAATTTTTTTCATTTTTGAAGCTCACAAGGTAAATTCTGTAGGCCTACAATGGAAAACCAATGTTGAATAAAGAAGAGACCTATCATGGCTGAGCCTCGCTCAAAGCATTTTTGTGGATTTTGAAGTCCACACTTCCTAGTACATTCGGTACAATGCATCGTGTGTTAAATTTAATAATGAAGGAGGTTCTAATGCTCCAACTTGACTCACAGAATTTTCTTTTATTGTGAAAGGAAGTCAATAATATTGATAATCTCTCGAGATCGTGTGAAAAAGAAAACCTTACAGTCTCAGTTTCCTGATAATATTTTATTGAATCTATCCATTTTGAAGAGAAAGCCGGCTTCGTCCTAACAGAGACAATTAGAATACTTATACCAATAGTTTCCTACTAATAGTTTCCTACTAATAGTTTCCCATCGTCTTTGGTCCTAACCTGCCCTCCAATGAAACAATATTTAAGGCAACCATTCTATGAATTTCAATGAATTAAGCACTAATGATTCTCACTTGCCCTAAACTGCTATTTACTATCCTATTATTCCTATTCTACCAACCAATTTATTTGATCCCACAGTTGAATAATCTCACAGAATCATTCCATGAACTCTAATATTATTATACAATATTTTTCAAATCAGTACTCCAGCGTAAGATTTCCTCACATGGGCTTTATTATTTTATAAATACAAGCAGGCCTACTTGGATTCTATTCCACTCTCAAATAACTAACAATATGTAATTAAGAATTTATATATTCATCATACCTAACAATATAAGTTAATGGTAAGAAGTATCATGTATTCATTTTACATTCTGTTTTCGTTTATCATAATGAGGAAATTCACAGCGTATTTCTCAAGCCCAAAATGTACAAATAACTAATATTCTCAATACAAACTTAATGTTATATTGGAAATGGAATATTATAGTATTTATCATTTGATTTATTCTATTATTATTTAGCGTATACAATATACGCTAGTTGCAATAATAGCTAGTTGCAGGATATTAATCCTTTGTCAATTTATCAAAGCAGAAAAATAATAAATACAATATTAGGTAATATCATTTGATGCCATTATCCGATGGGAATAGAATAATTGTTTATTCATCTATTATCTATAGCCTATTCTCATAACATCATCTTTAGTAACAAGCTTTTATCAGGACATTTTATTGAAAATGCGCTACATAAATAACCGATTACCACCATCGATCAATACGCAATGATGAATTGAGAACGAAGTTTAGATTGAATAATTATACTTTTCCGTGAAATGGAACTGGAAATGGGATGACATCTTTCAAAGAATCAAGCAGATGTTGGCTGCGTAAGAAGATTATTCAAGTTGAAGCGATTAAACCATCACAAAGTCGATTATTGGAGAGGTACGGTATCTGTCTAACCAATCATCGAGTCTCAGATAGAGAACTGATTAGTTTCAAGCAATTAATTAAACATTCATTTTCAGACTAATTAGAAAAGAAGGGAAATCTTTTAATCGTTTATCTTATTTTTTCCTTCTATAATTCGCGAAGAATTGCAATAATGTTTATTTAGATTTCCAGTTAAATGTTGAAGAGCCATTAGCTCACGTTTCCTCAAAACTCGGTTATAATGTTTTTAAAACGAGAACAACTCAATTTAGAATCGTTCTAGTGAGCGAACATTCATTTATATTTTCCTGGAAAGAAGTACTCAACATCTGAATTATGAAAGTCACGGCTAAGTGTTTTACTCATTTCCTCTAACCATACTTATCCTGACACAGACAACATCCTACACTTTTCAAAACAAAACAGAAAATTAGATGTTTTAGGACAATTTGAGATTTTTAAACTCACAAGACTCCATCCAGATAAGATTCTAAATGACCAGATACTAACTTTTCTTCCCACACCCTGTTTGACAAACTCATTTGAATCCCCCGCCCCATCCCTACCCCTACCACAACATCTTCCTTCATAGCCTTAATACTTCAGTGCCCGTTCAGCTTGAGAATGTGCAATACCAGCACAAACAATTGTCGCGCAAAAAACGTGAGTAATCTTTCACTTAAAAATATATATATCTTTCGATTTAATGTGCGGTACCAGTGAAAAGAAGATGAATCAAAATCATTACATCTTTTTCCAAAAATGGACATTTATTGCTCTAATTTCGCCGTTTCATGCAGATAAATCGCCATCATATAATAATTATTGCATGGCATTTAGATAGTATACATTTCCATTGATTCTATAATTCGTTGAATTCAATTTTTAGTTTATATTTTTTAACGAAAAGTTTTATGTTCAAGTGAAGAAAACATGAACTACTATTTCGACTACAAGATTTCGAAGAATTTCGACTTCATTACTTTCTGAATTTTGGGATCCATAACGAACTAACTGTGAAGTTCAGTCCAGTGAGTAATAGTTATGTTATTCACAATAAATTTTGACTGCATGTTGTAAATTCATTACTTTATCGAAATTCGGTAAAGAAAGAGTTCTGGGGTGAAGCTGTTTTTTCTTTCTCAAATCATATTATGATTATTCGTGTCTGTATAAATAAATCAGTTAAATTGAATTGAAAATTGATGAATCTTGTTAAAATTATTGTCAAATTCCACTTCAATGAACACTAAATGTTTTACCAGACTATGAAAATTTGGAAATTTAATTTAATTCATCACATGAATGGAAAACTTACTCATATTTACAACTATCAAAATCTATAATCTAAGCAGAAATATATTTCCATAGACTAGGTATCCTGTCATTAAACTTAAAATAATTTATTATTCACTATTATGGCATTGGATTCACCAATATTTAAAATTATTTTTGTTTACAAGCTACATTAGGAAAAATTGATGACAGAATTATTATTGATATTGTCTTCTCTGTGATATTGTTATCTATATGAGAAAGGTTATCTAATTCTAGAAAGTAGCCAAGTAGTGTAAGAATGTAACGTATATTTTATCCTAGCATATATTTTATCCATGCTAGAGGAGATGAATCTTGCGGTTCTAGATCTCTAAGAGGCTGCCTGAATCGAAGCTAGAATGATAAAGCTGATATGAATGACCAGAACTTCGATTTAGCTCCTTGTGGTGAGCCGTTTTCGAAAAGTTCACAGTCCTCATCTGAAACCGGCGACGAGAAACTAAAGCCCCGACCGGAAAACTTTCGGGAATTGGGTGGAAATGAGCTCGTTTCAGACTTTCTCTGGGAAGTAATTAATGTATTTCGTCTCGCGTTCTGAATGTAGATTTCCATCTTGAAATCGTTTCTTGCTGACAGTACCTGATGTCAAGCTGAAAGGCATATTCCGCTATCAAATTTGAACACTATAATCAATCAAAACACGTATTGTACAATCTTAGAAGATTTTATCGATTTATTGTTCCTGATTGAGGCTAGTGCCTTATGACAGGAATTAATAATTGTCCAAAAATGGCAAGCTGGATCAAAATCGAACCACTTACCTGCAAAACTAGGGAGAAAAAGGAAAAGTCTTTCCGAATTCATAGTGATGGAAAGAACCTTGATATACTTATGACTTTTCGGAATTTTAATTAATTGTTTAGATACCAGAGTAATCTTCAGCAGGCTTCTAAATTCCAAAAATCAATTTACTATATTTTCATATATGAGTAAATATTCATATTTTATATTGCAAGTTTATACAGAAACGAGTTCATGAATATTACTGTCGTATAATTATTGCTGTACAAGCACTATTAATGAATTATTACTATTATAACTGCTGGAATCTGGAAATATGACTTCTAATGTCTTTCCTTCAGAGAAGAAGAAAATGGAAAAGGGGAAGGAGGAAAACAGAAGAATGAAATGGAAAAGGGAAAGGAGGAAAATGGAAAGGGGAAGGAGGACAAGGGAGAGGAGGAAAAGGGAAGAATGAAATGGAAAAGGGAAAGGAGGGAAAGGAGAGAAGGAAAAGGGGAAGGAGGAAAAGGGAAAATAGGGAGAAGAGGAAGAGAGAAAGGAGGAAGAGGGAAAAGAGAAAGAGGAAAAGGGAAGGAAAAGAAAGAAAGGAGAAGGAGGGAAAGGGAAAGGAGGAAACGGAAAAGGAAGAAAAGGGAAATGAGGAAGAGGGAAAAGGAAAGGAAGTAAAGGGATGGAAGAATAATGCAATATTAGCAATTACTGTCTCACTATAATAGTGCTTTAAAAGCAAGCTCCGCTCACAACACCGATTCTTTTAACGCTACGTATCCCTTCAGATCATCATTTAAGCTTCGACTAGTCATATCACATCGCTATCATATTTTGTATATAATACAATTATTTTGTTATGTAGATATTTCATAAATAGAATGTATTAATGAATCAGGGAGAGGGAATTTGCTGTAGGCTATCATATCTTCCCTGTTCATAGTTACATTGTGAAAATTCCCTTGTGGAATAGTAAATTCTGATAACTTCAAAGGTCAATCTAGAAGCCCGCAGCTATATCAATTCAATCAATATGTGCATGCACACATAGAACAAAATGATGCATCGCAATGAGACTGTGTGGGAAAAAAGGCAATCCCTATGAATAAGTACTAAAATTATTTTTAGATAGATACTGTACATGGAATAATTTACCAGAAGGTGGCTGCGCTTTAAATCCAGCTCAATAAAAAAGCTGTATGCAGAGTGAGCATCATTCATTCTCTCTCTCTCACACACACACACACTCTCTCTCTCTCTCTCTCTCACTCTCTCTCTCTGACGAACTCCATGTCTCTCGTTTTGCAGTTTGACGCATACAAGAATATAGTGTAGCTTTTATTGATGGAATTTTAACTGCTGGCCAAGAGAATGATCACTATGAGCATCAGGAATAACGAATGTACAGAGAAATATTTTAACAAGAAACGGACAAAAAGGAATCAGCAAACAATCGAAATCGGTACGATACATCTCTCGTCAACCCTTGAAAAAATAATAACCGATGAAACATTATTGTCTACTTGTGATGTGTTTGATCTGACATCGCGGAATTTAATAAATACTGAATTATTTCGTCCCTAACCTCTCCACTCCACGTAAAGCTCGCCTACCTCCGATTTCATTTAAAAACAATAACAAAGCATTTCTGTAGCATCTCGTGAAAAATGAGATGAAGTAGTCTGCTAATAAAATCGGCGACGTTTCCCTCCTCATCCAAGTATGCAGAAATGATTAATTATCAAGAGGGATTCTAAGAATTTATATAGTCTGTGCTCTTCAAGACCTTATTATAAGCTTATAAGAGATTATTTATCAAGTATTCATTGCAAGCAAGTTGCATGTTCGTCAATTCCTTAATAGCAAATTCTTTCGACTATTTTTATACCTCTCAGTGCATAATTTATCATCCATCGTCTGTGAAAGTTCGTGTTAAAATAATATAGAGAGGCAAAATCACTTATTGATCGCATTCTCTCGACTAAGATGCAACATTGGTACTTCAGACTATAATTATTTTCCGTGGCGAAGCGTGGTATGCTTATTTGGTCATCGCCGGGTATAGTCGCATACCACGCTTCGCCACTGATTATTTTCTACAATGATCGCTTTGGAACCGAATATTTCATTATACATATTCGATCTTTTGCTAAAACACTTGAAAAAGAGATTGAAATCGACCTATAAAAAAAGGATACATGATTGATTAGGAAAAACAGTTCAAAAATTGAATTGGTACTTTTTTCAAATTTCCAGCACATTTGACGGGTAGTGAATTGGTGTAGTGTATTGAAAGGCGTCTCGAAATACTCTTATTACCAACACTTGAGAACAGAAGTGAGGATCTGTACAGTGTACAACTTGATCATAAACTTTGATTTATCTAACTTTCCTATTAATCAAGATGAAATTCCTACAACTTGTTCTTTGAATATAACAGTGGTCTGAAGCTCAGAATGTAATTTTAGTAATGTTGTTCGCTTTCTACCAGCTGATATCTAAGGTTTTGTATATCATTAGTTGCTGGTCTGAAAGGTCATATCAATGTTTACCGTTATATTTCTCTCTGAGGAAAATATAAGCTTTTATAGTTGCGTTGCTTACAAAGAGAGCTTTGAGAGTCGTGATTTAATGATGAGACAGGGAATAACTTCGACAATACGGGGAAAAGAGTTGAGGTAGAGAAGGAATATTGATGAATGTCAATGGAGGAGAATAAGGAAAGAGTCAAGGAGGGAATTGGGAAGCTGAAAACGGAAGGATTCCGGTCCAAAGTGAAGAACTTTTTAATAATAAGATCTTCGGAGAAGAAAAGAGGATACTTTGAAAAGATGAGCTGTTCACTTTGAGGATTTGCAAGGAACGAAGGCAATCGACGGGTATTATGATTGAGAACGAGTGGAATTTGACGTTGAAATGGGGAAGCACTGGAAACGATGTGTATGTAATCACAACCCTCAGTAACAATAAAGTAAATCATATCCAAGCATAACTGCTTAAATAAATTATATGGAGGAAAAGTTGCGTGAGTTTATGTGTGTAAGAGGGGTTGAGAGACAGGAAATATAGAGGAAAACTGAGAATAAATTGGAAAGATATGGAAAAGGCTCACACTGAAAAGAATCATTGGCTAGTAATCCCTTTCACATGTTGTAGGCTGCATGAAAAGGAAATAAGCTCCAGTGTGAGAGCTGAAGAGAAATCTCCCTATTCAACTTCTGATGAACCGTATTGCTGAGATATTGTTGGCGGATTGACGAAACAGCAGCCGACCAACCGGAGGCTGAGCTTTGAACAAGTCAACTAATTAAGCATTTTAATAAAGCTGCAAGTTTGATCGAAAAAACAACCGTCGATTCTTAATTAGTTTGGATTTCTTCACAAACTGACGGCACTGATCAAAGTGGAATTTTCTTATCGTTTAGCGAAACGGAATCAGTTAATCAAGGGAATGTCGTCCTGTTACGCAGCTGGATGAATTCTACTGTTGAGGTTGAATTATTATATTTCCATTGATCGAATACTTTCATGAGAATGTTGTAAAACTTTAGACGTCATTCTATACAGGTCCTAGACCGATGAATGTGAATCTCTACTTGAATTTATTTCATTTACTTCTATGTAACATATTTTTCCATTTGAATACATACGATTCTTATTTCTCATTCCATACAATGAATAATGAACAATAAAACAATAAAATAATTGATAACTGTAGTTCCTGCTTTTCAAATGAAATTTTTTGTATGATTTTGTTTTTTCAAGGAATAAAACTTCATTATTTCATTATTATAATAGGATATTAAAGGATATCAGAGTGTATTATAGGATATGCCTATATTGCCTATATACTAGGTTATTGGTCACTTATGTTTGGTCACATATGCCTATAACTATAAGTAAAGGTTAAGTAGTAGAGAAGACTTTTCAGTCATAATATCTCTGCCTAATAAAGGATTTATTACCATCACTATCACCTAACCGCATAATAAAAGAAGATGTCACAATCACAAAGTTCAAATTCAATGCGGATAACTATAGCAGGATCCTTTTAACTTGTCAGAAAACATATGATCGACGAGCATATGATCACAATACTTAACCTACAAATGCTAAATCTCGCAGATTATTGAAAAGGTCTTTTAAAAAGTTATTCTTTGAAAGGTCTTTAAAAAGGTGTTTTAAAGACTTTAAATGTCTTTAAGACTTTTAAGTCTTTTGATTATTGTGTCGCAGTCACTGTTTAATTATTACCAAATCAGCTGATTTCTAACAAGTTACATTGATCACGCTATACTACAATATCATCTTCACTAACAATTCAGTTCTAATTCCATGTGAAAGTATATTTATTTCATCAAACATTTATCAATAATGATCAATAAGTTTCTGATAATTCATCTCAAAATTATTGGATGGATGCATGAGAAACATAATCGTGTGACGATTTTCTTTTAATAAGTTCACTTATTATCAATCTAATCAGCACCAGAATCTGAAATTACTTTGTTAATAGAGTATCCTTATATTGCAGTATCGCTTATCCGGGAAGTAGACAATTAGTCAAAGGGAAAACTGGCCCTAGTCAGGTGGCACAGGCTCTCTATGCTGTTAACCTACTAGCGAGGTTAGCTACCAAGAAAGGTTGAGAACGGTGAGTACCTAGAGAGCTGACTACGGCTAGTTTTCCCTTCGACTAATTGGGTACATCCCGCTTATCCTTATGGGATACAGTGCTAACAGATTACACAAAAGCTGAAAAGAAGAAGAAGAAGAAGAAGAAGAAGAAGAAGAAGAAGAAGAAGAAGAAGAAGAAGAAGAAGAAGAAGAAGAAGAAGAAGAAGAAGAAGAAGAAGAAGAAGAAGAAGAAGAAGAAGAAGAAGAAGAAGAAGAAGAAGAAGAAGAAAAGAAGAAGAAGAAGAAGAAGAAGAAGAAGAAGAAGAAGAAGAAGAAGAAGAAGAAGAAGAAGAAGAAGAAGAAGAAGAAGAAGAAGAAGAAGAAGAAGAAGAAGAAGAAGAAGAAAAAGTATAAGGCTCCAATCGACACTTGGAAACTCAAATCGCGGAAAATGAGCGACTCTGATAACAAACATTTGCTTTCAAATGATGACGCTCAGACGATCCTGCAACCGTACTGTCTGAACGTCATCATTTGAAAACACATGTTTGTCATCTGAAGTCACTTAGTTTCCGCTATTTGAGTTTTCAAGTGTGAGTAGAGCCGAAGTGATAATAAGAGGTAGATTTACTACAACTGTAGTAACTTCTGTTAGGGTCGTGATCTTCAATCGGTTACCCAGTCCAATTCTCTTTTTCATTATTATCTTATGTTGAAAATAAAATTCTTCCACATATATTTGTCTGTAGTAGATTGTGGTTGCCCTACCACAAACAAGTAGTTTCCCGTAGATCTATGGCTGATACATAAGGCCAGCTATAGCTGAATGTAGCCTATTGATTTTGCGGGGGGCAGACGCTGAAGCTGTCACATTCTGTGGTTGGTTGGAGACGAGTCTCTCGTGGCTCATTCGTGGTTGAAGTCAGTGGCTGGTTCGATAATGTGGCTGGATCTAGCATTTCTCATCACAAATTCACGCAGCAAAAGTAAACAATTTAACAATAATTGGTTGTTACACCTAACCAAATAATTTAATCGATTCAGTTTTATTGAAAGTCTTAAATGCGTATTATTTAATCATTCATTTACTCCGCAACTAAATAACTATACTACCATTTATCTACTACTACTACTACTATCTAGCGTATTACAAGATAGTTTATTACTTATTAGTACTGCTATTCATTAATACTAGTATTAGAATAGTACTAGATTCACATTATTAGTACTAGATTGGTACTAGTACTAGATTGGTACTAGTACTAGATTACTATTAGTACTAGATTAAATATTACTATCAGCCTACTATTTGAAAAAAGTGCTCATCACCTGAAAAGAATCGATAGAATGGAAAGGGGTTTCTTAGAAACCCATCTAGTATAGGATTGTGTATTATCTAAAGAGTGCTCAGAATTTGAAATGAAACTTTAGAAGATGTAGGTTTTTAGAAAATCACATTGGAATACAGGTATTTGAAGCATTTTTCCTGCAGAGCAATGTGATTATCTACGTGCAAATTAATGTACAGGGCAGAAACATGAGTAGATGTTGACGTTGTTTACACCTAATCAGATTTTATTTGTGTTGTGGTATTTCAATAACTTTTTAGGGAATGTCTGCTAGTTGTAAATAATTCAATAATTCAATCAATGTTACTCTTGAAACTTTTTTCTTCAAAATCCTACTTTTTGTATGTTTGAGGATACTCGTCTATTATTGTTTAAAAAATTAAAGCTTTACTAGGAAGAAAACAAAAATATTATCGATGCTATGTTATTTTGGAGTCTTTAGAGCATTCTAATCCTTTGTGAATCCTTTTGTATGGTCACCTTAAAATCTTAAGGTTTCAAAAACATTGTAACAAATAATGTTTGTTATCATTGTAACGTAATGTTTGTAATAATGAGAAATTATCATCGTTCTCAATCGCTATAGCCTAATAGTAATTTAATACAATTAAAGTCTGTTAATTCATTATTTTTTAGAAAGAAGAAGAAACAATGGTAATCCTCATGATTATTGTAAGTTCGGTTTTTAATTAGTCTACAGTTAAAGTCTGTTAATTCATTATTTAGATAGAAGAAGAAACATTGGTAATCCTCATAATTATTAAAAGTTCGGTTTTTAATTAGTCTACCGCCTGTGTTACCATTTTTACTAAAAATCTATAATGTTATTTATTCAAGTATTATAGGGCCTAGTATCTGAATATTGATGATGATTCGCGACTCATTACGTTATGACTTGTCAGGATCTATCACATCCCAGCCTATTTTTCAGTTAGTTTGGGTATTCATACTATTTTGTATTGTTCAGAGGTTTTTTAAAAATATGTCCATGATAAAATTTCTGAATGTTATGTAGAAATACCTACAATATTCCAATAAGTCTTTGCATTCGATGCTCTTATATATCTATCAAAGATTATTATACTTAGTAGTTTAAAATTCTTATTAGAATTCAATCAGCAAATATTATGTGTATTTCTAAATGTTAATATTGAAGTTCCTATAGTTTTTGCTACTTTTTTAGTTTATTTACGCGTATTTTATAAGGTATGAATGGTTATTGAATTGAGACGTATGTTTTCCAATAATTTTGAACCTTTCATTAAATTTTCATGAGATATTTTGACCATTTATAATGTTTTATTCAAATTTCAATTCAATGTTGAATATATTTCCAAATTCTCTAGCAAATCTGAATCATTTAACAATGTTCAATTCGAATTTATATTTTATATAAATTTATATTCATATTTCCAGAGCATTGTAGTTTTTGAGAGGTTTTTATCATATTTTTATGGTTCTTCGTAACTTTCCGCGGAGAGTTATTAGGTTTTATCCGTTTTATAATATATAATATAGGTAAGGTTTCAGGCGTACGAATTGTTTTTACAGCATTCTTATTCATTAAAGTATAAAAAAACATTCAAACACGTACCGGTCAATCGAGTTCATTCAGTTATCAAATCTTGTTCCGTAAAATGTACGTAAAAGAGAGTATGAGTATGAGTATGAGTAAAAGAGTATGAATATTAGACTCAAAACAACACTTTCATAATTAATGAATGATACAATAGTAATTCAACAACACAAAATACTATTGAGGATGTGAAAAATGTATTTAATTCTCTAGTAAGTCATACAATGTGATATGGCTCTCAAGTACATGCGGTTTGTTCCCGCGTTATAGTATTTCTGCTTTATTTTAATTCAAATTTCAAGTTTCTGTGATTATGAAAGTTGTAGAGGAAAGGTGACAAGTTGTCACATAAGTTTTTTGAACGAAATGCATGATTTCAAAGCATGATTTCTAAGTGCATCGCTTTTGACAGTGCGTTGTTTGATCTGATAAATGGCCTGTGGATGTTATTTGTTTTATTTTTATTACACTTCAGATGAGTTTAGGGGATTTTTTATAAAGTTAATGACCGGGGATGATGACACCTGTTGCGCCGTGCTTCAAGCATTGATCGCATCGTCATGGCATTTCAAAGATAAAATTACGAAGGAAAAAATCAGATTAAAAAAACATCGAAAGCAGTATTACACATAAGCTAGAATGGCATCTAAACGCACACAACTGCAAATGAACACAATATTGAAATTGTTAGTGGTTGCTACTTTACTCGGAAAATCTGAGTTGCATATGGTGGTGGTGCTCAGGAAGGAAAATTGGTGCGCTTTTCCTCGTGTCAGCCTGCTTACTGAGTGAATAGAACAGTGAGCTCGTCGTGTGTAGGTTGTCCTCTTTATCTGCTTTTAAATTGCAAACAGGAATGCTCTGTTGCTTTGATACGCTCTCAGCCACTTGCAACAGAGTTGATACAGATCGAGATCACAATCAGTTTCGGCGCTGTACTCTCCAACAGACCAACGATGAAGCGAAACATTACGTGA
Organism: Laodelphax striatellus; assembly: GCA_017141395.1. Lineage (NCBI taxonomy): Eukaryota > Metazoa > Arthropoda > Insecta > Hemiptera > Delphacidae > Laodelphax > Laodelphax striatellus. The sequence continues at coordinate 15,689,886 of CM029544.1, read as the reverse complement.
AAACATAGTGAAAAAATCTACTTTAAATATGGTAATCAAAATATACGAGCTAGTATATATATGTTACAAATGTTACAAAAAATAGTAATTATTTTTGAATAATTATAAAAAATATATTTATATTTGGTTATATATATGTATATTTGTATGTATATTTTTTATAATATATACTGTATTATTTGATAAAAAATACAGTATTTTTCCATGGCTGGAATAAGTACAAACGAAATAGGAATAACTACAAGAATATCCTAGTTGACAAGAAGGATTTTAACCACAAAATGGCCACTCCAGACTGCTTGAAATGTAGTCGCCATCTCTCATCATCAACCCTCTCATTACACACGCAAAAGCATAGTGCTCATAGCTCATTTCAAATTAGGAAATATACCCGGTGATGACCAAAAAAGTATACAACGCTTCGCCACTACTGATTTGGACATCACACCCAGCAAAAAAGTAGAAAATAATAGAATAACACTATATTCAAAACAAATTACAATTCTATTCTCGATATAATGAGAGCCAAGTTTTATAACCAGTTGCCCAACCACATCTAACAGGAGTCAAATTCTAGGAAATTTAAGATGCAACTAAATAAATACTTAATGGAGAATGCTTTGTATAATGTCGAGAAATATTTTTCCACTTCAGTAATGATTGTGTTTTCCTGATATATGTGGGTACTGAATGTTGAAGGTTGTTCGTCCTGTAAACTAATTTTAGCTCTATATTAGGAGAGACTGTTATTTAGAGATTTTACTGTTAACTATGATTTATTAGTAATAACTAATATCTCTTAAAACCCTATTCAATTTGTACAAAAAATATGTATCAATGAATAAATAATTTATGAACTGAAAAGAGACATTACATTAATAGGCATCACTTAAAATCATAGACTGAATAAAAATTGAGACCAAGTATACACTGAGTGTTGAAAAAATTGAAAAGGATTGAGTATTTTAGAAGTAGCCTATAATACAAATAAAATCAGTGTTGTTTTACATCAATGGGCGAAAATAGAACAAGTCCTGTCTCACACTGTCTACTGTCCTATCTACTGTCCTGTCTACTGTCTACTGTCCTACTGTCTTACACTGTCCTGTCTTTACACTCAATCTACTTAAGAGCACTCATCCTTCAAAGGTTAATATTTTTACCGTAAGTGGTGCGGATAACCCTCAAAAAGGCATGTAAACCTTGGAATATGGTTTGGCGATTGAATTTAATTGACTAGGACCAGGACGAGAGAACTAAAAAACCTCTCATCGTAATGAGCACCTATCCTCAGTCTAGATTAGAGTCTTGCATCACTTAGGAATCTCATTCATTATCAGAGATAATAATTATTATCAGGTATTGACTAGGAAGTGAGTCCGTCTCCGGGGGCCACCAAATTATAATTATATTATTACATTAAAAATTAATTGAACAAAATTCCTAATTGATAATGCTATGAAATACTCTGACGGCCACCGCCACTGTGAACATTGACGACAGAATAATAGCTAGAAGCAATTAATAGCAATTGAATAATTGCAATATCCTATTTCTTTCTATCTTAAAGATCGTTGTTAACAATCGACTCTCAAACAACCTACAAGGTGAAATGTTCTGTTTTAGTTCAGTATCCGTTCAGTTTCGGACTAGTTTACATTCAATTTCTGTTCAGTTCCCGTTTAGTTTCCGTTCAGTTTCCGTTTACTTTCCGTTCAGTTTCTGTTCGGTTCCCGTTCAGTTTCCGTTGAAAGTGATAACTTTTCTTTTCCTTTTTCATCAATAATTGTTTTACTATATTCTGGGTGTCAGCTATGATCATGGAGATGATTACTAATTTACTAACTGTACTTGAGAAGAGTAATTTTCGTTGATATTCCAAACTGCTCTCTCAGATAGGCAAGCCAAGGATTTCTTCGCCTTCCAGATCTCATTTTTCCATCTCACTATTTTTTATTACCAGTGGGTGTGGTTTGTTTCAACCAATGACAGGCTGTATCGATAAATGGGCTCCTTCAACCGGCCAATAATAACTTACCGTTTAAAGTTTAGCATAGCTTTGTACAGTGTACTATACGCTTCGTTGACTAACGCTATGTTTACTAAAGGTAGGTTTTCGCTCAGTAACTAATGTTTTTATTTTATTTATTTTTTTTTGAAGGTGATGCCCATTTGAGCTCTAGGCTTGTGCGAGGGTAATGAGAGGGGTGATGATGAGAGATGACGACTGTTTTTAGGCAGTCGGGACCGACGGCTTTTCGTCTCCTCCGAAAGACGAGAGTGGCCGTTTCTGTGAAAATCAGTTCCGGCAACTGTATTCGATCTTGGAACCTTTGGATTATCAGACAGGCGCTTATCGGCCTCGGCTACGAACCACTCCGTAACGGAGATTGAACCGAAACTACTAACTTCTCATTGCCTCTCATTAAACCTGGTCAGGAAATAGTCATTTAATATAAAACACTTTTCTTTTATAATAGAATAGTAGTCTATGTTATAGTGAGAGTTGCAATTAGTTTTCAAGCTGAAAGAATTTTTCTCTTATATCATCTAATCACTCATATTCCAGGTATTTCAGATTTCATAAATATAATTCTGCTTACATATACACTAATGGCGAAGCTTGGTATACTTATTTGGTCATCGCCAGGTATCCCTATTCCTATAGGAAATATACCCGGTGATGACCAAATAATTATACCACGCTTCGCCACTGATATACACAGAGGGATCAAAAATTCCCTCCGCAATGAAATATACAATGAAACGCTGGAAAACAAGTTATTTATTAAATAACAGCCAGTTATTAGAATTTACCAGGAGATTCATTACATTAAATGTTTGAAGTGCCTATTTTGTTGTTGAGTAGGCCTACAGCAACACAATACAATTTGTGTAACGTCATAACACTATTTACTGCCTCGCATGTATGATTGCTCTGTAACTTATTTAGCAAACAGACCACTAGCGCGCTGTTCTTAATTTTTAACTCCCCTGTTCTGACGATTGACATGTCTTGAATTGTTTCAAGAAATGGGCTTGAAGAATCAGAAGAATGCAAAGGAGCTCACAAAACACTTCGTCTCTTATTAGAAGAACTTGCTATCGTCACTTGTGACTTTCAATAGGTCAGAAACTAGACTAATGCCAGTTTATTAGTCCAACACCAATCAGTACTCTTGTTTGGGTTTTCCAAAATAATTTCAAACCCCAAAAGTAAACGTCTCTTTACTATTAGAAATATATTGAATGAAATAAAGAGTCGGCAGGCGAAACAGAACTAAGTTTTCATTTGCCAACGTATTGTTCTCGGATTTACTACCGCTAAACATTTCTCAAGTAATAAAGTCATGGTCAAGTGTATTGGAAGCTATTCTTGTTCGGGAATTTATAAAACGCTTACGAATTGCATGTAGCAATAAAGTCGTTTCCTGCTCTTTTACAGCACACATGTTGGTGTTTTCCGTAGTCGAAATTGTTGTTGAATTCTTGTTTGCCAACCAACAACACTACCAATCCCTCAAAGCATTGTTTTTGTTACAAAATGAAACGCCCGAAATGCATTTTGATGACGTAGCAATCTCATTAACGTTTACTAGTTACTGTTTTATCTATTATTCTAAAAACACCAAGTCCATGGCTGTCATTCAAATAAGAAACACTAGTCTAGGAAAGGAAATCAATAAATATTTACAAGTAACATGTGAAAGGAATTGTTTATTTCTAATCACATACAACAGTGTGGAATACAAATAAATTTAAAAAAATAAAATAAATTTCTTGTACTACCTCACATTTTTAATTCATTACATGGCCAATATGAATCTGATCATTGAAACTGCAATTGGGATCTTTTTTCATTACCATTATTATTTCCAAAACCTCAATATTGTACAGAAATTCAACATTCTCCTCGTCATTGAAATTATGAATATTTGCGGTCAAATTCTCGTCAAAGTTCGCAAAAGTTATTGCAAATGATCATAAATACAGTACTTGAAGTATTGAATTTCATTGTATTTTTAAAATATTCTAATTAGCATATTCTTTTACACAATAACTCAATGTAGGCGATTCAATGAATTGAAATTGTATGATAATTAAATTAATCAATCGAATTGAGAAATTCACAAAAATCATCTTGTCATACAAAATATTCCCTTCTACACTATATACATCATACATCTTACATTTCCCTCCATACATCATATCCCTACGGCTAAGGCCACACTGCAAGGAGCTTTGCTTGGTGCTAAGAGCCAAGTGACGCGCATAGTGACTGATCCTAGTGAACAAACGCATTGCATACTATTGTAGTTGGCCACACTACGAGCTAAGGTAAGAGTTTGTTAGTCACCAAGCTAGTCGCATAGAGAACAGACGTGTTGTGAAACTTTATTATTAGTCACCTATTGCTTTGCCCGCTTTTCCAATAGAAAATGCGACCTATCAGCTGGTATCGCGATAAGACAGAATGGCGCCGTTTAACCTAGCAAACGTGCAGCTATATTAACAAAAAACAATAGTATATAATGGGGTCTATAGTACTCTAAAGAATTTTGATGATTGAATATTGAAGCAAGTGAACGTGGAACAATACGACATAGAGCGAGCTCATAGAATTGGCCGACGAACTGCAAACGGTAGGCCAATAATTGTAAAATTTTGGAATTTCAAGAAAAAGTTGGAAATCCTAAGTCAAAAGCGGAAATTCAAAGACTGTAATATAGGAGTAGAAGAAGATTTCACTGTTCGAGTTAGGAATATTCGCAAAGAGTTGAAAAAATTCCTTTTTATTGCTAGGAGAGATGGGCAACACGCTGTATTGCAATACGACAAACTACTAGTCAATGGTCGTCCATACACGCTGGATGTGCTGAGAAAAAAGTTTGAAAATGAGAGCTTAGAGAATCTGATGAGTGAAGGTGAGGAGCAGATAAGGGTTCAATCACAGGTGAACTCTACTCCAGTTAGAAAAGTGCAATCAGTATCGGATCAAAGCGAGTGTACAAAGACATTTCAAGTGGTCGAGGAAAATTCATCTGATGTTGCTATTCAGAGTGAACTGACCCCTACTGGAGTATCTCAGATTGAAGTAATTCCTGAATCGAGTTCGAGGAGAGAAGTACAAGCGATGATCCACGTGGAAGGTGACATTCCAGTCAAGAAGAGTCGAAACCCGCACTACAAGCGCCCGAGGGTGAACTCAGAAGGCTCCTCCAGAGTGCTCCGGTCCAACACGGCAGTAGCAGGGAAAACGTCGCATCTGAAAACGGCCAAGACGTCGAGTACTCCGGCTACAAATTCTGGAATGAGGGCATGGCTGGTGCGAGATAAAAATACTACACCTTCGCAGCGCAAGACAACTTCAAGTGGCAGTCGTCAACTATCTCAATAGCAGACGAGGAAAACTGGAGAGTGCAGCCGGGCGATATTATTCCAGCGAGACTCCAGCAAGGATGCAGCCCAATCCGGAAATCAGGAGAGAGTCAGCCGTAAGTGGAAGGAGGTGACAAAGGAGGGTAGAAAAACAAATCAAGTGAAGGTAGAATCTTCCGCAGATTATTTAAAAATACTCTTTTGGAACTCTCATGGTATTAAAAACTTTCATAACTTAGATAAAACTCAAACCGAACAATTCCAAAAAATTGATATTATTTGTTTAAGTGAAACTTGGTTAGTGGACTCTAAGTTGAACTTTCAGTCATTCAAGGATTTTAACATTTTCAGTATACCAGCCAAGAAAGAAATACATTCGAGAGGTAGAGCTAGTGGTGGTTTAATTGTACTTGTAAAAAATAATTTAAAAGCATCATTGATTTTGGCTAAGGACTTCATTCTCATGATTAAGGTCAACTGTCCCGTAGGTAGTATTATTATTTGTTCAATTTATATAAAACCTAATACAGTAACAAGTACTCTTAATGAGCTAAAAGACTGCTTAAATCACCATGAATTATTACTTTCTTCTTATCCTGTGGTGATTGGCGGTGATTTTAACTTAAGAATAGGAGAGTTGAATCAATGTTTTGAGGGAGAAGTGTTCAATGACACAGATCTATGCGCTGATAGAATTTCACGAGACTGTTACATTTCAACGAATGCTCAAAAATTGGTTAGTATTATGGAAGAAAATTTATTTTTTGTTTTGAATGGGAGATGTAGAAGTGATATTCCAGGCCAATTCACTTTCAATAGTTCCAATGGAAGTAGCTTAATAGATTTGGTTTGGGTCAACTTTGAGAGTTTTCCTTTTATTTCAGATATAGAAGTTTCCGATTTGGTCTTAACATCCGATCACCTCCCGCTTATTGTTTCTACCAAAATAAAATCTAATAGGGTATTAGAGTCTGTATCGAATGAGCGACAAACATTGGTCTGCTGGAAGGAATCATGTAAACTGGATTATAGTAGTAACTTTGTAATGCCATTTAGATTCACTGAGAGTTGCGAAAATGTTCAGAGAATAGCTGATGATTTGATGAGGGGGATCATGGAAAAGGCTGAATCACTGGGCATGGTGAAAAATGTGGCACGAGTTAAAGAATTCAGAAATAAGCCTTGGTTCGATAGACGTTGTAATGAATTGAAAAGGGAGTTACGTAGAACATACAGAGAGTATAAAAAGAGAAATCCCGATACAAACGCTTTGTCTCATTTTATGAACGCGAAAAGAGTGTACAAAGATACAGTAGAACAAAAAAAGAGACAATTCTATGAAAAAGTTAAAGAAAAATTTAAAAATGTTACTAATGCGAAAGAATTCTGGGGAACAGTTCGTCTGGTTAAGGGAAGAAAAGGAATAGATGATAACTGTATAAGTTTGGAGGATTGGGCTAGTTACTTCAAACAAAAATATAAGCCAATGTTTAGAGAGTATTGCGTATTTTCTGATGTGAAACACCCACTTATCGATAGAGCAGTAGATTTGGTGGAGCTGGAGAATAGACTGAGGAGGCTGAAAAATGGAAGTGCGGCAGGCTTTGATAAAATTCCGTACGAGTTTTTCAAGTATTTAGCTCCTGAAGGAATAGTATATTTCGCACCTAGGGCGGAAAATGTGTGTTTGCCGGCTTGAGATCGCGGTTTTCAAGTTCGAGACGAATGTCGAGAACTTGAAGCGATCGAGAGCCGGCAAAACATTTTTGCCCGCGGTGCGAACGCTATTTTTCGCCACACCAAAAAAAATATATTTAAAAGGCAATTTTGAAAGTGAAATTCTAGGGAGAATTCAATGTTTTGAGGTTAGGCCTATGAAAATACTATCGCATTCTATTGTTTGATATCAGAACTTTTATAACTTAAATTAAGTTATAAAAAAATTAATTTATTGATGCTTTAAATACTACGATGTATTATTAATACTAAGATGTCAAATTCCATTTCAAAAAGAAACAATTACTGTACTTCACTTTTCAATATTCAAAATTCATAACTCTGTGTTACACAATGCAGCCAACGCAATAATTGTTGAGGTTAAGGAAATATTATCCTATTCTATTGGTTCAAGAAAAACTATTTGAAAAAAAAGGATAATACATATTAAGTTATGGAACAATAATTATTTATAGAATATATTATAAATATACAGCTTATTTCCATGAAAATTATGTGATTATCTCTTCGTTATTTGTGTGATCGGACACGATCAGCTGTCATTCAAGGTCATTTTCTTTTCCGCCCTAGGGCCGTAAACTTTACAGACCTCGTCGGAAACAGAACGCTTTCGGCCTTCGTTTGAGGTGTGAAAAACAGTTCATTACGTCCAAGTGTGGCGAAAAAGTTTTAATGATTCGTCTATTCAATTCAATATTAGAGACAGGCAGAATCCCTACAAATTGGGCAAGACTTAAAATTTTCATGTTGTATAAAAAGGGCTGTAAGCTGGATCCCAGAAATTACAGAGGTATAGCTATTGCTAATTGTATTCTCAAAGTCTTCTCTGGCATAATAACAGACAGATTAGCTCTATGGGCGGATGAGTGTGGAGTACTGGAGGAGAGTCAGTCGGGATTTCGTAGAGGCCGATCATGCATTGACAATATTTTTGTTTTAAATACAGTAGTAAAATATTACATGGAATATAAGAAAAGAAAAGTGTACGCATTGTTCGTTGATTATGAATCCGCTTTCGATTCCGTTCCACATGATCGGCTTTGGCAAAAATTGAGAAGACTTGGAATTAGTAGAAGAATTATCAACATATTTCAAAATCTATACTGTGACTTTTCCATAGTAGTGGAAAATCGTTCAAGTGGGAGTTTTTCTGAGCCTATAGCTATGACTAAAGGCGTTTTGCAGGGCGATCCGGCCAGTCCACTCCTTTTCGCCCTCTATACGTCAGGAATAGAGTCTTTTTTTAGAGAGAGAGGATTACATGGCTTGAATCTAGACGGAGACAACGATATTTTAATGTTACAGTACGCTGATGACATAGTTATATTGGCCGACAGCATTTCAGACGTGAGAAATAAATTAAAATGTTTGGATCAGTATAGAGCTGAAGTAGGTCTGGAAGTAAATGCAAGCAAAACAAAAATATTAACGTTTCATAAGGGACGTTTAAGTAGAAGTCATAAAGCCAATTTTATGCTCGGGGAGAAAAAAATAGAAATGTGTAGCCAGTATAATTATTTAGGAGTTATATTCTAGTCTTCTGGTAGATATTCAGAGATGTGCAGGCGATCATTATGCAGGGCTAAAACGGAATCAGCAGTGGCGATCAATGTTTTATCTAGAGTTAGATCAGAGAAGTGGATAGAAAAGATGAAGCTATTTGATACAGCTATAATCCCTTCCTGCCTGTACGGTTCGGAGGTTTGGGGTTTGGATTGTGATGAAGCCGTAGAGGTAGCACAGTTATTTTTCTTGAAACGCCTGCTTCTGCTGACTCGTTCAACCCCGAGTTGGTGTGTCAGGTTGGAGACAAACAGGCCAAAACTCAAGTTCCATATATTCAAGAGATTTTTGTCATGGCTAATAAAAATTGTAAACATGGCAGAGTCGCGGTTTCCGTTCATTTGCTATCGCCTCCTGTTGAGAGCTAATTTCAAAAATAATTGGATAGCATATGTGCGAGGGGAGTTGAATTCTATCCAATTTGAAAATATTTGCAATGATGATGGGGTTGATGCAATTGATTTGGTGAACAATAAGGATAGAATTATTGGCACTTATTTAAGGTATGTGAAGGAGGATGACTTAAATCGTGCGTTTTCTTCTCTGAGATGCCCTCTCTATAAATTGATTAATCCCAACTTCGAAATAGGAGAACAGCTGAGTTTTGAATTACCGATAAGATTGATTCGCTGCATATCTCAATTGAGATCATCAACAGCGTCATTCACTTCCCTTTATCTAGATGGGAGGAAGTATCAGCTTGATGCTGAAAAAATTTGCCCCTCATGTCATTCTAGTACGGAGTCATTAGCACATTTCTTCCTAGACTGTTCAACCTACGAAAGTTTTAGGCATCTCATTTTGCCTTACACCAATAATGTAATTCAACAGGTGGACAAAATTATGATTTTACTGTCTAATTTCAATGAAGAAAAAATAAAAAATGTGTATGATTATACCTTGAAAGCTCTGATAAGGAGAAGTGCTATGATATCCGAAACTGAAAGCGAAAGAATTTCGGTGTAGAATGATAAGATTAGATTATAGAATAGTATTCTCCCAAGTGGCTTACTGAGAGTAAATAATCGTTGTCTTCCTGTATTCTGAATTTTTGTCTATTTATATTGTTGCATAAGTTATTGTTACTAGCCTAGTCATTGTTATGTTTACCCAGATGTACCTTTTATCTATCGTTGTAATGTATCTTATGTAATATGTATCATGTGTCTTTTGTCAACTCAACTTATTTGTGTGTTTTGTACGTGAACAAATAAAATGATTTATTATTATTATTATTATTATATTGAAGCAAGTTGAATAAAACTCAGTTTAGAGAGCAATATATGTGTTTTGCTCTCACAAAAAACACGGTGCAAATGGATTGTGTGTCACCAAGCTAGAAGCCTTGTAATAATGTGACCACTGAGTATCGTAGCTCCTACCTTTTCACTCAGATTAGCACCTGTAGTGTGGCCTTAGCCTACAGGATTGACCTGGCCCAATTCTGGTTGATCCTATGCCATGGTGGAAAATTAATTTTCCTTTGTATGTCTTCATTTGACTAGAGACCTTGATTCAAGAATATGCCAGCCAGCCAGACATGAATAAGAAGGATAAAAAAAATGAAATGAATCCTTACTTCAATCAATAATTTATTCGGAAATATATTAGACCTTGATCAAGTATTTCTGTATTAAAAAGTCAATGATCTATGGAAAGCAAAAAAAATAAAATTAGAAAGAAAGATCACACATTTTAAAAAGTGAAATTAGTTTGAGGAACATGAAAAAGTGCAAAGTGAAAGAATGAATATTGAAAGGACTATTTTGAAAGGATTTATCAGAACCATAGATGAAAAAATTACAGTGTACATGAATAAATCCTTATTTTAATCATAGATTCATTCAGAAGGAATATTTGAAAGGATTTTTCAGACCTTAATTGAAAAAATTACAGTGTACATGAATCAATCCTAATTTTAATCATAGATTCATTCAGAAGAAATATTTGAAAGGATTTTTCAGACCTTAATTAAGTAGTTTTGTATTGAGGAAGTCCTCAAATTGATACACAAACATGATGCAAGATACAGTACGAATACTTGATACACTTCATTGAGATACGAACTTTATAAGATTGTAGACTTAAATATTGATTAATTTAGAAACTTGTGATATGTAAAATGAGTTGAAAATCTATTAAACTTTACAAGCAAGACATACAACCACTACGTTACGACATTACAGTACGTACATAACAAGACATTACAAGCAAGAAAGCAAGTGATTCAAATGTGTAACTATGCAAAAACACGAGTTTTTAAGCTCAAAGAGGGTGAGTTGATTATTTTTGATTTATGGATTGGTATTTCAATTTACCTTGTAGAAAATTCAGTGCTAAAGCACATATGCTGTTCACTCAGCTAATACTAACAATTATAGTAGACAGTTATATACTTATGCTGCTAATAATAGCCTAGAATGTTACAAAATAAGGTTGTACTTTCACCTAATGGAAGAAGGCTTCAAAGCAAGCAAAAACAGCAAGCAAGCATCTTGCGTTGCTTAAAATTATAACGTAGCATAAGTGAAGCGCTTTGTTTCAATGATACCCTGGGACCTGTTTCGAAAAATTTAGAAGTACTGTAATACAGGAAAAAGGCTGTATCACACTAGACTTGAGAATTATGCGCATTGCTGTTCATGAATAGTGTGTGTCCGCTTTTTTTCCTGCATTACAGGAATTCCCTATTTTTATGAGACAAGCCCCTTACCTACGAACAATGGGAAGAGTCTCTGCTCTTAAATAACTCAGCATTTTTCTTCAAAATCAAATTTTTCCCAATTTTTTCTTTTTTCTAATCTACAAGAAGAGTGGATAGCATGTGGTTCTCTCGACGAGAAAATAAACTTCTATTGATAAGTGATATTCAAACATTACAATATTCAAAATTCAATTATCTTATTTAGGACAAATAGATGTCTGATAAAAGTGAGATCAATTTATTGGAAATGTTATGCGAAAATAAAACTAGAAAAAAAATGTTCTTCGTATCTATTATACCAAATCCATCAAGGTACTGCTAAAATTTTGAATGAGGAAATAGTGATTAGTAGTTGAATTTATACTCTATCACATTATTTTAAATGATGAATCTCCTTGCAAGACTTCAGATTTGTTGAAAGTTTTCGTACGATCTCTCAACTCTACCCATCATACTATAGCCTGCTTTTACCCCTTTTGTATCTTCATCTTCAACAAGAGTGTTCTGCTCGTCTTTCTATACTCGTATCCGTAATCCGTTTGTCTTCAAGCATTGTCATAACAGATCTTTCTTTCTCATTGTTACTTTGTCTCTCTTCTCATCTTCGTGCGTGTGTTCGTGTTTGTGTTTGTGTTCACCTCGGAAACGTCATATTTCAGCTACACCGTCTTCATTTATCTTATATTCTTCTGGCAGAATCTGAAGCGAACATACATCTTCTTTTCCTAGGGCTATCTGAAGTGCACTTTTCAAGTGCGTTATCATTTCATTTTCCATCTCAATTCTACTCTTTTGTTCCTGATAATATAGAACTCAAGCTCTCAAATTCAGTTTTTTCACAATATAATAGTTATTTTATTGATTGACTACTGATTGATTAATAAATGAATATTATTATGAATAAAATCAGACGTTGAGTAGTTCAGTATAGTAGAATTTCTTAATTTGGCGGATGGAGAATCACTGTCATTAAACGTTTTCATCTTGATGGGTGATGTTATGTTAATTTCTTCATATATCTAACAAATAGAACATATTTAAATGAAAACAATTCAACATGTCATCACTTTTAAATGTAAAAGTCACTCGCCATCCGCCAAATTAAAATTTCTACTGTACTGAACTAATTAACTTCAGATTTGATTCATAAATTAAATCATTCATCAATCAATCAACAATATTCAATCACAATGAAGATGAGAGTAATAAGTAAATATGCCACCCCTGAGACAAAGCCATATGGGGTCGATCATCAATAATTGAATAAAAATGCATCTAAACATACAATTGCATTTCTCCTCTTAAATATAATTTAAATATTATAACTTTCTCTCACCAGCATTTGCCATAGAGAAACTTAGGGCCGGTTCATGAGCTCGGGATTTAGCTAAGTCCTAGACTAAAACGGGTGGCCACCGTAGCATCGACAAACGTTAGCCTCGACACCATGTACTAAGGGCTCTCTATGCTGCTAACCCACTAACCTGTCGAGACAAACGTTTGTCGATGCTACGGTAGCCACCCGTTTTAGTCTAGGACTTGGGTAAATCCCGAGCTCATGAACCGGTCCTTAATATTCTATGAATCTTTATATAAAATAGGCGAACATATTTTTTGTAAACACAACTCCTCCGTGGTTTCTTAACCGATTTCGTTCGTTCACATCTCATTTGAATAATCTCATTGAGTAGGTGTTAGATAAGGTCTTACATTTATAGGTGATTGTAGAAATAGGTAATTGTAGACATACGGAATGATTTGATGATCAGCCGTTTTGAAACAAAAAGTTTATCTTTCATTGCTCATAGCACTGATAAGGGTATTTTTGCCGAAAGAGAAATAGAGAAAGATAGATGTTGAAAGAAAAAGAGTGGGGGAAGCAGAGGAAGAGAGAGAGAAGGAGAGGCAAAGAAGAATAGAGATGCAGAGAAGAAAATAGTGGAAAGAAGTGGAAGAGAGGGAAATATAGTAAAGAGTGATAGTGGAAGAGAGAAGAAGAGGGAGAGAGGAAGAGACTACTTAGAGTAGGAGGAGAAGGATGAGGAGAAGATGAGGAGGAGGAGGAGGAGGAGGAGGAGGAGGAGGGGGAGAAGGAGGATGAGGAGGAGGAGAAGGAGGAGGAGGAGGAGAAAAATATTTTACATAGTTTAATAAAGTCGCAGTTTTGTGCGACCCAGGATTCCATGTGCTGAGTGGATTTCAGCACTCTGAAAACCATAATATTCCAGTGCTCCTTATTCATTATTCCACCAGGTATATGATGAAAAACATGAGTTAGCTTAAGAGTTGGGAGTTAGCTTCAGAATTAGAATGTAAATGACAACAGCATAGAGACAGTATCAAGAGACGTTCAACAACCAAATGTTATCACATCAAATCTGATAAGCCACTACAGTATTATTCGAGCATCCTTCAGTCAATTTTGCTCCATTTCAACAGAGTTTTCATGAGAAATAACTGGTGCCAGTGATGGAGACAAAACTGTATAAAGCAAACAGAATTTTCTCAGAAAATTTCTCAACAGAGAAACATTTCACATACCAAGCATTCAATGGATTTTATCATCAGAAAAATACAGACAACTATGTCAATAACTATTAAATATCTTTTTACGCTTGGGTAGAGTAGAATGTTGCGACCTACACTCGAACAATTCTGATCCAGACGTATGGTACTCTTTTCAGAAAAAAACTGCAAAAGAACTTGAAGCGAGGATAAATTGTTTCAAGGATCATTGTTGGAACTTCCCTCGGTTCATCTATAACTTTGTCGGGTCTCAACGAATCAAGGTGTAATCATGTAGAAGAATTAATCCACGAGCGATTTCAGTTGAAGAATGTTTTTTTGTTCTAAGGGTGATGCCCACATGAGTTCTAGGCGTGTTCGTGGGTGATGAGAGGGATAATGATAAGAAATGACGACTAAATGTAATAATAGGTGTCGCGCCATGGGGGGCACAGGGGGGCACGTGCCCCGCCCAACAAACTTGTAAAAAATCTGAGATCTGCTAAATAAAATAAATATCTGATGGTACTTGATTATTTCTGTTAAGACCTACACAAAATGATTTCTGAGCATTGTATTGAGTAGACTAACATGAAAAGTATCATTTTGTAGTATGCTTCCCGAATCTTGTTACCTTAATTTTGACTTGTCTCCCCCCCCCCAAATTCATGGCCCACGCTACGCCTATGAATGTAGATATCCATTGGATATAGATTTTTATCATCAAAACTCATGTGTTGGATGATAAAATCAAAATAAATTAATAAATGTAATCAGTCAACTTCAATTGAAGAAATATCTCTATACTTCTTGCCGATTTAGAACTCATCCAGAACTTAGATCCATTCATCTCTCACCATCATACTCCCCTCCTCATTATCTACGCACAAGCCAAAAGCATTATGTGACCACAACCCTCATTAGAAATTAAGAAGAGTAGAAACTTCAAACTCCGACTTGAATTGGTGTGAGTCCTTAAAGTAGTTTTTCATAGTCGTATATTCAATAATGTCTACATTTTATATAAAAAATTTCTTCATATTAGTCCAGCCTACACATATTTCAAGAGTTTGAATGACGCCGTTATGTACAGTCAATTCTTTACTTACATTAGTCATAGTGCTACATTAGCATAGTGCTTACATTAGCTATTTCGTCTACGATGAGTTCTATATAACTGATTTTTTTTATAAACAGGGTGGAGCAGAGAAACTTAAAATTACTCTAACGAAAATAAGAAGAATTTACTTTTAACTTGAAAATGTGAAAACATGAAGATAAATACTTGCCATCAAGTGCACTAACAAAGATACTACAATTTCTGAAGACAATATCCTTCAGATAACGACTATCCAGAAGCATGTATAATTGTATATTCCATCTTCGAAAAAGTAATACTCCTTGGCTATGCAACAGTCGTTCATGCAAATGACAATGGTATTCAATATTTGCGATTCCGTGTGTTAACATAACTTCTGGTATGGAAATGAGCTTCACCCCACATGCGAAATCTCACCGTTCATGAGCAGGAATGCTCACGTTCGAATGGTCATCTTCTTGAGGATATTGTCTTCAAGAAATGAAATTTATTCACTTTATAACAGTTAATGGCAAGTATTTCTTTTCTTGTTCCCACCCTTAAATTTTAAAAGCTCGTTTTCATACCCACGTTAGTGTTATTTCAAAATTTCTCGTTGCTCTTCGCCACCCATGAGTGGCCATTACTTTTTTGATGATTGATTGATGGATTGATTGGTGATTGGTGGTGGTGGTGGTGGTGATTGGTGATTGATTGATTGGTGGTTGATTGATTGATGGATTAATTGATTGATTAATTGATTAATTGATTGATTGATTGATTGATTGATTGATTGATTGATTAATTGATTAATTGATTGATTGATTGATTGATTGATTGATTGATTGATTGATTGATTGATTGATTGATTGATTGATTGATTGATTGATTGATTGATTGATTGATTGATTGATTGATTGATTGATTGATTGATTGATTGATTGATTGATTGATTGATTGATTGATTGATTGATTGATTAATTGCCTCTATTTAGGGCGGACTTAGGACCCTGGTCCTCTCTGCCACGCAATTCTTTACATTACAATATTCACTATTCATAAAAACTATTTCTTACAATAAAATAGTAAACAAAAATAAATAATGGAATAAAATAAATTAAAACTAGATAAATTATAGAGTAAAATAGGAGATAGAAGATAAAAATCGAGACTCTAAGTAAATTTTAGTTACTAAAAACAAGGTTATTATACATGCTTACAAATCACCATTAACTCACGCACGCACGCACGCACACACACAAACTAGGTACGGTAACAATAATCATTCAACCCAAAATACTGGAATCTCGTACAATTCATCTGGAAAAAATCTTTATGAAAGAGACAAATTCAAATGAGATAAAAATAGCAAAATTACTGCTATCAGGTAAATGAATAGTATATATATATTATATATTAGCCAGCTTAACTCTGCCCACGAACCACCCCACCCGCTCCCAGCCATTTCAATACTGTCACGCCAAACTAAGGAGATATATATAGAAAAGGATGAGAGATGAAGGATGCATGCTTTTGAATGGTTGTCATCTGAAGGATAATGTCTTCAGAAATTGAAGTTTCTTTATTGGGGCACTTAATGGCAAGTATCTCTCTTTTCTTACTATTATTAGTTGGAAGTTATGTATATCTTTATAATTCGTCTGTTATTAATTTTCTTAATGGTTTTTCAAATGTGTAAGTTCTTACGTGTCTGTCCTCAAAACTTCTTGGGTTTTCTATTTGCAAATAATTATGTACAAATAACTCGATATTATTCGTTTGCTTGACCATAAGATTGAGAGTTTTTTGTGTAATTTCTGTCCTGATAAATGTAGTATTTTGTTTTATTCCAATTAATGTAGATGTAGTTTAATGTGAGAATGAAAAAGAATGAATGGTTGCTGAGGGTAACATAGAAATACTACCACTCATTACTCAATAATCATTGTGGTATTTGAGGTTTAATACTAAACCTTTCAATTTCTGTAAATTTCTTACTTTCGTCTTTGGATATTAATAATTGATACTGTGAAAATACTCGATATCATTTTGGAAAACTGTCCACTGATCCATTAGCTATGAGTCTTTTTTGTATTTTCATGCGTACTATAAAAAAACGCATGACACTAAATGCATTGAAGCAAATTTTATGAAAAACGTTTTTATGAAAAAAATGGAAATGTTTTTATGAAAACGCACGGCAATGCACGAAAGCGACAATGTATTAGGGCAAGTCAAAAATTATCTGGACTTTTTATTTTAAAATATATTTACAAGGAATTTCAGTTGGATACATACATTAGTTTTCTACATAGTATTCTAGCTTTTCGATGTACTAGGTTCAACGTTACGCAAGGTTATGTATGCATGTTGAGAAGAAGGTTTTTAGTTGCCCACGAAGGCACTTGTGCACCGCTTCTTGCACCTCTATGTCCGAGAAAAATCGGCGACCCCGCAAAGTGTCCTTGAGTGGTTCCAAACAAATGAAAGTCCGACGGGGCAAGATCTGGGCTGTAAGGAAGATGATCCAGCACTTCGAAACCCAATTTTCTTATGGTTTCAACGGTGTGTCCAGCCGTGTGTGGGCGGGCGTTGTCGTGCAACAGCAAAACTCCTTGTGACAACAGACCTCGTCGTTTGCTACGAATTGCTGGCTTCAATTCCTTTCTTAACAATGCTTTGTACTTTTCTTTGTTGATTGCGGTCCCCTTTTCCATGTTATCTTCCAGTAAGTTTGCCCATTTGCATCCCAAAAAGCTGTTAGCATTACCTTTCCTGCCGATGCCACAGTCTTGAATCTTTTCTTTGTCGGTGCTCTGGGGTGTTTCCACTCCTCACTCTGGCGCTTTGATTCAGGCTCACTGGTAAGTGACAAGGCATTGTCCCCGTACTGTGCTGAAGTTCTGCGATGAATTTCAGCCCCCTTTACTCCTTCCGACCAAAGAAAACGAACTACAGATCTTTGTTCCTCCTTGGTGCAAATTGCTAGCGGAGCGGACATGCTTACGTTGTCGCTGACAGACTACTACTTATCCGATCGGATACGGATGTTGCACACACCACTACAGTAGTACGAACTGTAAGCATGCAAGAGCGCATGGTGCTATGATCAACACAAAGGTTGAAAACGGTAAAAGTCCAGATAATTTTTGACTTACCCACGTATTTAGAAACGTTGCGTATTTTAACGTTAGTCAGAAAACGCATGTATAGAAGGAACTTGATAAGTTGCAGACTACAAGTGATTTATTTGCATTTTTCCATTATTTTGCCTTCTTTTTTAGATATGGTGACCTAAATCATAGATGCATCATTCTGGTAATGTTCCATTCCAATGGCGTGCAAAATATTCAAGCAAACTATTTCGAAATTCGAACAGAACAGTAAGTGGGACAAATTTCTAATTCGTTTAATTCAACGATAATAAACACTGATATAGTACTGTCACAACTAACAAATATATGACCAAGCTAGTCCAATACAAATAAGAGCCAATCTTAAAGCTGAATGTTACATGAATAGAAACCGTTCCATTTCATATCAAAGATATTTCATATCACGCAGTCAAATGTGATCACAAGGAGGAATTCTTTTCCGAGATTTCAGTTGTTGAGATACTCTTCAAGTAACGTAGCCAATTGCAATGTATTAGCCGTATATTTTCCTGCAACCAGATCTCTTCAGGTAACAACTTCATGCAATTATGATGATCCTGTTTTTATTACTGACTAATTAATATAGATGTTTTTAATTCATCAACTAATCAATGTATTGATACAATTTCCATCGAATTCTTTATGAAACACCTCTTGACAAAATCAGGTTTAGTGCCAATACGGCAAAAAAATATTCCACAATTTACTCGATACAATGGAGTTTATCAAATGACAATCATGTAGTAGAGTACAGACTTATCAATGGGAGAATAATTCATGACCTTCTGTGATAATTTCCATTTTCTGTAATGCTTTCTAGTAATGAAAAAATTATTCGATTATTTCTATTATGGATATCATCGATTATTTCTATTATGGTTATTATTCGATTTGATTTGAGTCGTTGAGATGGCTCTTAGATTAAAAATAGATCTTACATTCACTGAACTAATTAGTAAAATATTTTTTTATTATCATAGGAGATTAAACCTCTGATAGAAAGGAACATTATTTGTTTTGTAACATTATCATATAGAAGAAAGGGGCACAATCAATTCATAGATTCTCTTTGAATTCATCATGAAATGAGAATCAGTCTCTATCATTCAATAATAATGATAAAACTGCAAAATTAGTAGTTTTTCTAGAATTTTTCAAAGCCTTAATTTTGTTTTTAAATTAACATTAATTCATCCTCAATTATCAAAAAATGTAGGCGGAGAACTGTGGAATTTTCTCACAACTCCTGATAACATACAGAGATAATTATAATGAAAAGAATCTTTGAAAGTGAAGTAACTGAATTGAGCCTATTTTCAGCTGAAAATTAGATGAAACTCAAAGTATGCGAGATATAATAGAAACATTCATTTTCCGCAACTTTGAAATATTGGTAACATAATTTGGAAGAATCTATTATCACGGATGATAAATATAATGATACCTTCTCATTATTACTTTACTATAATAGTACCTACCTCATCATATATTATAGCCTACTATCTACTATCTCCTTCATTCACTGTCCTCCCGTATACTTATGTGTTCAAAATTCGCTGTTCTATGATGTAAATACATCACAATCATAAAATCATATTTATCATTTTACTCCGAATTAAATAATTTTTCAATTTATGTACAATTGTCGAGTAATCAATTGTATATGTATATTTTACTACTAGATCTACAACCTAGATTCTGAGTCATTATATATTTGTAATCTACATGAATAAATTAATAATAATCTAACTGAATCTATAAGTTACTTTCTACTTCACATTACTCTCACAATTCAAATAATTTTGAACAAATTTATTTCAGGTGGAGAATAAGTTCACTAGGATTCTCCTCTTTAGCATTCTACATTTCATACAAACTTTCCTTAGCGAGTTTCTATGAAAATTTTCAATTAAAAGCTGAAACATGGCGGAGAATGCTTCCAATATAACCGATGTCAACAATTTGAAAGGTTGGTACAGTAACATTTTTTGAAATGTAATGATTTATTATTGTTATTGATAGAAACCAACACGCAGAATTGGAGAATGAGTGAAATCTCATTCACTTTTCAACTCTCAAACAATTAGCTGTTTGTTTGATCGATTCGTTTCAAATAAAACTACTGTTGATGATTATATAATACTGCACTGAATTTCAATCTCAACTTCTCATTCACAGCTATAACGATGTTTCCAAACCACATATATATAGACTTCAATTATCAGTTTCCTCTAAAATGTCAATCTATCAGTTCTTCCAGTTTTCATTCTCCAATTAAGTAAACTGATAATCCAGAACAGATAGAGGGTGTTTCAGAACTCCCTACCAATACTCTAGGGCATTGTTCCTGAGTAAAAACCATATCTAAATATCATATTCAAATAATTGTCCGTAAGTCCTTAGTTACTCACACAGCTGCCACTTTGTTTTTTTCACTTATTATTTTTTATCTCAATAATGGTGAAATATATGGAATTGAAACTCTGCACCAACATTTATGACAACTAGACAAAGCTACAAAAAAATTATGACAATTTTTCAAATCCATAAAACAAAATGGCGGCCATCTAAAATTTTGTTTCTCGAACAACTCGAAAACCGTTGATATAACAAACATTTTACAAGAATAACTTTTTTTAGTAAATTTCATTACAAATCGATTGAAACCTTATTTGTTACGATTGGACAAACATTGACTGAGATATGGCAGCTTTAGTGGTAGGTGACCGCTGGAGGTTACTTGCACTCCTTTTTACCGTCTTTAAAATTCACACAAAATTATCTAAAATCGCTTAAAAGTAACATTCAAAGCAGAAGGAGACTGTTGCATTGTTGTAGCAGACTTTAGCCGCAAGTCCAGAATGCACTGCAACTAGCCTCCAGCGGTCACCTACCACTAAAGCTGCCATATCTCAGTCAATTTTTGTCCAATCTCAACAAATAAGATTTCAATCGATTTTTAATTAAATTTACTAAAAAAATTTATTCTTGTAACATTTTCGTAATATCAACGGTTTCCAAGTTATTTGAGAAACAAAATTTTAGATGGCCGCCATTTTGTTTTATTGATTTGAAAAATTGTCATAATATTTTTGTAGCTTTGTCTAGTTGTCATAAATGTTGGTGCAGAGTTTCAATTCATATGTTTCACCATAATTGAGATAAAAAATTATAAGTGAAAAAAACAAAATGGCAGCTGTGTGAAGTGTGAGTAACTAAGGACTTACAGACAATTTGAATATGATATTTAGATATGGTTTTTACCCAGGAACAATGCCCTAGAGTATTGGTAGGGAGTTCTGAAACACCCTGTATATTTTATCAGCACAAAAATCTCCTCTTCATTTCATCATACTTTCCGCGTTTTGAGCTTTACGTCAAGCTTGTTTCGTTTAATAATGACAGGATATCAATGTCATGGCTATTCTCTGCCTAACAGAAGGCTTTAAAATGAGAAATAACAGTTTTGTATGAGGCGTTTGATCCCACTCGTAAAAACAATGTGTCAGACTGTCAGTTCATAATATGTTAGTAAAGCCTGTGTCACACCAGGCTACTTTAATATAGTAGCCAGGTGTGACACAGACTTGATGGTCTTTTATATATTAATTTAACAGCACTATGAAGTCCTACAATCATTTGAGTGGAGCTCAAAAGAGAGAAAAAAAAGAAGGAACTTGAAAAACAGTCTAATAAAAATATGAAACTCGATTCTTTTTTTAGTTAAAACAATAATAACAATAATTCAGTGAATCCAGAGGTGCGTGATGAATTTTTAATGGTTGCAGTTCATGGAAAAGGGGCTAAGAGAGGGGCGTGAGATTTTAGAAGGAGGGGCCCGGAATTATTTTTTGCGGGGGACCCAGTTGGCAAACGTTACGCCACTGGTCAAGACCATTACAATGTTATTTTTTTCATAATTTCTATCTTGGAGTAAGTCTGTCTCATTTGAGTTTCCAAAAAGACAGGAATTTATTTAATTATTGTCTTTCAAAATACAAGGCGAGGTGACTTGCAGGTCCTCTCTTTCACTTAACCTTTACCTTAGGAATTTTAGAAATCAGAAAAAATGTAGAACCAACAAATAAATTATACCATAGACAAATTACCATAAAATACAAATTATACATAATACCATATGTACACAAATTATACGTAAAGAAATAGACCATAGAAGACCATAAACAAATTTTGTTCTAGGTCAAAATGAAGAAAACTCGGATACAACATTAAAAGAAACCGAGAAAAATAATTATGTGAACAGTGATCAGAAAACTGATTGCAATAATCAAACAAATGGGATTGAATCTCCTGTAGATGATCTGCACGATACAAAACAAGCTCAGGATGTTATCTGTGTTGATAACAGAAAAATCTTCGAGATGGATGATGAGGATCATCATCATCACAGGTACAGTAATTCAATCAATGATATGAGATAATGATAAATCTAAACAGAATTTCCATCCAAATTCTACAATTTTCATGTGTGAGCGTCATTTTTTTAACTGAAACTTTGTTTTCGATAATAATTAGTGTCGAATAGCTAATTGGTCTTCTATAACTATACCAGTAATAAATACTACAAAATTTGAATACCATACACTACTGGAAATTCAGTAATAATAGAATTAAAATTAATTACATGATAATTTCAAATTTCAAATTCAATTTACTTTTCCTTTATACAATATATACATGCAGATGAAATCAAGATACATACAATTGAAAAGTTTAAAATGAATTAAAATAGCAATTGATTATTAATAAACAAGGAAGGTCCCTGCAAAGGCAACAGCCTGAGCGCAGGGGACGAATGTTACAAAATAATAAGAAAAGAATAAGAACATAAGCAGTATTCACATAACTTGAAACATACCGTATTACAAAGGAAAGAAGAGAAAAAAGAAATATCTTATAATAATGTTTAAGGAAAAAATTAATTACGGTACATGATAAAGAAATAAACAAAATAAATAACAAGAGAACTTTGAAAAAAATACCAATTTGAAAAAAGAAGTGTTTGGAAAAAATATTCTCACAAGTTGAAAAGGGATATTCGAAACTACAAAAAGTCAACCAGAATTTGGAGAAGAAATGAAGTAACAGATTATTACAGTAGAAAGTAAACTTGGAAAACGTGAGTCATGAGAAATTGAAGAAGAGATCCGTCGATCTATTTCACTTAACAGCTTTCCATTCAAATTACCAGAAATGAAATTATCAGGTAACACATCAACAAGTTTATGTACAATATAGTTGGACTACCTTCTACAAATGGATACAACTACTGTGTGCTGTCAAAGAAAATTTACTGTAATACACGCACACATTCATGCAGTTGGAAATTATAGATTTTGATTTATATTGTATTGTCAAAACAGTATAAAAGTATCTTTTTAAATTATTTTTTATGTGGTTTTAGTATAGCTAACATATTATGAAATGTTCAGAGATTAAACCATTAGCCAGTGGGGCCCCCCCCCCCTAAGCCCCATGACGCCCCCCCCCCCCCCAAATTAGCAGAAGCCCCCCCCCCCCCCTAAAAAATCCGGGGAAAATAAGCCCCCCATATTTTTTCTAAATCTAAAAGATGATGGAATGCCCAGATAGATGGGTCGGGGGTCCTCCCCCGGGAAATTTTTTAAATATCATTGTCAAAAATAGCAGAGTCTACGGTCTTTTTAAAGTTGAAAATATTGATTAAAATTTATTCTATTTTATTTGGAAAACGTTACAGGGTGGGGCAAAGATTTTAACTTATTTCAGTTGGCTGTCCTGAAGCAAGGCTATGAGAGTGGGGGTCATTTCTTCTGAAAGAACAAAAATATAATCATGAAAAACTAGAATTTCATTCTTGAAAATTGGCAGTGATAGAGGATTTCAGCCCACACGATTTTTCTGTTCAAGACATATTTTTCCTTTCTGTTTCTCTCAAAATATATTTCTAGCTTCAACTCAATATTGATCAAGAAACAACAATAAAATAAATACTTAAAAAACACAATAAAAAGAAGAAGAAAATTGGGAGCATGTATCCAGAATTTTTTAAGGTGGATCTGAGGCCAAAGAACTGGAGGAGTGTAGAATTTAAAAGCTGTAGGTTGAATATTGTATAATAGTGCAGCTATTGAAGGTTACACGCAGAAAAATTTCCCTACTGAGCAAATTTTTTGTACAATGTTCCTTGGTCCTTGGATAACTTCAATACAAAAATTTGGCCTTGCAAACCTCTTGATTAATGCAGAGTGCAACAAACATCGATCGTTTTTCATTCAACTGCAATTTCCATCGAACAAAGCGCCATCATACAGAATAATCATAAATAGATACAATTTATTGTTTTAGTAAATAAAATTTCGAAGAGATTGGTATATAATTCATCACTGTATGTCCAACAACTAACAAGTTACAATTTTTCAAGAAAGTAGTAGATTTTTCGAGAAAAACTAAAATCACAGAGTTTTCGGTTATTAGGCCTACATTTAAGATCCGTTTACTTAAACAAAAGTTAGGGGCGTCCTCACGTCCTCACGATTTTGATCACTTGAAGGTATTTTTCGCCTCTCCATACCAAAAATATCCTAAATTTAGTGCGGTAGATGGGTTCTGATACAGAATGACCTAAGGAACAATAATAAAATTTACAAACCTGCATTACAGGTACGTATAAATTTGTTTTAAAGTGAACAAAAAAATTAGGGATTTCTTGAAATGCAAGTATATTTGTTTATGGCTGTAGCTCAAAAACTACATAAGATGGCAGGTCAATTTGGTCTCAAATTATAAAGAAAAAATTATGCAGAGGTATTTTGAGTGTTATCATTTCATTGATTTTTGTGTTTTCGTGTTACTGATTTAGTCGGTAGATAATATGAGCAATCAAAAATATAAATACCGGTACTGAGAGTTTTGTTTTCTCGGAAATCTTCTACTTTTTGAAAAATTTTAACTCGTTACCGGTACTCATTGGACATGATTCCAATAAAACCATTCAAATCAGATCAAAAGAGGACATAGGCGCATTGAATGGGGGTGAATACCCTCACTACTCGGGCGACGAATTGGAAAGTGAGGGTTTGAGCACAGAAACTTCGGAAACTGGAAATAAGACCGCGACACTAAGGAAAAAGAGAAAAGTCCACCAGAGAAGAGGGCAGCAGCTATCTCAACGCTCTATGGATAATTTTTTAGCCAAGCAGACTCAGTAGATGAATTGAATGCGCGCAATGAGGAGGAATCGGAGATTGGAATAGTATTTTGGAATGTTGGAGGTTTTTGTAATGTGTATAACTTCAGCGCGGAAACAGTAAATTACCTATCTGGAAACTCTATTATTTGCTTTTCTGAGACTTTTCTTGTAAATAGTGATTTTGCTAAACCAGCTTGGTTTGAATATTATAATGTTTTCACTTCTAATGCAACCAGAATCAACGCCAGAGGAGACCTAGTGGCGGATTTATAACTTTGGTTAAAAAGAATTTATGTGATGCAACTGTAGTGGATGATAATCGTTATTGGCTGATACTGAAAATAAAATTCATAACTTCTTCTTGATTATTGGTAATATCTACTGGAGACCTGGTGCAAACTCTGATATGTGTATTGATTTACTATCAATTTTTTTGCGGGAGGTTGGATGTAAAGAGGAGGCCTCTGAAATAATCCTTGGAGGTGATTGGAACGCTAGAATTGGTCTCCTAAATCAATATGTGGAAGAGCTGTCAGAGGAGACAGAGCTGAGCAGTGAAAGACTGTCACAGGATGTGGTGTGTGATACTAGAGGCCGCAAGTTGGTTGAGGTAATGGAGGACAATGGATTGCTGGTACTGAACGGTAGATCTGTCAATGACAAACATGGAGCTTTCACAAACATCACATATAATGGAAGTAGCACTGTTGATATGGCGTGGATTACATTTGATCTGATCAATTATGTTAGAGGATTTGGAATCGCTCCCTGTTTTGAAAGCTGTAGTCATATGGCTATCACAGTGACTATCAAGACACCCTGTGAATGCCTCGATCCTGCTTCTTCAGCAATCCAACCGCAAAGAATAGTGGCTCAATACAATTTGACAGGAGATAAAATAAATCATTTCAAGAACCTTCTACTGGAGAATCAAAGAATCTATTTTCATTCAGAAAATGCTAATGAACTATATGATAATTTAACAACTGCTGTGAGAGAAGATGCATTACAGTCCGAGATACTGGTGAACAAAAGAATTAGTTCTAGAGAGAATGAGAGAGTTTTTCATGATAAACCGTGGTTTGACCTGGAGTGTGTTGATGCAAAGAGAGAAGTGCGCAAAAAATGGAGGAAGTTCAGTATGCAACCTTCTCAAAACAATCTTTCAAGTTTGCTGCAGTCTAAGAAGAGTTTCAGAGAGGTAACAAGGAGGAAGAAAAGAGTATTTCATGAAAATATGTTGAATGAAATATATCAAGCAAAGGATAGTAAATCATTCTGGAATGCTATTAAGAAATACACCCGGAGATGGCCAAAGAATTCAGGGTGCGTAGTAAGTCTTGATGCTTGGATTCAGTACTACAGAAATTTCTATGCAGGTCCTCGTGCAGAACTGGAATTATCCTCGGCACACTCAGATGAATACATGGACAGAGATATAAGTCTGATGGAGCTACAAAGAGTCATCAAGAAGAGCAAGTTGAAGAAATCGCCTGGAGTAGATGGGCTGAGTTACGAGTTGTTCAAATTTCTGCCAGCCTCGTGGGAGCATTACGTGCTGAACTTGTTCAATACTGTCTATAACTCAGGAGTAGCACCTGATAACTGGGGACAGATTCTTATGTTTCATCTATTTAAGAAGGGTGACCCTGGCTTACCTGAAAATTACCGAGGCATTGCACTAATCAATGCCATAACGAAGTTGTACACAAGCATCTTAGCTGAAAGGATAATGCACTGGGCCGAATTTGAGGGAAAACTTCCAGAGGAGCAGAGTGGTTTCAGAAGTGATAGAGGTTGCATAGACAATATATTTGTGCTCAGCTTAGCACTGAACATTGCTACTCGACTGCAGAAGAGAACAGTTTATACCATGTTCGTGGATTACAAAAGAGCTTTTGATAGTCTGGATTATTCCAAACTATGGCCTAAACTCTGCAGCCTTGGAATATCTTCAAAAATGATTCAGACGGTCAGGTCCATATATAATATTGCAGTCATACAATTGAGTAGTGGCTTAGAATCAAGGATTGAAGTCACAAAAGGGGTGTTGCAGGGCGATTCATTGAGCCCTCTACTCTTCTCCCTATTTATAAGTGACATAATTTCATTTTTTGAAAATCATGGTTGTAAAGGAGTAAATCTCAGGGGAGACAGAGATCTTGTGGCACTACTTTATGCAGATGATCTTGTCATTCTGGACATGACCTGGAGTGGTATCATGAAAGCTTCAAGCATTTTAAAAGAATACTGTATATTGAATAATCTAGAAGTAAACGTCCTAAAAACCAAAGTTATGCCAGTAAGAAGAGGCGGTAGAGGCAGCAAAAAGCAGATAACTTTTCAAGATCAGCAGATTGAAACTTCAAGTAGGTACTGTTACCTTGGAACTGTTTTCTCTTCGTCTGGACTTTTTACTGCAAATATGGAGGAGGCAAGTAAGAAGGCGCGGATGGCATCAAACAAGATAAAGGAAATCTGTATTGCTACAAAAACAAGCAAACTGGAGGCAATTACTCGACTTTACCAGTCTATTGTGGCGTCTACTCTCCTGTATGCAGCTGAAGTCTGGGCTCCATCATACTGCGAAAGGATTGAGTCAACCGACAAGCAATTTTTCAAATCTTTATACTTCTGGAGAAAGAATACACCAATGCACTACATACGCCTAGAGTTAGGATTGAACCACATTGAGTGTGTAGTTTTGAAAAGAATGTTAATGTGGTATCTCAAAATCAGGAGGATGGGAGCTGAGCGGTTGCCGAAAATATGTCTTGAAAGGCTCTTGGAGTTGAATATGATGCCCACAAACAAAGTCAAATATAATTGGGTATCTCAACTTATTCAAAAACTAAGCAGTGCTGGGCTTGAGGATGAACTGCATAGAGTGGAAACCAAGGGAGATGTAATCCGGCTAGTGGAGAAATATAAGAGGAATACGTTGCTCATTGACATCAACCGGGTGTTGAACTCGCGCTACAATGGGCTTTTCCAGCATATTAGCAGTTTGGGCACAGGAGAACTATACTTGAATTATGATAAGAATATTTGGAAGATGCGATTAATCAGTCAGCTAAGATTAGCTCAGCCAAATTTTTGTAGTATTTATCATAAGGGATGCGTAGCAAAGTTTTCAAGGGAGGAAATATGCATGCTCTGCAACCAGCTGGCGGAAAATAGTCTTCTTCACGCTCTTTTTGGATGCCCGACGTTCGAAGTAAGCAGAAGAATGTACTTGGTTGAATACCTCCAGGAGGATCAGGGATATGAGGAGAAGTATAAAACCTGCTGTTTATTGACTCGCCAACAAAACTGGATAAAATTTTGCATACTTCTCCAGTTATATTAAATATGGACAGTTTGTGATTGATTTAGAGTGAAGTTAGAATGTTTCTCATCCTCAGTTCCAAAGAGACTCTGTACAAACAATTAATTGAACTCAAAATTATTGACTTTCAAAATTATCACTTTGTTCAATTGAAAATTTACAATTTAATTTCTCCTTACTTTTCAATTTTGTGTACATGATCGTTTTCTACCAACTTCTTTGTATGTTTCGAAGGAACAAAAGCAAATAAAAATATTCTATTCTATTCTATTCTATTCTCATTGGACATACCGTGATGAATTGAACATCAATCTCTTCGAAATTCTAGTTACTAAAACAATGGTTTCCATGATTTTTCTGTATGACGCTTTGCTTTGACAAAAATCATAGTTCAATGAAAAATGAGCCGAAATTTTGCGGGGTTTGGGGCACTCTGTATTAAGCATAAGGTTTACAAGGTCAAGTTTTTTTCTATTCAAGTTGTCCAAAGACTAAGGTGTATTGCACCAAAAATTCGCTTTGTTGGGAATTTTTCCCCACGATGAGTTTTTTTTTATTCAATGACTTCACTAATGCATTTGCATTGAATTGTGAAAACAAGTACTCTGTCATATATTTTCCATCACTTTTGTTTATTCCTTCAAAACTCCACTCATTCCACTGGAATATAATTATATAAATATGTTGATCATTCCATATATTCTATGTGTGCCAATCTTACAATATTTATTTACCATTTGTCATTTGAGCATTACCAATAGTTTTATACTATGTGCCACCAATGAAAATCAATTTGTTGACTAAAGAATTCATCAATATCTCACTGTATTTTACTATACAAAGAGGGGGACCGGGGGTTTTCCCCCGGAAAAATTTTCATGAAAAGTACTCTAAAATTATATATTTTTAGAAGTTTTAGACATCATTTGTAGTTGAAACCCCATTCTATCTAGTGAGCCCCCCCCAAGAATTTCAATGACGCAGTTTGCGTCACGACCCCCCCTGTGCCCCTGTGGGCACCCCTGCATTAGCAGTGAAAACTGATATTTACATCCATGATATTGCTGTCTGAATGTAAGCATTGCAGTCGTTGATGTGAATATTTGCATTTGTTAATCATGGCAAACATTATTAATCTTTTTCAATATATTTATAACGAATAGCTCGTTTGAAGAGTAGTATCAAACGGAACTATTATTCTGAGAAAATATTATTCTCGTGCTGTATACTTCTAAGTTGCTTAGCATCTATAAAAATTGTAGGAGTACAACTAACTATCTTATCACACAAGTTATTATTAAGCTAGATGTAATGCATAACATAACATGGAAACGAACTTGATACACAAACCTAATTTTCTGTTTGATTTATTCATCCCAGACTATTTGCCAAAGAAATACTTTTCGGTGCCGTATATCTCTTACTAGTATTTCCTTTTTGAGTTGCACAATATGTAGACATGATTACCATAGGTGAAACAGTATTGATCATTATAGGGACTATCTATGTCGAAAAACCAAGATTTCAAGAAATCATGGACTGATTATTTACTGATACAATATCTTTGGAGGCAACACCTACAACTGCCTCCTTGACACAGCTATAAAACAATATGTAATAACTATCCATAACGATAAATATAGATAAAGAAGATGAAAGAAATAAGAAAACCTTTCTCTTAAATACATAAAAATAAAACCGCAATGCAAATACTTTGTAGGAAATACATAACAAACGAATGAATAACTGCTATTAAGAACTTTATTCTATAATAAACCTCATTGGTTACTTGAATCAATGCGACCAACACTGTTATTGAGGAAATACATATATATAATATTGAGGAAATACTTTATTTTTGAAATTGAGTGTTATTAAAATTAATTTTAGTGTTATAATAACTGTTATTGAGGAAGCCTGGGGCACAAAAATTGTTGTATTATTCATTTTAGCTGAATATTCATTTAGCTTTATATAGAGTATAGTGTGCGAGAGTTCCTCTTGGATAAAAATTGGAAACTATTTTGTTCAAAAAACCATTAGATCAAATTTTGTTTCTATTTAGGCTACTGACCTGACTTGCCTTATTGGAGTTTTCAAGACATAATTTAAAGAAAACCCTTGAATGGTATAAGAGAGTGTTTGAATTATTGATGATGAGTCTCAATCTGGAAACTATGAAAATTAATTTGACATGTTTCAAAAAACTTACTAGTCAATTAAATGCAGGTGGAATTTGCGAAATCACACTAAACTTCCAAAACTATGTCCAACACATGTTATATACTCGAAACAGCAAAGAACAAGTAGAATAAGGATTTTAAATCGTTACCGAAGATTTTTAAATTTCAAACCGAATTAACAATAAACAATTGAAAATATTCAAAAATATTGAATGAAACTTGAAATGGTTTCTATGGGCTACTGCAGCTGCTGATCTATCTGTTTGGTGTGAGATCGTCATTTTGTCTGTATTTCTCGACTTCTAATATTTATGAAACAAGCCCCTGGTGTCCTTGGTTGGGATTTAATGACAATCCCCTCACCGACAATGCAAGTATTGATGATCAATTAGGCTTACATTCTGTCATAGGCTAATCAGTCAAAACGATATCAACATAGAGTAGGCCTAATTAAAATTCCAAGACTGTCTCAAATTCACCCTGGGCCAGTTTTATAAAAACAAGTTAATTCCTGTAATACAAGAGGAAGACGGATGCACACGAGAAATATGAACTTATTACATATTTCGTAGTATTATTAATGTCTATTATATGTCCGCCTTTTTTCTGTATTACAGGACTTCTAAATTTCTATGGAACAGGCACTTGAACTGTATCTCTCAACTGATTATACGAGTTTTAAATGCCGTCAGCTGTGTAGACTAGACTAAGACACCTTGTTTTATTATAATTTTTTTATTTTGTACACTGATCACATATACTTGTAAAAGTGATCAGTTCAAATTTTTATAGCCTACATATAGCACTATCCATTTAATTTGTCAGAAACTAGCTGATCGGTAATAATTAAACAGTGATTTTGACACAATAATCAAAAGGCTTAAAGTCTTTAAAATACCTTTTTAAAGAATACCTTTCAAAGAATAAATTTTTGAAAGACCTTTTCAATAATCTGCGAGATTCAGCATTTGTAGGTCAAGTATAATTGTGCTATTGCTCTTTGCAACAGCTGATTTCTGACGTGTTGACGAAAGGATCCTGGTATACATTTTCTTTTGTAATGTTTTTGTAAAAGGAAATAAAATTCATTTATTCAAGTAATTGCTTTCATATTGGTTTCCACATACTCATTTATACTAGTTATTTTTCTCTATCAACAGGTGTGGATTATTCTCTTTTTCACCTGACTGGTTGCAGCCTTTCACTAGTAAAAAGTCATTTGTGCTGTTTTATGGAGTTTTGGGTATGTGCCAGTTCGCCCTTTCAACATATTTTGTGGCCACCATTTCAACAATTGAGAAGAGATTCAAAATGCCAACACGTACAAGTGGTAAGTTCGTTTGAAAAACAATTTCCTGAAAATTCTAATTTGTTAGAATAGATTGGACCCTTTCTATCTCGGTGATGTCACTCAGATCTAGGTCCATTAATCTCGGAACGTAAAGATTACGCAGAAGCGTTTTTATTTACGCTAGACTATTCTATGGAAAGCTGTCAAAAAACTGGGAAATTTTTTTATTTCTCCATCTATTCATAATTCAAGTTTTCTCCTATTCACGAGTCATTATATAGAATCATAGAAGATTCTGTTCTCTACGAAAATTTTAAAAAGAAGCCAATAATTATTTTTCATTGTCTATCAATCATTGCAATCCAGAAGTTTGGAACCCAATTATTTGTTATTAGTAATTTGGGTCATTGGGAAGGATATCCTTTTTCAAGAATACTTTTAAACATTATGCATTTACCCTATCCTTTTCACTTAATTAACTTTTTATTTCTCAGAATTGCATGAACTATCCTCTCTATAATTATCAAGTTTTATTTTGTCAATATATGAATTAATTAATCGATGTGAATCAACATATTAATTCTCGGTATTAAGCTACTTGTAGCTTATTGTAGCATTGGTAGCATTGTTGTATAAAGTATGTACTAGTAATTTTTTTATTTGATGAATGGCTAATAACTTACATTTAACGTTTTCATGGTAACGGGTGATGTTCTGTTGATTTCTTTTTCAAACAATTATGTTTTTACATCTTATATACAGTATTTATGTAAAAAAATTCAACACCCGTTACAATAGAAACGTTAAATGAAAGTCATTCACCATCCGCCAAATTGAAAAAATAGTAGGCCTACTAACTACACTTCATACCAGTTATCCAGTTTTATTTTGTCAAATTTGAAGTCCAATTTTCGACTATTGTAAACTACATATCAAACTCTATACTATTTTAGAGTAATATACTATACCTAACATGATTGTAAAAACAGTGGCGGATCTACGGGGGGGGCTTTGGGGCTGAAGCCCCCCCCCAAAACGCCTGAAAATTTTTTAATGAGAATTTATGTAAAGTTCATACAAATGTTATATAGGCTAATATAATTATTTTAATATTTATAAATTATAGATATTATAATATAGTATTTATAAATTAGTTTTCAAGCTCTTAATATAAATATTCATTAGCAATAATGACCGAATTCCACCATTACTTCTAAGTCTTCAAAATTCAATAAAAGCCAGTAAAATTTTCATCAAAAGTATGGTTTACTTCGCATGAAATGGGGTAGCCCGGTTCTTTTCTATGTTGTATAATCGTGGAACATTGGATCCAATTATTCGATCCCGGCAACCTTCTATCCTGCCAAAAACCTCTATGAAATGGCTCAATTTTTTAAATGTAGACAATTTTAACCCTGAAGCATAACTTTTTCATAACAGCACCTAATATCATTTTAAAATTAAATTAAATAAGCCCCAATTTCATACCAGGATCACTGAGGCGGCCCAACAGTTTTCGAGATGTAGCTCTTCAAAGTTCATCTATGTTAATAATACAAATCATAATCTATTTCTTGCTAAGTCTCGAGGAAATCATGTGGAATAGCAAAAAATGAAGTGAAATTGCAAGAAATCGCTTGAGAGGCATTGATAGAAAAAATGGTTCTCGGTTCACGTAAAACACTAATGAACATAATATGCAATAATATTTTGTACATAAAGATAACTTCCAAAAATGTTAATTTTTTTGTTATAAAATGGATATAATGTACGATTTCTTGTTTATTATTATTTTTAAAGTGTTTATATGTCTGATTGAAATTTCAACGAGGCATTAGATTTGGCAATACAATCCTATTTTATACTATACTAGCTGTCCCGGCGAACTTTGTATCGCCCTTTCCCCCCCAAATTTCCCCGCTCTTCCCCCCTCAAATGTCTCCCCTTCATGCCACCCCCCAAAAAATTTCATGCTCCCCTTCATGTAACCCCCCCCCAATTCCCCCTTCATGTCACCCCCCTCTTCACCACCAAATGTCCCCCCCCAAATACCCCCTTCATGTCACTCCCCCTCTTCCCCAAATGTCCCCCCTTCATGTAACCCCCCCCCCCGCAAAAAATGTCACGAAGTAAAAATATATTTAATACTATCATATACTATAAATTGTAGATAGCTTGAAGCACAGAGAAAAGAGTACCTAATATTAATTTATTTTTTATAATATTAATAATTTAATTTAATAGTAATAATTTTTATAATAATTATTTAATTTATTCTATTATAATATAATATATTTTTTATAATATTAATAATTTAATTTAATAGTAATAATTTTTTTATCGAAGCACAGAAACAGAGAAAAGATAATGTATTTAACATTCTTAAATTTAATGTACAATACCTCAAATAAATTATTAGAAACAATAAAACATGTATAATACGAACGATAACTCATTCTTAATTGATGATTGTAGCGTAAAAAATAATTAGAGTAGAAAACCTAGAACAAAAAGAAACGGTCCGGAGCGGGGTTTGAACCCGGGACCTGTAGGTTTATAAGCAGAAACTTATGCACTGAGCTACTGAGACATAGGAACTGCTTGCTAATTTATCTGATCTTGAATCGCGATCATCTTTCCGTTGTAGGTACACGTTCTGCCGGCAAGTTTGAACGCACGTGTGTGAAATATTTGATAGGTTATGTCATTAATGTACTAATTATTTATTAATTATAAAGGGATTTTGTTATATTTTAATACATATTATGTTAACCAGTGCTTTAAAAATTCAAACGAATCCAAAATCATCTAAATCGGTTCAGCCGTTCTCGAGTTATAAGCGAGCGTACAGACACCAACTCTCTTTTATTAATATAGACAAGCTGTCCCGGCGAACTTCGTATCGCACTCTTCCCCCTCCAAATGTCCCCCCTCTTCTCCCCACAAATGTCCCCCTTCATGCCATCCCCAAAAATGTCATCCCACAAATGCCCTCCATTCCCCCCAAATGTCACCCCACATATCCTCTTCATGTCAACCCTCTTTCCCATCAAATGTCACCCCTTCTCCCACCAATTATTTTTTCATATTTATTTATTTCTTTCTTTTTATTATTTTTATTTTAATTTTTTATTTTTTTATTTATTTTTTATTTTTATTTTATTTCCGTTCTTCAATTTTTATCAGTCCTATTCTAATTAAAGAATTTTTTCATATTTATTTATTTTCAATTTTTTCATTTTAATTTATTTTATTTTTTTTAATTTTATTTCCGTTCTTCAATTTTTATCAGTCCTATTCTAATTAAAAGAATTTTTTCATATTTATTTCTTTCTTTTTAATTTTTTTATTCTATTTATTTTTTTTTATTCCCGTTCTTCAATTTTATTATTAGAAACAATAAAAAATGCATAATACGAACGATAACACATTCTTAATAATTGATGATTGTAGCGTAAAAAAAAATTAGAGTAGAAGACCTATAGCAAAAAGAAACGGTCCAGAGCGGGGTTTGAACCCGCAACCCCTAGGTTATCACGCAGAGACTTTTGCACTGAGCCACGGAGACTTAGGATAAGCTTGCTAATTCATCTGATCTTAAATTGCGATCATCTTTCCGTTGTAGGTACACGTTCGTGCCGGCAAGTTTGAACGTAGCTCTTGAAATATTTGATAGGTTATGTCATTAATGTAATAACTATTTATTAATTATAAAGGGATTTTCTTATATTTTAATAGATATTATGTTAACCAGTGCTTTAAAAATTCAAACGAATCCAAAATCATCTAAATCGGTTCAGCCGTTCTCGAGTTATAAGCGAGCGTACAGACACCAACTCTCTTTTATTAATATAGATTAAGTGCAGTTTAAGTTTAAATCCATATAAAATCAATAAAAGCGAGACCTATCATAAGAATATCATTCTAATAATAATCAACTCCCCCCCCCCCCCGGTCATCGGTTTTAAGCCCCCCCCCCCCCCCAAAATTCATTTTTAGATCCGCCACTGAATGTAAATCAACCATTGTAATGAGCTTACCTCGATATCAAGCGCTGAATTCCTAGGTTCTATTATTAAAAGTGAATAGATTACTTTTTATGTTTTCCAAATCTTTTTCACATGAAAAATTTGTAGAACAGATATTGATGTTGTGGAATCTTTTCATAATAAATTGATGAATCTTGTTGAAATTATAAAACTATTCTACAGGTTTGATAACAAGCTCAACAGATCTGGGCTACATGGCAGTGTTGTTCTGCGCCTATTTTGGACGATTCGGTAACAAGCCGTTGTGGGTTGCAGCTGGGGCGATGCTTTGCGCTCTGTCTAGTTTCGGAAAGTTGCTTCCTCATTTACTGTATGGTCCCGGGGCAGATGCTTTGGAATTGGGGAAATCCAGCGTAGATTTAGGAGATCATAATGAAACCATCAGTTTCGAACCAGGTAGGTATAGACAGTATTTATGGAATTCTTTCTAATCTTTTACAAACAATTTTAAAAATCTGTGTGATATATTTCTTGAATTTTAGCTTCATAATAATATTCAGCTTATTTTATAGAATTCTTCTTCAATTCAATTTTATTGAAAGATGCACAAAATACAACATTTGAAACAAATTTACAATAAAACACAAATACAAAAACAATTGGCTATATGGTGGGGTGTGCTGGACAGAGGAAAGAAGGAATAATACCTAGCCAACTATGGTGATTTCTCTGTTGATGTTGTGGATATAACTACTAAAGTAGTGGAATTGACAACATCAAGTAGGCAGTGTTTTCCAGGGGCGTCATTTGGGGAGGGCAGGGGGGGGGCAAATGCCTGATTCCTGGGTTACAGAAAATATTCTGTACTAGCTAATGTACGAATGAGCATTTTATCCGGCAAACCCCCCCCCCCCCCCGGTGTTTGCCCCCCCCCCCAAGGTTTTGGTGAAATGACGCTACTGGTGTTTTCTTAAAATCAAACTGTAGTACGGTATGTGGAATAATTCCAGAACCTTTGAGAAAGGTTTTGAAATTCAGATAAACAAATAATAAAAACTAAACCAAATTATCAAATAAATGAAAATTTAGAGAATAATTGGGATTGTCACACGTTCACACATGATGGAAGTGATGTTAGAGATGGAACACTATTATCATAGGAGTTTGATACTCTCAGTAACAATAGTATGAGATTTGTAAAATATGTAAAATTATCTAAAATGAGTAATAATGTAGTTCTAAGGAAAAATGCCGTTAAACCAACACATGACATTGTTCCTTCTAACCTACTTATTGAATGCATTTTGACTATTATTATTATTATTATTTAAGATTATTAAGATTATTATTTAAAAAATATTAAGAATAATGTAGGCTACAGAAAGTTGAGTCTATTTCTCCACATAGACTCTGGATGAGTGTGTATGGGGAAATAATTCTCATATTGATTTAATTATTAATAGTAGAAATCTTGCAAAAACGCTGTAGTAATACAATATTTTGTTAAAAATATTTTTTTACAGAATTATACGAAATTGAAATGAAGAGAAAAAGAATTGAGTTTTTCTAGAACTAGTGTAATACATTGAGATTGCGTTTTTATTAATTTTATCAAATTTACAGACCAGTATAATTAGTAGTAGGTACCTATTATTATTATTACAAAACTCACGTAACTCATTTTTCAATTTTCCCTCAATTTCCCAATTTCAGACATGGGAAAGTCGCTTTGTGGCAAACTAGGAGCTTCAACAGAACATTGCGAAGATAATCTTCAAAGTATCATTGTTGCTTTAATCTTTATTGGCAGCCAGATTCTGAATGGACTTGGCTGCTCGACCTACTGGTCTCTTGGCTTTACTTATTTGGATGACAATGTACGGAAAGATAAAGTCGCTCTACTAATAGGTGAGTCCACAGAGATAATTACTTATATTACTTACTAGAAGCCACCCGTGCTTCGCAACGGAACTCCACAAAACAAAGCTAAAATTGATTTCTTCTCTACTATGTGTATCAAAGATATTATTTTTTTTCTGGATTAGGCCTTAAAATATTGTATAGCCAAATGCTATGCTAAAACTGAATTTATATAAGGTGGGCAAAAATAGTTTAAATTTATTGAGAAATTCATTTCATCCAATAGAGTACCGTAATAAATTGGACCAATTCAGAAATTAATGGGAAAAATATTAGGAAGGAGATGGAGAGAAGTTAGCATTTGTATAATTGTATAACGATTATATAATGAATGTATAACGATCCATTGTCATGATATAATTGATTTATTTTATAATGTATTTTTCTGTTTGACTCGCTCACGTTTTCTTTTTTGCTCGAATCAGCAATATGCAGCTTCATGCGGTCGTTTGGGCCAATGATAGGTTTCTTTGTATCATGGATTGCACTGGACATGTATATAGAACCAAGCCTCAGACCTTCAATTGGCCCAAGTGACCCCAGATGGGTTGGAGCATGGT
Organism: Laodelphax striatellus; assembly: GCA_017141395.1. Lineage (NCBI taxonomy): Eukaryota > Metazoa > Arthropoda > Insecta > Hemiptera > Delphacidae > Laodelphax > Laodelphax striatellus. The sequence continues at coordinate 15,651,302 of CM029544.1, read as the reverse complement.
GGTTCGGTAAGTTTTCTTGAGAATTTTATCTTCATATAAAATACTTCAAATACATTTAATTGATTACTTCATTCTATAAAATACTTGAACAGTCTTTCGCTTGAAAACTGAAATATACATGCGACATGCTTTAATGAATGTAGGATCTCATGAAAATTTAATCTTCATATCAAAATACTTCAAATACTTCTCATTGATTACTTCATACCATAAAATACTTGACCATTCTTCGCTTGAAAACTGAAATATACATGTGACATTCTTTAAAGAAATTTACCACTGTCTTATAAAGTGATATTAAAAGTCCCATTTCAATCAATTTCATTATTAATTTGTTGAATCTCCTGATGTGAATTTCAACAAGTTACAGTACGGTAAGTAATTTTGCTTACGTTAAAGAAGAATTTAATTTCAATTTTTATATTCTGTTGAACAGGTTGGGCCCCTCTAGGCACAATGATGGTTCTATTCGGCGTTAGCATTGCATTTTTCCCTAGAATGCTACCAAGAGCTGCAGCGAGACAAAACCAGTTCAAAAGAGCAATTAATCAGAAAATTATAAACTCTGGCATGGAAGTACCAGAAGCAGCGGCACTCATTTTGAAAGAAACGTCCAAAAAAGAAGAAATGAATCAAGAACGTACCGTGAAAGGTGAGGCATCAATATTGTTCTGTGTGAAGTATTTTAATTGAAAATGTCCTCCACACAGGTTTGCTTTTCTTTGAAACAAAACTGTCTACGCATCATCTTTATCAATCTTGATAAATCATCAAAAAATCAAAAAGACTTACTGTAATAAGGCTTTGGGACTCATAGCCCACTGAGAAGGTCTGAAAATATCGTTATAGAGAGCACTGTAATTATTATAGAGTTACAGAAAAAACTGAGCGGTATTGAGCAGAAAGGAACCAGCCCTCAAAATTTCATATTATGAGAATGATGCAATAAAGTTAGGAAACATGATTTTGAACATTCTGCTTAAAGGAACCAGCCCAGAAAATAAAATAAACCCTGTAAACAAGAGTAGTTAGAAAATTTTCTTGAATTCAGAGTCGAGCCTATGGTTTCAGCGTGAAAGAACCAATATATTGGGTTGTTTTTATAAATATTGTTGAAAACTGAACTTTCCATTTCAAAAGAAACGAGAAAATGTCCGCTCGAATCCGCTTAAGGAAACCAAGGCATCTTAGTTCTCTTTTACTGATTCCTGATTGTGTTACTTGGATTGAACATAACCAAATTGTAATGAAACTAACTATTTGGTTCCTTCCTGCTTAATTAAAAAGCAGCTGTAATTCAAATTACAAAAAGAAAAGAACCCTATTATTGAAATCATTATATCTAATGATACTGATTCTCCAAGAAATTTATTTTAATAATAGAAAGCATAAAATATCATTAATATAATGTTAATGAACAGGTTTGAAATAGAATTGGATTTATCATGAGACTCAGGGAATAAAGTTATGTGGGCAACATACCCAGCAAAAAAATCTCGAGAAAAATAATTTTGTTTTGCTTATTCTCATCTAATTATAATTATAAATGTACTATACACACTAGAAAGTTATTCATCTTTTTTTATTAATATTTTGTAGCCCAAGTGTTGACAACTACCTGAATCTTTAATATTCGCACAAGCCTAGAGCTTATGTGGGCATCATCCCCAGCAAAAAAAAGTAATAAAAGAAGTACATAATTATCCCTGGTCTGGTATACAGATAGAAATGTGAACATGACTGGCATATAGCAAAGTGTTGGCTACATAGTATTATAATCGTATTGGAATATTCTTATGAGAATATTATGAATGATAAGTACAATATAATTATGGTGTATTACTACAGTACAATTCTCGAATAAGATGTGAAATCTATCGAAATGTCAGTAAAAGTGATTTGGAAAATTTTTAATATTTCTTTTGAATATTTCATGAACCTCTACTTTCTGATATAGATCAATTATATGTAAATAAATAAATAAATAAATAAAAATTGTATTTATTCAATACAGTAAAGTTTCATACAATACAATTGAATATCGTCAGAATTAGAATATTAAAATAGTACCTGTTTTACATGTTATACATAAGTTAGGCTATTTACATTTTACAGTGTTGTAGTCGTCATATTTTTACAGTAATTTTTTACATCGTACATTCAATAATAATCATATATAATTGTCACATAAAAACTCATTAACACTATAAAAACATTTTTCAGCAAGGTAACTATATAAATCTTTTTTAATTTTTTAATCTTTAAATCTTTTTGTTCAGTAATCATCTAATCAATAATAATCCAGTCATTCTCAAGATTTCAACAGAATTCGTGCATAAAATTTAAACTGAATATTATTATTATTATACCGTACAGAAATCTTCAGGAATCTAATTCCACGTACAGTATTTCATTTTTCATCTTTACATTGTTCTAGATTTGTTCAAAAACATAAGAAGAATTCTGAAGAACAAACTGTTTGTTCTCAATGTTATTGCTTCATTGTGCTACATGTTTGGAATGATGGGTTATTGGGCCTACCTACCAAAATACATGGAAACTCAGTTTCATGTATCCGCTTCAGAAGCCAATATTGTATCAGGTAAGTTGGAGTTCATTCTTCTTAAATCTCGATCTGTGAATATACTAGAGAAAATTGAAATAAAAACTTTAATCTAAGTTACAGGTTATACCTTAGCCTTAGACCCTAAACAAAATATGAAAAAGAGTTTTTGTTAGACTTCTGATGAATAATACCTAATCAGACCTATAATTCCATCAAAGAAAGACAGGCTATTAGTGTAAAGTGAGTTTGATGAAAATATTTAGTTTCATAGTAGGCCTATTTACAGTTTGATGTTTGTATTCACAATTCTATTAATTTTTCTTTTATTAAGCGTCCACTTATTTTTCTATCCATTTCCTTAATAATTTGTTTCATTTGCTGATTTGCTGTACCATATTCATATCATAATTTATATCTCTTGCAATTTGAGTTTCATACTTGAAAAAAATAAAAAATTTATACTTTCCTTATATTAATCAAGTACATACCAAGATACATCAAGAGATACTTCAAGAGATAGCCTGTATAAATTTTATTAAGTGATAGATATTGAGCTAATTGCATTAGATCAAAGCTAGAAATAAAGCATTAATTTTATACTCTTATGCCCGGTTTTTCAGTCGCTCAATAGACAGTTTATGGATCCAATAGCACTATTGAATCAATAACTATGTGTTTTAAAATGCAAAAAGAAAGTTATTGATTCAATAAGTTTATTGAACGACTGAAAAACCAGGCATTACCTAAATAATATATAAAAGAGCACACATAATATCTCTAGTTGAAAAATCGTTAAAGCCATTATAAGTTGTATTTTTTACTGTAATCAAAGAGTTGAGTCGTTATTTGTGAATTCAGTGGATTTTCAAAAAAATAATAAATAAATAAAAACAATGAGTTAATCGGTGGTTCTCACAATCGATAGGCCTAGTGGTAAAAGATTCTGATGCTGGGAGTCGCACTACTCAAGGATTAGTTAGTAAGGATTTCATAAAAGTGACAATTACCAATATTCTATTTTTTTAAACATAAAATACCTTTTAAATAATAAGGACTAGGTGAATTAAGAATATGAAGGAACAGTTTAAAAGTGAAGTATTCAGAAGAGAAACTTTGAGCCAGTAATAAAAAAATGAGAGAAAAGTGAAAACTATTTAGGTGACATATTTTTAGCATAAGAAAATCATGAGACCTGTTTATTGCCTTCAAATCATTTTGCCTATTTAAATTGTAATGTACCTTGGATACTGTACGGTACCTATTTGTTTCCATGTGCACTGTAATGTTTGACGAGAGTTAGGTATATTTTATATTTGAATTCATAGGTCCATTAGAAATCGCTTATTAGTCTCAGTACAAGAAAACTATGTTATTCACAAGATAAGAATCAACTACAAATTGAATATTTTTAATGGAATAGATTCGGGGTTTTCTCTGATATTTACTTACTTTTCTACTCCAAACATTCAATCTTGTTACTGGTCGTCTAAAATATTAATTAAATTCAAAGATTCATGATTTATATTTTAATTCATAATTCCATTCCATAGATTAGTAGAATAGATTGGATTCGATCTAATCACTTGGGTCTTCTTTAATGCAAAGGTGCTGTCGGCTTAGTATTCTCTGGCATAGGACTTCTAGCTTCTGGAGCAGCTATCACATTTTTCAAGCCGCCTGCAAGGTTTCTAGCTGGTTGGAATACATTTGTGGAAGTTATAGATGCGGTGGGCCATTACATGTATGCATTGATTGGTTGTCCAGACGGAGCTAGCAGCTTTCATGGAAGTTTATCAGATGATTTCACGTGAGTAATAAGTTAAATCCATTAAAAAGTTGAAAATTGTGTAACACATTCACATTATTTGTATTCGGAAGCATTCGTATGGTTTTTAGTGATATACGGGCAATCTTGTTATCTTATAATGCATGTCCCCAGATATATAGTTTTTCAATATTTTATTAAAACCAGTCACTTGGACTAACCATTAATTTGTTACTCTCATTTCTTATAAACTAAAAATAAACATGTATTATTTGAACGAATAAATTAATATGAATGTAAAAAAATCTTCATAAATTGTAGGCTACTGATTAAAATCAGAGTTTCTTGTAACAGAAATGAGTCAAACAACTTGATACGGCTCTTACAGTAGTGGATGCTCTCCATTTCCCTGAGTATTTGAGTATGAATTCAGGTTTTAAAATACCGTATCTGAATGAATTTAAACAAATTGAGATCTTATTTTGTGTGTCATACCGTACTGTATGAATGCTATATAGCTCTTTACTCTCTACTTGCTGTGAAGCTCTTTACTTTCTACTTATTGAACTTGCTTGAATATTCAAGAACAGGTAAATATTTATTCTCTATGCGGTACCTTTCTTCCAGGTGGAATATGACAGATTCTTGTAATGTTGGATGCTCTTGTAGCAGTGCTATTAAATACGATCCAGTTTGTCAACTCAACAAAAATCTCACATTTTTCTCTCCTTGTCATGCTGGGTGTAGTTATTCAGAGTTCAATGGAACCGCCAAGGTAATCAATCATTATATCTATTTAGAGAATATTATTATATTGAATAATTATTGTTTTTCGAGATGGATCATTGATACCGATTTGAAGGCACTTGAAGCAGCAGTCATGGAGCATTCTTTCAAAGACAATTAGAATACTTATAGTTTCCTATCGTCTTTGATTCTATTAATGACCAAAATTAATTTCAGATTTTCATGAACTGCACTTGCGCTGATAACGGCCCGGTGGTACCCGGTTTTTGTCCCGTGGATTGCTATGAACAGTTCATGGTATTTGTGATACTCATGAGCTTTCTACGTCTATTATCTTCAACCAGCCGATCAAGCAGTTCAATCATCATGATTCGGTACCAACTTTTATAAATTGATCTCTTTCCAATATAAGCACATGAAACTGGTGAGAATATAAGAAATGTGGTATTGATAGGTACAGATTTGGGCAGAGAAATTAAGTACCTCCTATAAACTTTCGGATTAGATAGAAAAAATGTTTGAGCATAACTTTGTACCCTAACAATTCAGTTTGTTTTAAAGAACAAGTAATTTTTCTCATAAACTGCTGTAGTTTAACTCTGGAAATCTGAATTTAATAAATATGATATAGGAATTAATAAGAACAATATTATTAAATATCTATTTACACAAAAATACAAACATGTTTTGTATAAATTTTCTATGTGTTAAAGTGCTTTTACATTTCTACTTATACATATTTTTATATTAAACTATTACCTGCGCATGTTTCCTTGCAGGTAAATTGATTTTGTAAATTCTTGAACTTTTATTTTGTAATTTTTTTTAAGATTTCAATTAAGTTTTTGATTTGATTTGCAGTAAATTTGTGATAATTGACAATATTCTGATTAATATATTATATCACATCTAACCAGATAATAGCAATTCATTTCAATTCAATTCATGGTACATAGCTGCTAAAGTAGTTATTGTTTAACACGTATGGTTTCTAATTTTATTTCTAATTAAAATTTCTATTTTTAATACAAAAATGGTTGAATCTCTCTTGAAAAATCAGGCTTCAATGACTTCAATGTACATTATTATGTTTTTTATATTTTACTATGGATGAATCTAGAAGAAATTTTAACTATTGTAGCTCAATCATAAGTATAACTTCAATGAACCTTCCATATTCAAAGATGAATTGTAATTTAATTTCAAACATGGTTGCAGGTGTGTTGCAATAGAAGATAAATCCATCTCTATAGGAATACTGGAGATGGGTCTCATTTTATTTGCGTTTCTTCCAGCTCCTATTATCTATGGTCTGATCCTTGGTATGTATTAAACATTTTCAAGTTTGTTCGAATACAAATGAAATAATTGCATGTAAAACAATATTACATTTTTGAAACACAACGCTTGTTCGGTACTAAGGGATAGTACAATTATTATTCCTTTGAATTTAATTTGTTTCAACAAAAATCAGAAATCGAGAAATGAGTTGTTTTAAAAACACTTCATGAAGCATTTTTGGAACTGAAATTAGAGAATTTTCTGGAATAAATCAATCTTCAATACTCTCATCGTGCCTGGAGCACCGTAAAAAGTGTTGTGTTGGAAATGTGTTTGTGGAAATTGATTACTTTATGTACAAATAATTCAAGTCTCTTGTGTTAACTGCTACAATAGTCATCAAATTGATTTTTTTAAATTTAAAGTATCAAATAATTTTCGGTACCGTATTCTGTATTTGAATAAAAGCCGTACCAAGAATATGCCCTCATCAAGCATCAAGATGGCATAGTAAGTCCTGTATTCTTGCGAGATTTGGTTCTTAGATCACTCTCTTCCAATAATATTGAAGAACATAATTTCAATGGGGGGGGGGTAGATTATGTATAAAATGATCAGTTGTGTAATAGGAATTGAACCAGCTATACAAATTTAGGAACTAAACCTGTAAAAGTACAGTATGAAAATAATCAATCACTCATCTTGTAATCTCCAAGTTAATAAAGCCTAATTTCCTAACTCTCATAAAAAGCCTTTCATTTCAAACTTATAATTTCAAATTTTTGTTGTTTCTTATTGACAGGATCCTATTGTTTCATATCTGTATTCAGGTCCTACATAGAGTTATACAAAAGATATCTTGTAGGATATTCATTGTTGTTCAAATACTTGAGTCTGTATTCATTTCTTTTCATTAGTATAGTCAGCTGTTATCATTTATTAGTATCATGATTGTATAGTCAGCTGTTTATTTGAATCGCCATTTTTTTCCTAGACAATGTGTGCTTGGTGTGGGGTGAGACGTGTGGAGAGACTGGAAACTGTTGGATATACGATGCTGAAAAAATGAGGTACTACCTCAACTTCACCTCCTCTAGTGAGTATAGTATGGTTGTGAAATGTTTTAAATTTAAATAATCAATATAATTATATATTTTAGTACAGTTCTACTATGGAACTTGGACTCTTATTAACTTAAAAAAATATGGCTCTATGAAGTCACACAAACTATTTCATACTCGATCTCAAACTCTGTTAATGCAGTTGAACTACAAACTGTACAGTTGAACTATTATTGTCATCATAATGTCATCAAATTCAAGTGCATTGTGTGTGTTGTGTTTGTGTTGCATAACTTTGAAATTAAATACCAACGAAATTCCTAAAGCTTCCAACAATTAGCATTAATTTCCTTGCATTGAGATAATCTAGAAGATTCTGTGTTCTATTCCAATTCAAAGTTCTAATACTCTCATGAAACAAAAATAAATTATATTTTATGAAATACACTAGAAATATTACTCTTCATTTAGAATTAGATGTTTCACCAGTAAAGCTCTCATGTATTAACACATTATGATGATTTTATGAATTTTGTAGTACTGTAGTTTTTTTTCATGTTCTAGCATTTCTGGTACTAGCCGCAGTTGCTGATCTAGGTGTATACTTTCTTTCGAAAGACCTGAAGATTTATGATGAAGAGGAAGAATCAAATTTATTACGAAAGAAAAAGAAGAAGAAAAAGGATCCTGAAGATGGGCTAGAGTTTGATGAAATGAGCAAAGAGGCACAGCTTCTAATACTACGCGCGGTCCAGTCACCTGTGGCTGTCAAAAAATCGGATATTGCTCCAGAAGAATGATGAATTCTTCAAGTCCTTCATGTTTTGAAAATATCCAAGAGGTTGTTATTACGTCCAACAGCTTCCAAATACAGTATTTACAAACTAAGTCAAATTAAAAAAACTTTGAATGCAATAAAATGATAGATATTTTTCTGTATTCTTTGAGATTCATAAAGCTGAAACAACATGATTGCTCAACAACTCAAAAAATTAATTATTGTTCTTTCAGATCTTATCTTTTTCTTTTTGGGCTACTGTATATAACTGATTATATTGTATTTTTATTGAATGATGAGAATATACTGGAGAAAGGCTGGTGGTTTATATTTTTTGAAATCCCTATCGAACAGATTTTCTTTCAAATATCAATGGAATGTGAAAAAATCCACATCACTAATACAGAAGGAGAATAAGATAATTATCTTTATTAAATAAAAATACAATAGGCTTCGTCATCATAGAAATTAACATTGAATTTACAAAATGTGATACATGCAGTTCATCATAACAATACAGTTTTCCATGTTACCTTGATATGACAACAAAGTAAAATTAGCTGAATAGAATGACCAACTGAAACTATCTTACAATTTTATTTTTCAATTGTATTTTTTGTAAGATGACATGTATTCATTTGAAACATGAAAAGGCTGATTTTCAAACCATCTAGCTCGTTTAAAACATTTTAGCATTTATTACGTCATGTTCTTGTGGGCAAGCATTTGATTAGCAAGCTTGCAGCTTTGTGAAACAAGGATGTCCAAAAATAATGGATGTTCTCCTCACCTTGTTTCACAATGTATCCCTCACAGCCACTTATTACAAAAAAAATCGATGTTTTTATAGAGTGGAATCCAAGAGACTCCTTCAATTTCAATAACAAGGAAATTATAATTCAAGAATTTAATGTGCACAGAAATTCGATTCGCATACTTTTAATTATTTTTTAAAGAGACAATACTTGAACCAGCTTTGTATTACCTATTTCTAATTTCTTCTGTTGAGAATGATTCCCATATTGTGATTCCCTAGATTTGTGCGAGATAATAAGAAACCCGTAGCTTTTTTGAATCGCCAAAGAAACTATTAAAAAAAAACACTTGACTGAGAGCTGCTGGTGCTGGCCAACAATAAGCGGTCACCCGTCCAACGGGATATAAAGCAATCGCCACTCAACTAATTCTAATGATAAAGCACCAGCACCACTCTGCTGAGCAAATTTTCACATAAATTTTAAAATTCAAACGCCACTTTGTTCCCTGTATTTTTGAAGGGTAGCTATCTATATTGTCTGCATATCTACCTAGTAGATAATAAAATTATCTAATCACCTCATCAGCACACCTCAGCCCAAGTACTTGATCTAAAATACATAATTATAATCACAGTCTAGAAATCTAGGAATATTTTTATTTTGCAGTTTGTTACAGAGGCCAGATTTGATATTTTGAAACTATCCCGCTCTAAGCAAGTGCTTCCACTTTTATCTGCTAGAGTTCTCTCTCATTCATTTTGCAGCCCACTTCAAAGCTCCAAGTTGTGTGTGTGTGTGTGTGTGTGTGTCTTTGTGCATTTGTATTGTGTTTGCTTTGACTGAATCAGCTAGTGTCAGTGGCCAACGATAAGGTGATATTGGTGATTTTTATGTGATTTAAATGGATTTTACGATTTAAATATCAAATAACATTAACGTGTTACTTCTCATACGTCGTTGGAAAGAAGGTAAGATCGTTTTCAGTTATAAAATGAATTTTTCATAGTAGTGCTCTGTTCCTATTTCATTCATCAATACAACAGTACAGATGACGTTTTGTTGACAAAAATGAATAATTTTTTGGTTTGGGACGACTTTTTTGCAATTATATCTAGACTTTTTCAAATTTGGATTGGGTTCTAAAAAGGAATCGTGATACAATAAGGTGCTAGTCTTGAAATAGATTGAAATGGAATTTTTAGGTTATGTATTCAATCTTATGTTTTCATTCATTATGATTACAATGACTTATATTCCGCCTTCTTCTCTGAAAATAACATAATTATTAACTTCTAATCTTCTCTTGAACCCTTATCGTAGTGTTCAATAAAATATCCAGTTTTGAAAATTGATTGATTTTAGACCACTGATCAGAACCTTCTTGATGTGTCAAATGAGTGGATTTTTTGTCAAACTGGTATGAATCATATCAAATGCAATAGAATTTTCACTACTAGTAATCTATTTGGTTAGTTTGTGATGTTTATACGTGATGAAAAAGTGTCAGGGCTCTTTCACATCCGAGGCTCACGTAACAACTTATTTGAAAAGTCATAAAACCACTACTGTACTTCATAAATACAATCAATCCTTCTTCTATTCTTAAATCATTCGAGGTATCATCCTAATAATGTAAGTAGTGATAATGGTAATTTCATGTTTGAATACTGTAATTGTAGAAGAAATTGAATCAATCATAATCAGTTGTGCTGTTGAATCATTTAGGTTGTTGAAACCTTCTAACCTTCTTTCATGATGAAGCACATGTTGAAGTTGAATCTTATTCTTGGATGAGTGACCGACACTAAAAACTGTGCAATTAGGCGAGGTGGAACCTACCCGTAAGGGTCTCCCCACCGATAAAAAGCCATACGATAAAAAAAATCATAAACTCATATTTGATGCCTGTGTGCATTTTTATGTGATAGGAGTCTACCAAATTGAAAAGAGCCATGATTGATACTGAACCGTATGAAATTTATTAGTTCAATTTGGATGATATTTTTCAGAGTACTGCAATGATTAATTCAAAAGCACACTTAAAAAATAATTTTCTAAAATACTAATAGTAGCATACTGTAACTTGGTTCTCAGCATTGAGAAGTGGTCTAGCTGTTGTTCTGTTTGCTATGTACAGTACTAAAATATTCTGTTCACTCATTAGTCGCCTTGATTCTTCTTAGTCTGGATACTCAAATACCTTATATGATTTAGCTTTGAGAAGTTCCATAAATTATGGGCAATTCTACGTATTAAAGGTATCAGAAGGAAATCTTTATTTTTCTCTAAATTTCTCCATTATGTCCACCAATTTATAAGTTTTCCTTTATCATTTAAAGTTATTTATTCAACATTTGAACGCTATTTATGTGTAAAGGGTGCCAGAAAAAACTTAGCAGAATGTGATAGATATTACCTATTTGTCATATGTTTTAATTAGCTCATTAAGGCGATTCTAATGCCGTACCAAAAGTTAATATCAAATTTTTGTATCAGTTGCCGTACCAAAACTTGCCTCGCACGCCTTAATCTCAGCAGGCATTGTGTATTTCAATGGAAGGAGTAAAATTTCAAATTAAAACCAAAGCTGAATTGACTTACCGTTACCCTGAAGAGCTTCATGAATTTCATTATCACTTGAAGCGATGGGAATAATATAATAATAATTATAAATAATAGAAGCGGACATGAGGAAACGACGCCTTAAATTTTATGGGCATATCATGAGGCTTCCCAATTATAGGCTTACAAAAAGAATAGTGCAATATGTGTCTTCCTTGGCCTGTGGAGGAGAATGGATCCGAAACATTAAACGAGACTTAGTACTTGCCAAAATTAATAATGACGAGATTAAAATTAAAGATAAGTTCAGAATGAAAGTTGAAAAGTGGGAAATAAAGCCAGAGGTAAAGCCGCCAAGAACCGGCACTAAATGGAGTGATGAAAGAAAGGCTGCTTTTGCACAGAGAATGAAAAGTTGGTGGGCAAACAAAAAGAACACCTCAAAGTCCCATAAATGAATCATTTTCACTCAGCGTCTTCCAATTAGGGAGCTCTACGACAAATAATAATAATAATAATAATGATAAATAATAATAATTATATTTGCAATTTAGGACCTGGTCGGTGCCCCTTTGATTATTCTATGTGTATTATCTTGCTTTATTTCCTTATGATTCTCTTTATTCTTTTTTCCAAATTGTTTTTGGAACTAATATTATTCAAAGTTGAGTTTACTCTCACTTCATTGAAATACATTGAGTCTAGGAAGTGACGCATGCACTTGTTTAGATTTGGATTAATTTTGTCAGGCAATTAATAAAGGCAGCTAATATGTACTGCTTTGTAGAACCTAGCTAATAAGCTATCGCATAATAAGATAGGATGCATATTTGAGATTGTGGCCTACCCTTTGCGGCATACTCCTTTCAATCAATTTTTTGCAAAAATAATTTTTGATCAAACCAATTTTTTTATCCGCATATTTTAAAATTTACTCTTGAGGCTTTATCTTCTCAAATGGCGGAGTTTGTCTTGACATCCTTAACATGCACAAGTATTCATTGTTGTTTATCTCGTCTGGTCCATATCTCATTGATCTTGAAAGTTAGATGCTTAGATAGGTAGGTACCAAATTTATCCATTCTTCAAAGATTTTCTGTGTTTGTATTTCATTATCCACGCACAAGCTTGATCATTAACCACGCACAGCTCATGTGGGAGTCACCCTCACAAAAAAAAAGTTTATTCAAGTGGATAAGTTGCTGTTAGTTGATCAGCTACTTGGATTATAAACTTACTCCAAGGTAAAAAGATACAAGGAGTTCATGAATATCACTAAGTAATTCAAGGCTAAGTCAAAGGAAGATTTGAAGGATAAAATCCTTCTCAAAAGTTTCGTTAGCAAGATAGATGCGGGTGGTTGCAGATATAATCATCAATTTATTCATTCAGCAACTTGTATCGCAATAATTTATTTGTTTTATCAACGTGTAAATTGTTACGTAATATAATATAAACATAAAAAATTAAAATTTTATAAATATTCTAAATATTCACTTGCAATCTAACATAATTCTTTATTTTCTGTGATAATATAATATTAACATGAAATGTATTGATATATTATTGAAAAATATTTACATACTAAGTATAAAAGATAGGCTAGTACACGTGTACAATCGAACCAAATTTCTACAGAGTAATCTTTATCTTATCCTACACTACTCAGCAATAAATATTCTCATACTTATAAGTTTTTCGCATCTGATCTTGTGCTGAGGTATGGTGGTGGGATTTGAGTTGCTAATTGTTCGAGTACAGTATTATGTAAAATTAGTTGAAAATTCTATTAAACAAGCTATTGATTTGTTACTTAAGCATAATTATTGAGATGGATTATTACAAAAATATATTGATGAGACCCTTTTCTCAATCATGATGTAGATTAATATCATTTGAACACCATGAATTGATAATGTGTTTAATTATCAAGGAAGCAGTATTTTTAAATTTTCAAAAACAACGAAGAATTGAATTTATTGTCAAAAATCAAACATAATATGTACAATAAAATATAGAGAATTATAATTAGTATCAAAGAAAATATACTTAAGTGTCTCATATGAGTTATAGAAACAATTTTCGCCTCTCTCAAATAATATATTAATGATGGCAATAATGAAATATATATTATGCTGGCAATAAAAGTATAATAAGTAGGCTATATACAGTACATCCGATAGAGACAGACTAAAGTAAAAACTCTTCAAAAATTACAAATGAAAGAGAACTTACTAAAGAGAAGTCAACATAAGATACTTAGCGTGTTGTCAATGAATTACATTGATCACTCTTATTTTCCTTCCTATCAATACAAAAGAAAAAAATAACAGTTGTGGCAATTCAGTAAACGTAATAGGCCTATTAGTGATAAATAATAATTCATTTATTTAATTTCAAAAATGAATCAAAATGCTTTCTCCAACCTATAGTGTTGCAGTTTGTCGCTGAATTTTTTCTTTTATCAAAACGAGGGCAAAATAAGTAATATCTGTGATAATTCAGTGCAATATTATTAAATAATAATAATTTATTTATTTTTTCATTTGAAAAATCAACCAAAACGCATTCTTCAAATTCCAAAAGTTTAATTAAAGTGCGAACTGCAGTGTACGTAATGGAATAACGTTGTTAACATGATCCATCAACATTTCGCTCCCCGGCTCATGTTACTCAAGTATCCGTGAGAGGTTGTTAAGTCGTCAAGATTTCAATCTCCAGGATAATCATCTCCTGACGCAATTACATAAGGGACACGTGAAGGGAGAAAGGGATTTTCTTGGCGTTGAAGGGAAATTTCTATTTTCACGAGTCTGGGGTGGACCCTGGCAAAGGGCGTCGCTCTCACCGTATACTTCACCGTCTGTGGGGGGTTGTAATCAATAAATTGGAGTAGGGTGAAAAGTTTTTTTACGCAACGATGCTGTCTGCCATCCAAATACGTTGTTGTATTGGAGCAACCCCTCACCTTGCACCCTTTCCATCTGAGACACTGCTCTCCTGTCATTTCAATCATATGAGCAGCAAAGAACAGGGTTGACACTGTTCAGTTTGACATTGATAGGAAAATGAAAATTTAATCCCATCATACTGATTTAAAAAAAATTAATTCACCTCACCTTGCATAATAATATTCACAGTAACTTTATTCATGGAATCATTTCCTTTTGTTATGGAAATCCAACATTCAAAGCTGATTTTTAAAAAATAATAATAAACCCTTCTATCATTTATACTTGATATAAGTCATGTGTTAAAATTATGTCATAATAAACCCTTCTACCATTTATACTGATATGAGTCATATTGTGTTACAACCATGTTTCCTTGTAATTCAAATGATCTTACATTATCACCCTTTAAAATATCATCCTCATTATTATTTTTTTTTTTTGCTAGGGATGATGCCCACATAAGCTCTAAGCTTGTGCGTGGGTAATAGAAAGGGTGATAGCTTTAGGTGGGTTCAGTCATATGTTATTGCTCCTCACCCACAGGCATTCGCCCATGTAAGGAGCCTCCTTCAAACTTTTATCTTTTTTTTGCTGTGCACTGTAAACGAAGAAGAATATAAACAATTTCAATTTCAACCTATTCTTAATCTATATTGTCATTGAAATGTAACATCCCAATTACAATTTGTGGAGCATTTCATGTTTAAATTTATTTTCACATTCATGGAGGTTTAAAAATGTTTGCTTCCTGATAGTAATTCACCATACATCACAGTATCTCCCACAATAAATTACTCATGGAATTTTGGATTTTTCAAACCCTTACAGATATAATGAAAAAAAACAGATCTCTTTCATGAGTATTCTGTACTGTATATATAGTTACGCAATACATTTACAGTACTATGTTTATTTCACTAATGTTGGTTTGCACCAACCGGGATCAACGTTTTGAATCAGCTGATCCCATTTAATTAGCATGGGGAGTCCGATCTCACAAGGTGTCAAATTATCTATCGATAAACTGAAAAACTTCAATAAATAGCATTGTACTGATCCTGGATCAAATTTGATCTTGCTTGGTGCAACCCAACATAAGACACATGGACCGACAATTATTATCTCATTACAGCTTTTAAAAATAATCAAAGTTTATAAGAATTCATCCAACATGATGCAGTCATGTTTATATTGTATAGTGGGTGAATTCCATATGCTTTGATTTTAATGATTTGTGAGTTGTGACAACAACAACTCATTTTCAATCAGGTGCTTGGCTTCATTGGCGAAATGAACCTGCTATACTTCACAATAAAACACCAGGTAAACTATTGGTCAGAGAGTCTAAATTGATGAACGTTTAGCAATTGGTCGAGAGAGTCGGTGACTATGTTGTTGAATAGCGAGTAATCAGTGATTTGCCAGCACACAGTAAAATCTAATTAGTGGAGGTGGTGTTGCTGTTTGTCCTTGTTAAATAGAAGCGACTAAATATTGTCATTTCCAGTTTGAGCAATGTTGCTGATAGTGTCAATATTGAGTATGTAATTTATTCAATATTGACTACAGGAACTTGAATTAAAGATAAAATTCGACCGGAGATTCAAAGGTAAAACGGATGGAAGTGGGGCGATGCATTTTTTCTCCAAGTTTTGACCGTCAGAACATTGAAAATGTATTAATTTATATTGTGGAATAATTTTATATTACAAATTTGATATGTTTTGTTTTCGGGCGGAAATACATCCATACCTCATAAATCAGGGTTTCATCCAATCTAAATACATTGGTCATCCTCAGCTGTCATTTGTGACTGTTTTGACTTATCAAAAGTCTGTTTCATAATATTATGTTTGTGTGCATTCTAGGCTTCTGGGTAAACATTTATTTGTAGATTTTATTCATCTATGAGTCTTATCCTTGAAGAAACTGGTTTATTGGTTGGAAAATGATGATTTTGATTGCATTAAATTAAACAATACATAGAAAGGTAATTTTAATAAAGAGAAAATACATTTTTAAGAATTTTTTTCATGGGTCTCCCTACCGATAAAAAGCCATACAAACATATAAATTAGTCATCTATTCCTACTGAAGTTGAATAATCATTTATGTTTGATGAGTAGATAATAACGGATTTTATTCTATTTTCAAGTGTTCTTCCCCCCACTTCCCCACTCAGCTATTGTTGTAGGAGAATTGAACGAGAACGATATCATAATTTCAACTTTCACTTTCATTATTTTAATTTTTCAAAATGGGAATTATTTAATGAGTGAATTTTTTAATGTATTTAAAGGATAGTTCTTTTGCTTAGCGCGTACCCCCTTAACGTTTTTGCGTGCCCTCCTGGGTTTGCGTACCACTGTTTGAGAATCACTTATCTAAACATTTTTTGTAAAACAATTGAGAAAACACATACTGTACTAACTAACTTGTAGTATCATGAGTAATAACTTCGGTTTAATATTACGGTAATTGCTTTAGTGACCTACACCAACTAACGATAGCAATGAGGTAGAAAATATCACATAAAAACTATTCTGACCTTCAGGGGTGATTTTTGCGGTTGTTTATTGGCTATTTAGTTTAATTCTTGACCAGAATTGGATGTTTGAGGTTTCACAGTTGAAAAGATTCAACGATATAATTGCTCTAACTATTGTGCTATATATAACTATTGTTCTCCAATTAGCTTTGATAGGTTTTTAAAATGGGTAATGAATTGTTGAGATACAATACGAATTTGATTTTTACAGACTTATGATTTTATGACTGACGTTATGTTATTTTGCATTGTGCAGGAAATCTAGATAATATACATCGCAGTTGTCTCGCTGTGTCTAGCGAGTCAAGTTTCTGGCAAGCATCCCGAAGGTCCAAGGTTCGATTTCAGCTTCCAGGTTAGCATTAATTATCGTAATCTGAATTACTGTTTAGTATTACTATCAATATCAATCTTGTCACTCCTTCACTTGAAGTAAAAGGTCATTTATACGTATAACGTGTTAATAATTTGCAGCTAATATAAAAATCTAAGTGCCGGTTGCATGAAAGTGGACTAGTTTAATCTCGTAAGATAAGCATTTTTAATTTGAGATCAAGCTAACATTGTATTTGAAAAATAATCTATCGCCGTCTTCATCTGCAATATTTCATCAATTTATGTTTTTATCAAACCCGGCAATGTACATCTCTTTCTTTCAAGACCCTCAACTGAAAAAATCCTCACAAGATAGATTTTCAGTTTTTTAATTGATGATAAATCTCAGTTGATGATCTTTTTCATCAGTTAGTGATCGAAATCTTGTTCAGAAATGAAAACTGGGTTTAGAAATATCGGAAAGCATGTTCTTAATTTTTTTTCTAAAATTCATGTGCATTGAGAATGGGTTCAAAAACATTATTATTTTAAATATTAAGAATAGATCCAAAGCATATAAATTTTTCAATTCCCATATGAGTGTGAAACCATAGACATCTCGCGCACCATGCTCATTTGAATGCGTTTCCATTCGATAAAATAATAATATTATAGTGATAGGGAAGAAATATATGGGCATCTTCATATGAGAAAGCACTCGATAATATCGAAAAACATTAAGTTTAGAAAAGACTCACACATCTCTGGGAACGTTCTCTTTTATACTCTGGGGTGTAGCTCAATAAAAAAAGGTTTTCAATAGATGCGCAATGCTATGGTACATGATCACAACCCCACCCCCCCCCCCCCAAAAAAAAAAAAAGAAAATAAAACTCTAGGTATCAATGTGCACTTATCGCCCTACTGTTTGTAGGTTTCCATTCACATCCCTTCCATATGGTTGAAAGTTATCACTGAAGAATCAAAGTTTTTACAAACTCAGAAAAAAGTTTCAATAATGTTTTGATCGGGAATATTTAGAAGGATACAGAATATGGTAACGTTTATTGAAGTATCAATAGCGGATTTGTTTGTTGTTGTGAGGGGGGAGAAATTCCGATCTCATACATGCAACCCACGATTATTGGGGGGAAGGGGGATCATGCTCCAGGCATGAAGCTGAAAACTGTAGGTAGGAAAATCGCTTTCCACCAAACCTGTAATCTGTAAACAAGCTTAAACTTTGTTAAGTCTCTTAAAGTATGCATACTGCATACTTTAGTTTACATACGATAGAACTCATTTTTTCAATTTCTATTTTGCTTATAGGATTCCAATACCTCCTAACTAGGCAAGATAATTGCTATCTGTGCTATCAAATTGGAAAAATTAATCAATTATATCTACCAATTTCAAAAAATAAAATCAATAATTTGTGGGCAATACACACAGAGGAATTAGAAAAAATTTATTCAGGGTCCTAAAGCCTGGTTTTCATTAGTAGAGTTAGTGGTAGAGTAACTAGCATACTAACTCTACCGTACTAACTCTACCCTACTTACTTGGTACTTAAAAACAAGTACTCTACCATCTCTCTACTCTACTATGAACGTTTTCATTGGGAGAGTTCTCAAGATAGTTAGTACTCGCCCAGGGAACTCTACCAACCCTAATGAAAACCAGGCTTTATTCATGAAAATTTAGAAGTCAATCGATGAATTCCTATATTCCCAGGAATTATTTACCTACAATGAATGAAACAAAGAGATAAATAAATAATACAGAAACTTCTTGATATAGTCCAGATAATATTGTGGCAAAGCAAACTTTGCTTAGGCATCTTGTCTGACAATGAATTACTCCATTCAAGCTTCTTAAAATTACAGTAAGTAAGAATAGAATTATTCATCAACTAAGATGCAAACGAACTAATATTGTACGGTATTAAACATTATACACTCTGAACATGGTAAAAAGCTGTAATGGGTTGTGATAACAATAATTAAAATGAAACACTGAAAGATATTGTCAATTCCTTAAGCTGTTTTATTATAAAGATATTGTCAATTCCTTAAGTTATTTTATTATAAGAGAGTTCTATTTTGTAGAAATAGAAACGCAGTAGAGTTCTTATTTTGAAGGCTCTTTTGTCAGTGGTCGGATTATATTTACAGCACTGGATCGTGGTTTCGTGGCTACACCAGTCACATTTTCAACTGTAGGCCTACATCATAACAATAATTCATTTTCAGTCCAGATGCCTCAATAGCAAAGTGAACTATAGTTTGAAGACTGTATTTGCACTACAGTTTGAAGACGAACATACTCTAGACATGAATAGCACGGCTACAATGTGTAGAAAATATAAAATTATTTGCCTAGTCGTAAAGCGTTTTTCTGTAACACAGAACTTCATTTCCATGAAACAGGTTACAGAAGTTGGAAGGTGGAGTCAGTGATCATTCTCAGGCACATATCACTGGGAGGTTAAACTTTCTAACAATTTCATGAATAATTAATAGTCATTTTTAAATATTTCTCACATATTATTCAAAATTCAATATATTTTCGATCATCGATAAGTGTTCTGTGCTGTGTTTTTGTGTTATATTTTCCGGACTTTATAAAATCCAAAAATCCTTTTTTTAAATGCTAGTGTGTGTTTTCTAAAACAAACTCAGACCATGAGACCATGTTCCCTATCAAGAGATAATTATTGGTTATGTTGGCGAAGTAGAACAACCCTACTCGGGTCTCCCCACTATTAAAAGCCATACGCTAAATAATAATCATTTATTTCTCCAAACATTTTAGAGTATTAGTTTAATACTCTATTTGTGTTATGGAGGCAAGAATATAGGCTACATTGTATTTCTTGCTCCCAAATAGCCTATTATTGTAACAATAATAAATGAATGAATAGATCTGGTGAAAAATAAAATGTGAAGCGTATTATTATAACAATAATAAATGAATGAATAGATTTGGTGAAAAATAAAATGTGAAGTGTTGTCAATAAATAAAAATAAAAAGCACGAGGCGATGTTAATAAATAACATCAACAAATCAATGAATGAATAAATTCAGTATGAAAAATATACAGGGAGGTTTCCTCCCTGCATACGACAAATCATCCAAGCAGGGAGTAAATTTTTGTGCTATAACTCTGTTTTACCATAATCATGTTTCATTGTTGAATAAATGAAGTTTGAATTTGAATTTTAAAAATATGCTGAAAAATGATATTGAAAACGTAGTCTGGTTGAAAAGCATTGACAAAGTGGTTCATAATAATATCGTCTCTTCACGATTGATATGTTCATGTAAATTGAATAGAGTTCGTTGGCAGAAAGTGGTTACGAAGTACGAACTGTATATTAATGGATTCGACATTATGTAGAACAGAATTGTAAATCATGGCGCGTGGCCTAAGAAATATGGGTCTGGAAAAAGGATCTAAATCAAAAGCCGTGTGGAGAGGAAATACTGTTGAATAAGAATGAGTCATTCATCGTTTCCAGATAAAAAAGTGTTGGGAGACTGGGAAGGAAGTCGAGCCATGACAAATTATTCGATTGAATTGAATTTAAATATTCAATGCAAGTTGAAAATCGACGGGAAAACAGCACATGTCATAGCACGTGCAAACTGATGGATGTCTCGCACATGTAACATGTAACTAATAGGTGGCATGTCCTCTATAAAACATTCAGACAGTAGCTGGTTGCACAATCGTCAAACAAGACAATCTTCAAATAAAGGTAAAGCACTCAACTTTCACACATCCCACCTATTCTGCCTACGTTGATAAACAATTTTCGTTTGAAATTGTCTGTCTGACAGTGCACCTTTCTCCAATTAGAAGATCAAGGTGAAAAATCAAGTGTTTTTCACTTGATCGAGGAATGTTGAAAGCTACTAATTCTTCAAGTTGACGAGCTCCCGTTTTGAACACGCTATCATGACACGAGATGAAGCAATCGTTTATGAATAAATAATTAATTGGGTTGAATAGGTTGGTTGTAAGTTATACTTGAAATTCGATTAGGTTCAAAATATGAGAGATTCGTTTATAATATTCCATACCGTGGCGAAGCGTGGTATACTTATTTGGTCATCGCCAGGTATATTTCCCATAGGAAATTCTACAAGCGTGGAAAAGATACATCGCCAGGTATATTTCCCATAGGACCAAATGAGTATACCACGCTTCGCCACTAATTCCATAACATTATTATTATATCTTCCTGTACTTGAATAGATATAACTTCCGTATCGGCGTATCACATATAAGGTACACTTATAGGGTGGGGGAGACTGTTGTACCTTGGATCACTTTTTGCTTTTTCATTTTTCAAAAATCCATTTTTCATAATATTTCTATGAAGTAAGGCTCATTTGATGGCTCTATTATTATGAAACATCACTCCATTTTTCAAAAAGTCAAATTCAAAACACTAGCAAGGCAATGAATCGATAATTTTTTAAAAATATTTGATCAATGGTACAATACTATCATGTACCATGGATCATACCCTATTGTACCTTGGATCATCAACGTTTTGTACCTTAGGCTATAGTAGAAAAATATGTCTTAAATAAATAAGCAATTTTGTAGAAATTTATTTAATTACAGATGATAATATGATGATAATAATATTTTAATATAATAATGATTAAAAGTTATTTCACGTTCAAGGACGAAAAATCCACCTCAAAATATAACTGTCCACTTGTTCTTGCAGATCCTTTCACTTCTTTTGGCATAGGGAGCCTCATGAAAATGTCTTCTTCAACAACGTCAAATATCTCATCAGATTCCTTCATAAACTTGCAGCTGCTTCTTATTCTTTTGTAGAATTGAACTTTGTATTCAAAGTGGTGTTCATCACTGGAGATGATTTTTCCCACATAATATTCAGGTGGTCCTTGTTTTTTCATGAATTTTACAAGAACAAAATCATTCTCTTCGAATGTATCTCTTTCGAAATTAATCTCTTCGTAGTTCTCATTTATTTCATCATTTATTTCGTCCAATAGGTCTATAGATTGCTCATCATCGTCTAGAATCATGTTTACATTCTCATCATCCTCAGTTTCGCTATCAAATTTTAATTTCTTCGAAATATCCTCACTCTTATTTTTCTTTTTTCTGTTGGCTGTGGAGTTCTTTTTTCCTTCCTGTCTTTTTCTTATTTGGTCTTTTTCTGGTGTGTCTGTAGCAATTTTTGATGAACCAGGTTTCCTCCCCTTTCGTTTTCCATCTTCTCCTCTGGCTTTTTTTGGATAGGGTTGGATCTGCTCTGGAGATATTGCTGCTGTAGGATTGTTGGATGTGGATGGGCCTGGAGATGTGATTTCCATCATACAGCTTGGCTCATTCTCGTTGATGGTGCTTGCTTCATTTTGATGGAGAAAATCAGTTACATATGATCCCAGAAAATCCTCTTCACTAAAGATTTCTCTGTTCATAGGGTAAATTCCTGCTTTTTTGAAGCCACTTATTATGTTACTGGTACTGAAAGCCTTTGGGTACGCCTGACCAACGCATTCTGAAACATTATAAATGTCAAGTCTTTTTCCGGGATTGTTGACTAGCCAAGAAGAAACAGCCTGGTTGTAATATGCCTTGAAAGCAAAGTAGACGGACAGGTCGAGTGGCTGCAATCTGTGGGATGTGTGGGGTGGAAAAGTTAATATAACTATCCCAGCATTAGATGCCAAATCCAAAGTTTTCAAAGATAAATGGGATTCATGATTATCAATTATTAGCAGCACGTTCTTCTTTAGTAGGTTTGGTGTGCTTTATGAAGTGCTCCATAAATTTGAAATATAATTCTTCATTGGACCATCCCGATGGATTGGCCCCAATTCAACATGAAATCTTTAAAATTGACTCTAGGGAACACCATCATTGGTGGTATGTGATTTCCTAGTGCATTAACGCATGCAGATACTGTGACCAGCTGCCCACGCTCTGCAGATGTCACATTACCAACCTGTTTTGTACCTTTTGGAGCCACAACTTTTGGAGGATTTTGAACAGTGGTGACACCAGTTTCGTCTTGATTCCAAATTCTCTCTGGTGGGAATGGTCCAAATCGTCTATGTACATCCTCCAGATTATCAAAAAATTTATCAACATTGAATTTGTTGAAGCTAGTTGCACGTGACAAGCTGGTTTTCTCTGGTTTCCTTATAGAAATACCACCTTCATTTGAATGTCTTTTCAGAAAAAGCCTCATCCATTCTTCTCCTGCTGCTTTACTTTCAGTCCATGTTGTGGGGAATTTCTTCTTGTTGGCCA